>CM031375.1:60044324-60551416 GCA_018208015.1 Medicago ruthenica | reverse complement strand
CTCTAATCAACGCAAGAAGAATTACTCTCAACCAATCAGAGATAAGAAGAGAACTACACGCCCTTAAACAAAAGGCGTGAAAATATATGGTGAAAAATCTATCATACCAGTGTCCTTCTAGAAATTCTAGCAACTAGAGACGAGTTTATGGGGAGCGAGCCTAGCAAGTGGTGAAAATACCACATAGTAAAGAGTCATAATACATACCACTGCCACCAGATGAAGAGGGAAATAAAGCGATTATTGTAATAAAGACACCTAAGGGGTATGTCAAAATAGCATCGAAGTCGGAGCAAAGAGCTCATCTCCAAGGGAGGAATGAACCCAAAATACCCCCGTCAAGAAATGGCAAGAAGCCTTAGAGCAATGGCGGAAGGAAGGGTGAGTCAGTGAGGCACACTGATGGTCGAATTTATGCAAGTGTACCAAATCGTTTACCAAGTAATAAAGTGACAAGTAGAGTATCGTATCCACATGGATTGTCGTTTCAACCAAACAATTCGCGTTACTTATTTGGGAACAATAAAAATAAATAAAGATAAGGGTTTAGAGTTTTGAAATTTAATCTGTTTGCAACAGAGAAAAGTTTACCTGTTTTGATTGGAGAATGTTAGCGGCGGTTAGAAATCCTCTTTATTTATTTGTTGGAATTAAATAACAGTAAAATCTATTTCAGTATTTGACGAGGGACTATTCAATTGATGAGTTCATTAGGATTTACTACATATCCGCTGTCAAGTTGCACCTGCTGATCACACGAAGTGGTACGTAATGGGTCTTATTCTCTCTGAGATATGGATTCTTTCCCTCCAACTGTTAGTTGCAACCATTACACTAGAGTGCCTACGAGTTTCAGTGCTTAGAGAGAGAGGTACATTTACGCTCATAGGTTTACGTGTAGGTTCTTACTTTCTCAGAGGTATTTGAAACAAAGAAGGATAATAGGGTTCCTAAATTCAAAGTATCCTAATGTTTCCCTTGCCTATTGAATCTTAAAAGAACATAGCACACTCTCCCTCTCGGTAGTTCTGCAAATGGGCAGCCTCAGACGTCTACCTTACCAAGGTGGAGGAGAATGAAGTTACTGGGCTGATTTAAGTCGTTAAGTCACTTGTTTCCTTAATTACTAACTAGTTACTTCCTGATTAGAACCAATATTAGGTATCTCACCTCCCTAAGTGCCTAGTTATCAGGGTTATGCTTCAGAGGAGACAAATCTTACGCACTACAGTGAAATTAAAATGCAATCGGGAAATAACTAAATAAAGACTTTAAATTAAATAAATATCCAACAAACAGAATATACGTTCAACTTAGAACCCCATCCTAGAAAGATTTAGTTACTCATGGTGATCGTACCTGATCAGAAGGTGACTACTGGTGCAGCTTTGGGATGGTGGTTGAATGCCTTTGCTGTTGACTGGAATGGCGGGGGTGTGTACCTGCAGACACTCCGACACTCAAGTCAGTATGAGATCAGAATGGGGGTTGAGAGAGTGAAGAGATTCTAACCTTGGGGACTACAGAGAGTCCCATTTATATAGAGGTGGGTATTACAGGTGTCGTTGTATGGCACATGTGTGGCTCGTCGGTTACGAATTCGTAAGAATCGTAACCTTCAAGGAGAGATTTGCGGGAATGAGGTAAAGAGATGTTACTGACTGTTTGAATCAGTCTCTGTTTGCTTCGAGAACCCCCCTGCACGGAGGAGGTGTGTTGCAAGTAATTTACCAGATGTTGGATCTGGGACTTTTTGTATTGGGCCTAAGTAAATGGGCCTACTGGGTTTGCTCGATCCATAACAGAAGCCCCCCAAGTCGTTGCCCTTGATTAAGAGTAATAACTTTGAAAGTACGAAGACCTTGTTCGTGGAAAGCTTTAGAGGTGGTATCCCCTAATGTTTGAAGTAGATATGTTCGTGAGGAACTTGTTCGCATAGTGAGTTTATGCTTGTAATGAGGCGGGCAGACCTGTTGAGGAACGGTGTTGTTCACAAGGGTATGCCTCACAAGTTCTACCATGGTCGTATCGGTCATATTTCCCATGATCGAACCGACCGTGTCTGGAATGTCACCAAACTTGCTATTGACGATCGTACTAGTCGTGTCTGGAATGTCACCAAATGTGCTATCAAGTCATAGCCAACTGATCTCATCGTCGTAAGAGGCTCTTGCTCGCTGGAAGCGTCGGGGTGTTCGGTTGGGTGTAAGTGTGGCGAGCTTGATAGTGTGCGAGAGACAGGTGTGGTTGTGTGTCCGTCTACCGACCAGCATGATGATGTGATCAAGAGATTCCCTCGTCAGAGAGTAGGTCGTCTGTCCTTTTGCATTTAATGCCAACGTCTCGAGGACGGGACTGAGGGGACATAACCTTTGGGTTTTGACTACTACGTGTAAAGGCTAGTAATTCGCTTGATTACATAGGCCCTTGAGTGTGCTTTGATATATGTTCTCAAGGTTTCATCATCACCGTTGATTTGATCCTGACGTTTAGGAACTCAACGGGTTTGATCAGGGCCGTTAGATGTACGAAGAGATGTGATTAGAACCATTGCTTTGCTTTGTTTTGATAGGGTTGCAGGTGTAGGGCTGCACCGGATCAGACTCGTTTTTAGAAAGGTTGTGAAGGAAGTATAAATAGCTTTAAGTGTTATTTGGAAACACTTTTGCCATTTTTGTCTCCTGCAAGCTCCAATTTTTCTAGAATTCCTTTCAAGTTTTCAAAGAGTTCCTGGTGCATTTTGGTCCTTCACACCCTCAAGTTCAAGTTTACATCATCTTCGTCGTCTAAACATGTTTGTCACCTTTGTTGTACCCTAATTTTGTCCCAAGCCTTTTCAAAACAATTTCCAAAAATCAAAAAAAAGAGAAAAGTCAAAGTCAACAAAAAGTCAACAAAAAAGTCAACATTTCTGAAATGAGGACTTCGCAGAGCAAAGTCCCCTTCGCTCTGCGAAGTCTGCGAATTTTTTGCAGATTTTTTAATCTCTTTGATTTATTTCATTTTTGTAATTATTATTATTACATATCCTTTTTATTATTGTTTTTATCATCATTCATGGCTAATTGAGCTCAGCAAGGCAAGAATTGGAGCATTTGCCATTAAAGCCAAGGAAAGAAGCTTTTTCTTCCAACCAAGCAAGTTGGCTTGCCCTTGGGCAGCTCTTGTCCCTCCCAGTGGACTTGCTACTGACCCTAAGGTTGCCAGGCACCAGCTTGTTGATTTTCTTCCTGCTTTCTCCCCCAAAACCAGTCAAACCCAGCTGGTTTTCACTTGCCCAAAGCCATGAGTGCTGCCCTGTTTTTCAGCAGCTTTTCTTCCTCCTCACACCAGCCCACATGTTGCCTTTTGTTTCCCCCAACCTCTGCACATCACAGTGCACGTTTTTATTGCCTAACCATCAAGATTGCAAGGACCAATCCCAAGGGACAGCCAATTGCAAACCAGCCATGTTTTCATCATCATTTCTATCCAAAATCCATTGAATTAGTGGCTGGATTTGGCTAAGTCTTGACCATTGCAGCAAGGCAAGGTCACCTCTTCACTTTTGCATTAAATGCAAAGTGATTTAGCCTGATCCTAGCCCACAAATCAGCTGGATTTTGGGGATTTCTCATGATGAAAATTGATTTGGTTTTGGCCTATAAATAGGAAGCAATGCATAAGGTTTAAAAAAGAAACCAACACACTTACTAGCAAACACACACTCACTTACAAACAACCAGAAAAAACCAGCAATTGAACACTTGAAACAACACTAATCACATAGCAAAAGCCAGTTTCAACACAAAGCATTACACAAGTTCATTGCTCATACTCACCAACATTCCAAACTTTGCAAAAACTTCAACCATTCAAGTTCCTTTCATTCCCTTGCAGCAAGAGCTTTGCTAGGAGCTCTGTAAGTGTTCTAAGTCTTTATCTTTCATTTATAGTTGTGCTTGCATCTTTAATTTTGTTCAAATCCTTTTTGCTCTAAAAAACCCCTTTTGAATTTCAAAGAAATCCCAAGGTTTGCAAAACATTTAAACTGGTTTGTCCAGCTCTTTTTATTGCTAAATCTCAAAGCTTTTCACTCCCCTAAAGGTTCTGAGATTGTTCAGAAGTTGCTTCTGAACAACAGTTCAGAAGCAGCTTCTGAACTCAAAATTTCGCATTGTTCGCAGTGCGAAGCTCTGGTCGCAGTTTGACCATGACAGAACTCAGAATCTGAGTTTAGGCTCCCAAACAGCCAATTTTTGAGGTTCTAGCCCAAGAACTCAGAACCTAAGAGGTTTGAAACTCATTTTATTCAAACCATATCATTGATTTTGCATAATATTGAAGGATTCACAAGTTCGGGCAACACTTTTTTGGTTAACTTGCAAAACAAGTTACGCTCACAAACTTTCAAAACAAACTTGAGCAATAAGCTAAGTTCATCATTTTCAAAACTAAACTTGAATAAAAACCTTGTTCATGATTTTCAAATCAAACGTGAACTTAAGCCGAACTTGTTCGCTTTTCAAAACCGTTTTCAAAATTGAGCCGAACTTGTGCGTTTTTTCACAAATTTGTTAAAACCTTTTCATTTTGGGTTCCAAACCAAGTGTTTTGATAAACTTTGGGATTTTCTTAAAATTCAACCAAAAACTTGAATGAAAAAGGGATGGTTTGACGTATGTCTCTCCATTTCCCCGATTGAACGAATGTGTGACGTATGTCTCGTCGTTCGGACAATCGTCATTCCATTTTCAACGCACCCGACCACACCAAACCAATTCTTGGCCCTTTGTGGTCAATTTGAACCTTTTGGTCCCCCGTGGCCACTAGATTCAATTCCTCGGCTCGTTTGAGTCACTTGGGTCAATGTTCGACTCGTTCGAGTCCATTGTATCCTTTCTTGATCCCGTTGGATCAATCGAACCTTTTCTCGGCTCGTTTGAGTCACTTTGGTCAATGTTCGACTCGGTTGAGTCCATTGTACCCGTTCTTGATCCCGTTGGATCAATCGAACCCTTTCTCAACTCGTTTGAATCACTTTGATCAATGATTGACTCGGTTGAGTCCATTGAACCTTTCTTGATCCCGTCGGATCAATCGAACCCTTTTCCCCAGCGGACATGTTTTTATCAATTCTAACAAAATTTCAAACAAACGCTTAAGCCTCCCATGCGCGAGCATACAAGCTATACGCTTAAGCCTCCCATACGCGAGCATACAAGCTACGTTTAATCGCAAGAATTCGGTTAAACATCGTTCATTTAAAAATAGCCAACATATACGTTTTTCTACCAAAGAACTACGTACGCTTTGAATTCTCCGTCTACCGGGAGATACGTAGGAGCAAGATCGTCATCTTGTCAAGCACAATAATAAAAAACAAACTTTTTCCCCTTTTCATCTTTATTATCTTTATTTATAGACAAGCATGCACGCAAAACATTTAAAAACATTTTAAGCTTTAGCTAAATAGGAGGTTCCCGTTGAGTACAACGGACGTGAGGGGTGCTAATACCTTCCCCTTGCGTAATCGACTCCCGAACCCGACAATGGTTGCGATGACCAATCCTTTTCCTCATCGTCAAGGGTTTTATTATCGTTTCCCTTCAAAATAAAAAAACTTAAGGGTTTATCAACGTTCCCTTTAAACAAAAACTTTGGTGGCGACTTCACAACAGCCTTCCGAGCGTTCGTACATGTCTCGGAAGATTGCGCATTTTTAACGAGAGCGCACAACCTTCACCATTCTCGGTTTCTTTCTTTACGTTTTTACTTGCTCTGGTTTGATGAACCTGTAAAACAGAGTTTTCTGGGTAGAAAATCGATGGACTCCGCAATAAATGGTGGTGGTTTCCACTATAGATAAGTGTTTTTAGGATTTAGAATCCCTACCCCTTTGTATATGAACCACCGGTGGCAAGCTTTTAACTTGTTAGAGGTTTAACTTGTTGCCACCGTGGGTGGTGTAGCACCGCCGTAGACGGTGGTTTCCTCCTTGCCTTTTAGTTTTCCCTCCAACTTGTTGATTTTTTAAAGTTTTACCCCAATCTGTATCGTTTGCGAGGACGTTAGAGCCCTTCCTCGCCATGGTCGGACTGAAGGTGGAGGAAGGGTGGATTTTGAATGTGAAATTCACTTTTTTCCTTCCTCCTCTTTCAGGTCAGACATGGCAGGAAACCCCAATCGAAACGAGGTCGAAGCATACGACCCGTCCTATATGGGGGATGAACCGCTGGGTGTGGTGTCAGTATTTGCGCCGGAGGGTACGGCGGAAATCCCGTTTGGCTCCGTTGGAAGGAGCGAAGATTGGGAGGTTAACTTACCGAGTGTGTCTGATCGGATATGCTCGCGATATACGGGCAATAGATTCCCGATGTATGAGGTCGTCTTTAAGGACATGACTCCCTTTTTCTAACTTCCAGAGGGAGGTATTTCAATGGACAGGGTTGTCTCCTTCGCAGCTTCATCCAAATCCCTACCCATTTATGAAAGCGTTCGAGCTGGTGTGCCTACACCTAGGGATCGCTCCATCCTCAAACTTAATTCTTACCTTCTTCACTGTTCAACGAGGGACGGAGAAAGGCGAGGGGCAATGCTGGGTTTCTTTCCGGTAAAACAAAAAAGTCTTTAGCATCTTTGTTGGCAAAGTCAAAAGCTTCAAGGATCGCTTTTTCTTGGTTCGGCCGAAGAGTGAGGCTGCTTTAAATAACGTCTTGAAGACAGTGAACAGGCTCCGAGCGGACGGTAGCGCGGTGCGAGTCTGCGTCCCTTGCTTCCCATTCTATTGGTGCAAGGACCATTACAACTACAAGCTGGGGACTTTGGCCATGGCTACGCCCGTTTAACTACGAAGGAGAAGAAAGACTATGATAAGTTGTGGGCTTATGCTAGTTCCTTCATGCCTGCGAAGGTGGTGACGGAGGATGGAAATCTTGTTTTTGATTCGGAGGGGAAGCGGCTGACTGAACCCCGTTTTATTAATACCCATGATTTAGTTTTCTCTGACAATCCGATGGAATTGCTCAGTAGATACTTTATTTCTTTACAATTTGTATTGCTGAATTTTTTTAAGTCTTGGTATTAACTTGCATTCAACCCTTTTTTTCGCAAGAAGAATGGCCAGTATGAACGAGATCATCAAACTCTCCAGCAAGAAAGTGGTCGTTCATGGAGGAGGCAGAAGGAGGGACGTTCATAACGTCAATGCTATGATCATGGGTGTTGTGGGCGGTTCCTCCTCTCAAGTTTCAGTGCAAGTGATTGAAGACGACCAGATGGAAGAGGTCGATGAGTCTTTCAAGAGGAAGAGGACGAAGTACACTGATAAAGGGAAGCATGTGTCTGCCACTTCTGCGCCCACTCAGTCCGAGAGAGGGGACCTACTGCAGCTGCCCAACTTGTGGTCTGACCCGGATCACTATGGCTCCCACTCATCTATATGCCTGAGCGACCCCGAGTTGAGTGTTATCCAGGACTTGGGGGTTGCTGGCCGGAGCAAGGCTATGACTGAAGGAGTCATAGCTGCGATGAAGGCTTTAGAGATTGTGGTGTCTCTGAACAATTCTTCCACTGAGGATGTGGTCTGGGAAGATGTGCTGGTGAAAGAGAAGGATGCGCTTATGGCCAAGGTGACCAAACTGGAGGCTGACCTCACTGATTGCAAGATCGTGGCTGAGGAGAAGGATCGCAAGATTGCTTCTCTAGAAAAGAAAGCGGAGGATGATCTCCTGGTCCTGAATCAGCTGAGGGAGGCTCAGCGCAAGTGGGACGATGAGAAGAAAGGCCCAGAGAATGCCCTTTATGCTGCCACCCTTCCTGGCGAAGAGGAGTCAAAGGACACAGCCTGCTTGGATCGTCTTGGTTTGGTGAACAGGATTGATGAGCTGGAGAGGAGCTTGGTGGGTGCTACTAGTCACGAGTTTGAGAACACGGTGGAGCAAGTGAAGGTTGTGAACCCTGGGGTTGATCTTTCGACCGAAGGGATTCATTTCCTTAAGTTCGTCGAGAATGGAGTCTTAGTGTCCCCTCCCGAAAAGGAAGAAGAAGACGGGGATGTTGATAACGTCCAGGCCTGAATGGCCTTGTAATTTCTCTTTCTTTTCTGAATAATTGTTTCTTTTGTTGTAACCGGTCTTATGCCATGACAATGTGCACCCTTCATGGTTATCACCTAATTTGTACAATATTTTCTGCCTTAATTTCTGCTCATATCCTTATTTTATACTTTGCGAAAATGTATGTTTAATTTTCAGAGTATAATGTGTGATTGGAGTGCTCGTTGCATGAGGCTTTTGTTTTGAAAATTGTTTCAAACTTCCAAGTGTTAATTGCGGCCAATACCCTCGTAGTTAAGGATAAGTCGATATGTACGTTCGTAAGAGATGTTTGACTTAGATGTATGCATGTAGGGTTGATTTTAAATAACCAAGCATTTTTAAATCAAAAGTAGATTAGATAGGTCGAGGGTAGGGCCCATCCCCTCCTAGTCGTTGCTCTGTTGTGAAGTGGCGACTAGGATTGTTACGAGGGTTAAGGTCGGTGAATATCAAGCATACGACTAGTCTCTTTAAATTGCTGTTTAACCTAAAGATGTTGCCCTTCCTCCCCCAAGTATTTGCTTTTTTCGTTTGGAGAGCGAATACTTGTGTGTTTTATACAAGGGGATCCGAGCGTGACCGTTCTAACCGTTATGCAGGGTATACATTAGAAGCATTATCGTCCAAGAGAGGTTTATTTGAACATGTGTTTGAAGCTGTGGTTCGAATGAAAAATGGTGCACGAACAAAAAACTCAATTTAAGTTCAATGTCCCGAGGCGGGAATCACCCATCGCGAGCTGGGGTTCTGCCTAACATGCCGAACGGTGATGCCGCAGTTGTGAGAAAACATACTGAGGATTAGATGAACCTGTTGAATTACAAAACATAATAGACTCAAGGACTTAACAATTTATAAGATAATAAGTTTGTAAGAAATTCTAAATTCAAATGTGCTTTGATTTTGACAAAGTAATGGCACTTTCAAAATATGTGTAGTCTTGTTTTATTTCTTCAGGTCTTCAGCTCTTTATATAGGGAATGATATGAGAGACGTTGGAGAGGTGCCGACGCATAATTGATAGTCTTTGAGAAGCTTGATCAAAGACGTTGAAATGTTCCTTGATTTGATTAATATCATTGAAAATACATTTGAAATTCCTTTGCTTCAAAATAAATTGTTCGTTCATTCCAATTGTCCTTGAAGTTGTTTATCTGTTTCTGCACGTGGTCAGAAGAAGACAAAGTGTACTATCCGAGTCTTATAGTGACACCTTCAGAAGACGACAAGTTTGACGTGTCTTTCAGAGTCTTCATTCTTCAAAGGCTTTTGATCTTCAGAGTCTGATAACCTTCAGAAGCTATTTCTTCAGTGTCCAAAAATTTAGAGTCTGATCCTTCATAAGCTATACTGCTCCAGAGTCTGGTGTTCTTTAGATTCTGGTTCAGAACTTCAGCTTCTCTTTAAATTCCAATTGCTCTTGTAATCGTTCTTCCAGAACCAAAACTTGATTTTATACATTGAATATTAGTCTATGGTCCTACACACTTGAACATACATTAGCATATCCAATTGTTCTTTAATACCTTGTTATCATCAAAACTTCACAGGCATTGTACAAACCCATTTTGTTGCAACAAATTTGTTCAAGGGTATAATGGAAAGTGAAAAAGTCAGTCGAAAGTCATGCATTTTCTTTATATATATACTAGTGTTTAGACTGGCACTCCGTGCCAGTCTATCCGCTTTATAAAATTTTGATTAAAGTTAATTTGATTTTGATTAAAATTATACGCATATATAATACATATTTCACACTTTCATATTGTAATAAACTATACTTATATTTTTCAATGATACCAACAATGTAACAAATATAACATCTTTCAAAAAAAATATAACAAATATAATACAAATTTTTATCTTTTTGAATGACACCAACAAAATAACATTCTTATAGTCAAATTTGTTTAAGGGTATAATTGGAAGGAGAAAAAGTCAGCCCAAAAGAGTCTATATTCTTTATATATACCAGTGGTTGCGAGCACTTCGTGCTTGTCTATATGCTATTTCTGTTACGCTAACGTATGTAAATTATAAATAATTTTTTATGAATTTAAGTTTTTGATTAAAATTATATATATTGATTTTTGTGACTTATTCTAACAAATTATTTTTATCTTTTTCAATTACACAACAATATTGCAAATATAACATAAACTTTTATTCTTTTCAATGACATCAACAATATAATTGTGCTTCTTTAAAAAAAATGTAATTGCGCTAATATGTATAAATTACAAACATTAGTTTCTATGAAATTTTGATTACAATTAATTTGATTTTGATTAAAATTATAGGTATAGATAATAGATATTTTGTACTTTCATACTCTAACAAACTATACTTATCTTTTTCAATGATAACAATAATATAACAAATATAATATCTTTCAAAATAATATAGCAAATATAAAATAAAGGATTAAATATGTTTTTGGTCACAATAAATATAATAACTTTTCATTTTAGTCCCTCTAAAAGTTTCCTTCGACTTTTAGTCCCTGTAAAAATTTTAATCACCACTTTTGGTCCCTATTTTTAAGTCAACTCGTGTGTAGACTTTGTATTTTTTAATGAAATTGTGTAGAAATATGTAGAATACTGTAAAAATCTCTCAAAAAAATAGAATATTTTAACAAAACATGACCTAAATATGAATTTTTAACCGCCAAAAATATAAAAAATTATATTTAATTAATGTTTTGTTAAAAAATTCTATTTTTTTAGAAAGATTCTTATAATATTATAAACTTTTCTGCAAAAGGAGAGACCAAAAGTGAAGATGGAAAATTTTTTGGGACTAAAAGTCAAAGAAAAATTTTAGATAGTCTAAAACGAAAAGTTGATATATAAGGGTCAAAAACATATTTAAACCTATAATAAATTCTTACATTTTTTAATGACACCAATAAAATAGCATTCTTATGGTCAAATTAGCTTGAGGGTATAATTGAAAAAAGAAAAAGTCAGTCCAAAAGAATCTACTTTCTTTATATATACTAGTGAAAAGACGGATACTCATGTGCACATCTTTCCGCTCTTTTTATTGTGCTAACATGTGTAGATTATCAATGATATTTTGTAAAAATTTTGCGTTAAAATTACAAACGATATTTTATATGAATTTTTTATATAGATTAAAATTATAAGTATAGATATTTGTGAATTTCAAATGTAACAAACTGAACAAACCATATTTATCTTTTTCATTGACAACAATTATATAACAAATATAACAAAAATTCTTATCTTTTTTAATAACATCCGCAATATAATATTGTTATAGAAAAATTTGTTTAAAGGTATAATTGGAATAACAAAAAAGCCACCCAAAAATTCGTCCAAAATCTCTTATTCTCTTTATATATATAGTATATATACAGTGAATGTAGTTTATTATTATTATTTGAGGGGATTATTTTTATTATTATTATTTCTTTATTTTGAATGAATACGAAAAAGGATTGAATGATATGATATCATGGTATGATGGTACAACATAAAAAGGTTTTGCAATTGCACGGTTTATAATGGTGGGAAGGCACAAGTCACAAGTGAAAATGGTTGTCTTGTTAAGATTGTTGGTAATACTAACTTGGTGACATGGGAAATCAAACGAAATCTCTAACAGCCCCCTATTCTTTCGGACGCTCCAATGACCGATTTTTCTGGTCACCCTCTAGTGCTCACCAATGTGTTATATCATCATCATTTTCTTCCAATGTGTATACATCTCTATATTGTTTAATCTTCCATTTGCACAATTACATTTCAAACGTAATCTGGATATTGTGAATTCTTCAACTTGTATTACAAATTCAATCTTCATTGTATGAGTTTGTTTCTTAATTATATCCTTTCCCTTTTCACATTTTTCATTGCTATATTTTTACGTGAATTATGCATGTTATCTTGGGTCTAGATCAATTCCATACGTTGCATGTGTTATGAGAAATATCTAGTTGATGAATTAAATTGGAATTTCTACAATAATATATGAGAAATGGAAATTAAAGTAATGGTTAAGCTCTAATAGTTGGATGTTTTGTAATTTAAGAATTAATATTTTGGTTATATATATGAATTTGTAGGATGGGGAGGGTAAAGCTAAAGATAAAGAGGTTGGAGAACAACAATGGACGCCAAGCAACCTATGCCAAAAGAAAGAATGGAATAATGAAGAAAGCTAGTGAATTATCTATATTGTGTGATATAGATATTATACTTCTTATGTTTTCTCCAGGTGGAAAACCTTCATTATGCACAGGGAGGCGCAGGTATATATCTTTGCTTAATTTGTTGCTATGTAACAATTAATGTAAATGGGTTTAAGGAACTTTGTTAACTCTATGTTTGATAGAACACCAATAGGACATTTACTTGTTTGTTGTAGACATAATTGATGGTTACTAGCAATTGACTGCATCAAATAGTTATACTTTCTTTTGCCTTGTCACACGCTTTCAATTCTCAGTTTTAATGGGGCAAACAAGGCAAGCAATTTCACCATGGGAATCTAGCCTTATATTTATAATAACAACATAACCTTAGACACCTTTCATCATGGGCCTACGATGATGGTGCACACTTTTATGCACTTGGACTTGAATTAGGTGTTCTAAGATGAGAGATATTTAGCCGAGATATTTTACCTATCTAATATTTTCTTAAAAAGTTCACTCTTCTGGATTGTCATTCATTGTCTAATTATTGTCTTCTCTACGTTGGGGAATGTAGCAACTTTGAGGAGGTGATTGCAAAGTTTGCTCAACTAACTTCACAAGAAAGGGCAAAGAGGTACATCTAAAATCACTTGAGATAAGACAAATTATTTATGCATTGTTATCCTAAATACATTAGAATTTGATAAAACTTTCTCCAATTGAATTGTAACAGGAAATTGGAGAGTCTTGAAGTAAGTCACTTTCTTACAATTCATTTCACATACTGAAATATACATCTTTCTCTTTTCTGGTTTGAAAGCAATAATTGTTTCCTCATTCATTCTTAGTAATGATTTTTTGTTTGAGGTCAGGCACTAAAGAAAACATTTAAGAAGTTAGATCATGATGTGAATATACAAGACTTTTATGGTACAAGGTATGCCCTGCTCCAACTAATTTAACAATGTATCGTGAATATCAATGTTTTGAAAACCGGACCGAATTGGCTGGTTCAACTGGTTGAACCAAGAGCCAACCAATTTGCTCGTCGGTTTGATTCAAGTTATATTGCAATCTAGCTGAATCGGATCGAACCAGATCAGTTGAACTGGTTAACCATGATTCAATTGCGGTTGGCACAACCATTTTTTAATTACATTTTAACTTTTCAAATATTTTTTTACTTCTACATTTATTTGTCATCCGATTCAAGTGTGATTGAACCATGATTCGCAAGTCTCACTGGTTCGATCTCATATCTGGTTTCTAAAACATTGATCAATACATTCAACCATTTATTTCACTAAGTTGAGACACTGAAATATTCTTTGTTTTTTTGTTGCAGCAATCAAACTGTTGAGGTAACCGTCTGAATTACTTTTTTTTTTCTCATTTTCTCATTCATTGTTATTCTGTCCTTCACTAACTGGATTTGTGCAGGATTTGAGTGATCAAGCCAAGCTTTTACATAATCGTATCTCCGAAATTCATGAGAGATTAAGGTGGATTTTATTACTTTTTATTTGTATAATCTATAGTTTCACACTAATAATTATATTATGATCAACATGCCCTTTAGTTACAACTTGCAAGCTAATCTCAGAAAAACTGTTTTTTGTTGGATTTTGCAGCCATTGGTCTGACATTGAAAAAATTAGTAGTGTGGATAAATTGGGACAGATGGAAAATTCACTCAAGGAGTCTCTTAATCAAATTCAAACTCATAAGGTATGTACCTAAGTTTCATTGTACCTGAGACACTATGAAAAATGTTTTTAATTGATTAAGTTGAGAATCAAGGTTCTGAACTTAGTTGATAAGTTTGTTTGAAATTAAAACTCTTAGCAAAATATACTGCTTTTGTTTGTGTTTTGTATCTAGCCTGTATAAACAAATTGAACAAATTTGAAGGAATTTGATATCTTAACTAGATGATTTCTTTAAGCAAAATATCAGGTTTTGATGTTTAGTCACAGAAAAGTTGTATTTAGGCCTTGTTTGAATAAACAGTTGAATTAAACACTTATAAGTATGTTATTTCTATAACAAAAGATAAAATAAAGTTAAAAAAAATAATATATTCATATTACCTATAAGTTGTTTCATAAACTATCCAGCTTATAAAAATAAGTTATAAACAGTTTATATAGATATGTCATAAGTTATTTTTTTAACGGAAAATGAATACTTTCATTAAAAACCAAATCGAGCACAAGATGAACCTGTAAATGGAGCAAAGTTACAAAACCATACAACAAAACACTCAGCCAGAATTTAGTAGACAAACTCAAATAAGTCAATCCAAACATGCCCTTATCCTAAATAATTGGATAAATGCAATGATAGTAACATATATACTATTCTCAATAATGCAGCATTTAAATTATTGACTAACTCTGCCTACTATGATAGGAAAATGTACAAAAGCAACAACTGGCATCATTGCAATGCAATAATCAGGTAAATAACTGTTTTAGGGTAACTAATTTTCTTTTTGTTTTTGAAACTTGTTCTCATGATATAAAAATAAAAAACATGGCTGAAATATCTCTATCTTCTAGTTCAATGAATTGCAGCTTCCCTACAAAATGAGTCATCAACAGCATCTTCAATCTCTATCATGGATGGTTAATGGTGACAGTCAGAATTTAGTACTACCTGAAGACTCAAACTTGCTTCTCCACAAGTGAGTTGTTTTTTCTGAAGTATATGTATTGAATGCTTCAAAACACTATCCTTGATATTCTAATTTTTGAGTTTGCTTAATCATTTTGGTAGTAAGTTAAAATTAAAATTACTTCAGTTACAACAGAGGCAAATTTAATCATAGTGGAATTGATGAATCATATAATAAACATTATCCGGTGTCAATTTCAGTTGGCTATTCCATACAGAGCGAAGCTTTAAATGTAGCCCCCGCAAATGGACGGTGGGATTTGACCCTCAAATTAGTCGGTCGTTGGACCGGATACTGCGTTTTCAAAAAATATAGATAAGAAATATTGTCTTTGTCTAAAACTTAAAGGCTTAAACATATTTTTACCAATGAAAATATATCAATTTTCACTTTTAATCCTTGTAAACATAAGTTTTTGTTTTGGTCTTAATAATATAGTCATGTGTTATAAACAAAAGTTAATTTAGTCCACATTTTTAGGGATTAAAACCAACATCAACAAATATGACAGAGACTCAAATTAAAACAAAAAGCAATTCTACATGCATCTTAGAGACTACCTTTACATTTCATTTGTATTAATCAATAAAATTGATCATGGTGGTGAATTTTATTTATATTAAATTGAATATAATTCAATATAACTCTACCTTATCAAACTTATTTTGTTCTATCATAGAGATGTAGAGGGCTCAACAAGCTCATCATTTGGAAGCTATGCTAGTTATCTTGGCTCAAGCACCAAAACAAACATATCAAATTCTGGTCAAGAAAGCTGTATCATTAATGACATGAGCAATACTACTACTGCTCCAGTGAGACTACAACAATTTAATGGACAGGTTCCATACATACCAAACAATTTCAACATTATGAATGATATGAAGCTCCAACCAGTTACAGGGATGAATAATCCACATGAAAATCAAGTAGATAATTATCATGTGAATGCAAACTTTGAAGCACCTAAACAAGGGTTTGATCAGTCTAATCACCATGGTTGGACTTCTAATTCAGGTCCTTGTGCTGTTAATATCTTTGATGAACATTTGTATCCTCAGCCAAATTTTCCACAAGTGCATTTTGGATTCACATAGTAGCACTCTTTTTTTATCTTCCTTGTTATGGTATTCCTTCATGATTTCCTTTTGCATTGTTTCACCTTTTGGTAGCATATTAGAAATGTAAGTAACTTACAACACACATAAAAATATTGTACTGTCCCAATTTTAAAAAATTAGTCTGCATTCACCTTTTTAAATGTACTACTAGCTTCCTTTTGTTGTGTGTATTTGGGGTCACCGAGATAAATAGTTTATACTTATAACATTGTTAAAAAAGTTCATAACTGACTTAGTCTGTTGGAAAAAGTTATGGCACTAATTGTAAATTTAGAGCTATACCATACAGGATTTAAACTCCGTCCCTTGAGCTTACAAAACCAAACTCTTGATTAAATTGACATCTCATAGATATAATATATATTTATGATTATTGTTAAATGAAAAATAAAATTATTCATCATAAAATTGTTTAATTTCAATATTGAATTTTTTCTTCTTAAAGTAAATTTTAATGATTGTTACAGTTTTTGGTTCCAACCTATAGTTGGGATCTTCTTTTCTATGATGTCATATAACTATTGAGAAATAATATTTGTACAACCATTTTGAGACAGTCACGGGATACATTAGTTGGTCTTATAGCATAATAGAATGTGCTAAAGCACTATATGCCAACTTTCAACTAAACTTCAGAAATAGTATCCAAAATATTAGGCCAGCACACCACATAAGGCAACAAAACAAATGGCCCAAGTGTTCAACAAGTCATTTAACGGCCCATAAAACCAAAAGTAGCAAGGCAGATGTTCCTAAAATATATTACAAAATTCTAAAGTAGTTATAAACACATCACTTGTACTACTCAACGAACCCGTGTACGGGCACGAAACCATGCAGAAAAAAAAGTGTTGTGTGAGCTTCACTTCTTTGGACGGTTAATGAACCGACCGCTAACACTGACCGATTCACGTATCAACAACCCTATGTGAAATCACAGCAAGCAATAAAGTCTCTTTCGAGCTCGAACAATCCAAAATCAGTCGCAAAAACTAAGACGGATATAAAGGCAGCATCGGCACGTTGGAGGCGAACCCAAATTCTTGAAACCTGCAAATCTCAACAGATCTAAAATAAATAGAGAATCTAAGAAAGAGAACGCCCACCTTGCACGACAACGGCCTTTTGAAACAACGAACCAATCCATCCAGCCTTTTGAAAGCTTACAGTTGCACTCTACCTCAATTTCAAGCTTTAGAACATAAACTCAAACTAAGTCGCGCGCGAGGAACCCAAATCCAACAAAATGTGCCTCCACAAACCACTGATAGGGCGGTGTAACAGACTTCAATTCTCACCCTCATGAAGAACGATCAAAACTTAGACAAACAATAGTGATTTGCACTCACCATGATAACCAACCCCGGAAAAGTCGACGGTTTAATGAGAGGAGGTGGTGACGCCGAGGGCGAGTTCACCACCCACGTGTTGCTACAACGGAACGAAACGATTTGGATGTGTCAAAATAAGTGGGTTCAAACCTCGATATGCATACCTCAATATCCCTACCAAACACTAATTGTTTTTAATTAAGCATTTTTTAAATATAGTTTAATTTAGCTTCTTTTCGAAGAGTTGGTCTTTTTTTAACGGGCAAGAATATTATTCATATAATAATCAAATAAAATAAAAGCAGTTCTGAAAAATACAACAAATAGGTGAATTTAAGGGGAAATGTAATAAAAACTTCAATTTGATAAAATACAACAAATGGGTGGAGGAGGGAAGGAGAATAATGTGGTCCTCCTAACAATAACCATACGTACCCTACCCCAACATTTAGGCACCCATCTTGTTTTTGAAATCTAAGAGTCGTGTGAAATGTCATTTGAGCAACAATTTCCATGATTTACCAAGCTTCCTAGATGTGATAAAAGATGATACTCTTGTTTTAGATTGCAAAAATCTAGGAAATTTTTGGGGGAGAAGTTAAATTGTAGAAACCTTAATTTGTTAAATAGGGGGAATTAAGATTTTGGAAAGATTAGTGACTAATGAAATGCTTAATTGCATAATGTTTATGTGAATTTGAATGGAAATGACTAACTTGCACTAACATATCTAATCTAACTTAAGGTGCAAATTGACACTTTTTAGAGATATTGAACCAAGTTAAACTTCAAAACTAAGTTAATGGGAAAAAAACTTAATTTTAAAAGAATTCAAAGTCTACTTCAATATGTAGTGCAATGATTAACCTCCATCTCCATGTATAGAAAATTGGATATTGGACAAGTCTTCCCCATTTGTTTTTTGTTAGATGTTTCGGAATCGTTCATGTGACATAGTAAAATTAAAATGGCTAAATAGTTAATAATAATGGAGAAAGCAACATATTTAGGCAATGTTTGTGGTGAACATGAAATGATTCCAAGTACAGAAGTCATATTTACACCATAAAAAGCTAGTCTTTGTTTCTCTTTGACATTTGCACATGGAGATTGTTGTTTATCTTTTGGCTGTCTTTATCATACTTTGTCACAATCGTTTTTTTTTTACAGATGCTCTAAATCTCTTAATCTCAGCAAATAATTTTTTTTTGCAAATTAAAAGTCTATAAGTCCTATAGATTTAAGAAAAAATTAAGAAATTACGCGATTCGAGAAATTTAAATTAACTACTGATTTCAAAAACTTAAAATTAACATGTTTCGCAAAATATTGTGTTAAATTGTCATATCAACATTGAATAAATCTAAGTTATTGGATCACAAATCTACGATCGAGATTGATTATTGTGTGGAACTACGTGAAACCACTACATCAACATATATTGATGGTTAAGTTGAGTTACCCAACCTCCAATAGTAAATTCAAATATTGGGAAACTAATACCGAGGAAAGTTAAGTGAATAGTGAAATGCCAAATTACATAGTGTTTAATAGGATACATGATTTAATGCCTTCAAAACAAAGCACGACCAAAACTATAACAACAAAGAGAGAACTCCAAAAAAGAGAATGACTACTCCACCACATAACAAATTTTAGAAGTAACTTGACACCTTTTAGAGTTAAGAGAAGAAATTGAACCTCAAAATTAAATTAAGGGACAAAAAGGTAACTAAACCTAAAATTAACCATTAATTTATTCATCATTTCATACTTTAAAATGAATTGCTTAATTAAAAGAATTCGTAGTCTAATTCAATTAACAACAATACCCTCCATCTCCATGTATAGAAAGTCTTCTCTATTTGTTTTTTGTTGGAAGTTGAGCATCATTCATGTGACATAGTAAAATCAAAATGCATATGGTTAAATAGTTATAATAGTGAAAGCAACATATGTAAGCAATGTTTGATGTGAACAAGAAAGGAATCCAATTGCACATGTCATATTTACACCATAAAAAGGCAAGTCTTTGTTTCTCTTTGACATTTGGCATTTGCACATGGAGATAGTTGTTTCTCTTTTAGCTGTCCTTTTCTACTTTGCTACTACTCTATCTTCTTTTTCTTTTTAAAATTTGAAAGATACTCTTAATCTCATAGTCTATGTAAAATATAGGCTAAATTTCATCGTGAGTCCCTTTAAGTTATTTAATTGTAATAAATTGGTCTTTTAAGTTGTTTTTGTACCACTTACGTCCTTTAAGTTACTTAATTGTAACAAGTTGGCTCTTTAAGTATTTTTTGTAACGCTTAGGTCCTTTAAGTTATATAATTGTAACTTTTAGTCCCCGAATAACTTACATTTTTAATATCTAAAATACACCAAATTGTTACTGTTAAATAACTTAAAGGACTTAATTGGTACCGAAAAAACTTAAAGGACCAATTTGTTACAATTAATTAACATAAAGGACCTAAGTGGTATGAAAGAAACTTAAAGGACCAATTTGTTACAATTAAATAACTTAAAGGACCTTTTGTGTAATTTAGCCTAAAATATAATTTTTCTTACTTTGCAAATTAAAAGGCTACAAGCTTTTTTAATAACAATGTTAATAGTTAGTTTATTAAATTAATATTTACTAATTAGAAGTCTAAATGTCCCTACAGATTTCAAGAAATATAAGAGATTTCGAGAAATTGACTTGTTTAAAAAACTTATAATTAAAATCTTTCGTAAAATATGTTTAACAGATGTTACCAAATGTTGCATTTTAGTTAAAAATTTAAGATATATTGTCCTTTATTATCTTAAAAATAATTTATCTTAAATATTATAATATTGATTCTTTAGCTATATTTTGATGTGCAAATATTATGAGTAGTTGTTTGTGATACTTGGATTATATTCTTCACTAGAGTTTGAAACCAAGCAATAACTTAACTTTTTCAACTTTAGCAAACAAATATTGTTTCGATTATGAATATGAATCATACATTAATTAACAAAAGGTAGTAGTAATAGTAGCAAATTACTTCAACTTTCCATTACTTGCTGAAATAGGACATTTTACAACTACAATCTCCAATACACCAACATACTATTAATCACTCAGCAAAGTTTGCTCACATGGAATTAGTGAAGCAAACAATGCTTCTAGCAATACTAATATGGCGGGTGGTATAATTTTCCACCACTTCCAACTCAGTAAAATACTAAGATAATAAAATATAAATGACCATAATCTTCTTTGCTAGCTTCTTTGCCAACTGAAGATTAGAAAAAGACTCCAATAATCAAGAAGGTCCAATTAAATATGAACCATCTTGTTACAATCAAAATGATGAAAGGCCAATTCAAAAAAAGCCCTTCACATTTTCTAATCCCTAGAATCTCAATTACTTACCAACCCATCTCATCTCACCTCAACCCCCAAAACTAGCATACTATCTAATACCCTAGTATACTATTGAGTTATATTAATACTCAATTTAAGAAAATTACATATCATACTACTTCATAAATTGTATGTGATTAATTAATTAATTATGTGACATAGAACTTTGATATGGTGTGTCTAGCGGAATTGAGCACCAGTGTAGGTTTGACCAAAGGACCAACCAGCTGGGGCAGCATTGTTGGAAATTACTGTTTTGCCATCACTTGTTGTAACCTTGAAAGACAAGGCTTGTCCATTAAGATAATTGTTGCTTTGCCAGTTTTGACCCCAGTTTCTAGACATTGGCATCCACCCTGTTCTTGACCCTTTAATGGCTACTGAATGTACATCTCCAGCACCACCCACATTTGTTACTAGAACTAAGTTGAAGTAGGAATGTCCATTGATTGTGAACCTAATTCCTCCCCTTCTTCTGCAGGGTACCCTACACAAATCCACACAACAATAAATTGCTTTTTTTTATAAACACAAATATAAATTACTTACAACTTAGTTATTCATTGCTTCCTTTTCTATCTAAGTGTCCTTTTTATAATAAAAAAGTATTTTATTTTTAAATTGTTGATGTCAAAGTTCAAAGTACTAGTATTAATTATTATTTTGGAAAAAAAAATATTTAAATTTTTTTTTGACAAGATTTAAAATTATTTATTAGAGAGGTGAAATGGTACAATTAAGAGTGAAGGGTACTATTACTATATAAAAGATAGTAGATAGTTTCATCAAACAAATATAACAAAATTTAATTTAATTTAATATTATACATATAAATAATCTTCAAAAGTTAATTAATAGTAGTATAGTTTCATTCATCAACCCATTTAGAGAGAAAAAATATAGTACTTTAACTACAAAATTACCAACCCCAAAAGCAACCCCATTAACTAGCTAGGTAAAGTTAAAATCTTTTAACTAAAAGAAATTACACTCTAATATAAAACAAGAAAGAAGGGAAACTTCCAAATACATGTGATTAAAAATAAAATAAAATAAAAAACCCATTTACAAGTTGAAAGTGACATGGAGGGCCAACCCATTATACAATTTTAATCTTAAAATGCAACAAAAATTGAAGGAAAAAAAAAAGTAAAATTTACCTTCTGTAAGAAACAGGAACAATTCCAGCTTTGTATTGAGCAATTCTAAGAAAAACAGGTTGAGCAAGATCAAAGTGTTGCAAAGGAGGGTTACACCATCCTCCATTATTGTTAGGCAAGGCATTGTTTGGAGGACAGAAATTAGTGGCAGTGACCAAAATAGAGCCAGGAAGACACCATTTACGGTCACCAGCACACCTAATCTCAAAACAAGAACCACAGCTCAAACCACTGTTGAACAAAGCTGTGCTTAAAGCAGCAGTGTTTGTTCCATAACCTTGACTGTAGAGGTTTCCATATCCACATGCACCACCTAAACAAATTTCAATATTAAACAAATTAGTCAAAAGGGTTTGGTCTAAATTGCTTAAATAGTATAAAAATGTCAACTTTTTTTTTTATAGCATACCCATTGTTCCTGATGCATCACTTCCTCCATAGAAGGTTGCATGTGCATTAACCCATCCTCCACCATAACCATAAGCAGATGAAAACATTGTGAGAAACACCATGAAGAACAAACCAATGAGAGCCATTTTTTTCCCTGAAAATTCAAAAGTAAAATAAAAATAAAATTAGTTATTTCCTTCTAGTAAGTACTACTTTTTTCCTAGTTTCAACATTTTTAGCTGAAAATGTGTAATTTTGGACTTGACATAAAGTAGAGAAATGAAATGCAATTACTTTGGTATTGAAGGGTCAACGAATAGAGATGCAGAATACACTAGTATGAGAGAGACTGAGAGAGAGAGAGAGAGAGAGAGAGAGAGAGAGAATGTGAAGTGGTGAGTGAAGAAAGAATGAAGGGTATGGTACTTAATTTATAGACCTTTGGGGGAGAGTTAAAGTGGATACAATTGGGCCAGTTACAACTTTAACTACCTCTTTTAAAATGTTGGGACCAAAAGCCGCTAGGGGTGAATAAGTGCTTTAAATAGCAGTTAATTTATTAAAACAATGGAAATTGCAAAGGGGAAAATTTTTGAAGCAGTAACAAAAGCTGTTTTGTAGCTTTCATTGTTAGAATTAGAAAATCTCCAAAAATCCATGTGGGGTATAGTGGTTTTGAACTTGGATGGATGGTTAGAAAACTGCCAATAGCACATGCAAGCATCTTCCATTTGCCACAAGCAAATACTACTACCCTTTTAACACTCCTCTTAGTCCTCTTTTACATCAATGCTTTCTGTTTTTTCTTTTTTCTTTTTTGAGGTAAAAACTTATTAGTGCACCATTTTATTTTATATTGAGAAATTTCACTTTGTTTTTTTGGCATGCTGAGAAGTTCGTATTGGCCTTTCCATATATGATAACTTTGTTTAGTTTGAGTAATGATATATGAACACACATTTTAGATAATATACGGTGACATCTCTATTGTTTACGACTTTACGATATAAATACGATGAATAATATTTTTTTAAAAAAAAAATTGTTAAGAGAAAAATTTTTGAAACAACAAACTGAGTGGTGTGGTTAACCAATTTTACAACTCAATTAACCACAAAAAAAAAATTGTTAAGAGGAAAATTTTTGTAACACAACAAACTGAGTGGTGTTGTTAACCATTTTGAAAACATAAATTTCATTTCATTAACCACATTTACTACTTCGTTAACCAAAAAAAGTCCAATGTGTTAACTAATAATTTTACGTAGTTTCAAAAAAAATGACTTAAGTACATATATTTATGTAAAATAAGTAGTTAATGCTTTGTATTTTTTACGTTAATAAAGTTGACAAAGTGGTTAATGAAATTCATGTCAAAAAATGGTTAACGAAGTTGTAAAATTCTTTAATGACACAACTCAGATTTTGTGTTAAAAAAATCATCATCTATATTAAAGAAAAAAAAAAGTTAACGAGTGGTTCCGAGAAACACTTTAAGACCTTTAAATGATAACTTTTTTGAAAATTTATGTAATCAATACATCGGAAATTGAAATATTTGATTTTTTTATGGAATAATTTTTTCTTTTAGAATCTTTAAAAAGTGTCCCGGGGCACTCGTTAACAAGACCCTAAAAAAATAGTGACAAAAAAACATTGTTCATCATATAAAAATATGGCGAACAATGTAGGTGTCGCACATTGTAGTCTAAAATGTGATTCATATAGCATTACTTGTTTCGTTTCTTTGGCATGCTAAAATGTTCCAACCACCGCGAATATGCTGAAGCTTCAAAGACTCACTTTGTTCAATAAGCCATGGTTCAAGAGTAATCAAGTGATTAGTAATCTTCTGCGATGCAGAGCATCCGTGAGGGAAGCTAACTATTTTGCTTAGGGCTGAAGAGACTCGTTAGTTTTAATTTTTTTTGTTAAAAAAACACTTACAAAAGTATTTACATTTACTTCCCTCCAAAATCATTAGCGGGGCTCGAATTCAGGACCTCTCAGATTCAAGACTTGTATTTTTACCACCAAACCAAGCCTTTAGAGTTGACACTCGTTATTTTTGTTGTTCTATGAAACTATAAAATTCCTCTCAGGGGTTGTACAAACTCCTTTGACTGATTATTTGAATCTTCAACCATTAACCGAGAATCATTTTCTTCATTACTCATGAGTTATTTACTAGTTGTTTCGTTAAACCACATATATGTATTCATCATCTTCAAATCATTTCTATTCGTGCCAAAACCAGCGATTCAATATTAATGGATTCTAAATTCTTCACTCATGAGTGGAAAACACGAAAAGGGGGAGAAAGAAAATTATGAGAGGTAGAGAGAGAAAGAGGTGGTAACCCTAGGCATCGTCGGGGGACACCGCGCTGGTACTCTTCTTCGCCGAATGTGAGGTACATTGGGGGGGGGTTCGGGGTCCAAGCAGGGGGCCAAATATTGGAGGGGATATGATGCTTGGTACGAGGTGAGTCAGCGACGTCAGAAAGTGTCTAGACAGGGTTACTACGGTCAGGACATGAAGCAGGGAACGGGACGGCAAGGAGGTTCTGGTCAGCAGCAGCATGGACAGGTTAGGGTTAGGAATAATAATAATAATAATAATAATAATAATAATAATAATAATAATAATAATAATAATAATATTATGCATGTCGATAAAATTGGTGATGATGTATTGTGCTCCCAAAATATTCATGTGTAGTGTCCTACTAGTAATGTTGTTGTATCCCCAACCAAGACAGATAGCTCGTGTTTCTTTTGTGACAAGGGGTCGAGTGCATCGAGAGACCCGGTTCAATATGTTGAGTCTTTGGATGTCGACATTAGCTTGGAAGGGGCGAAGGTGAGTCTGGTGAATAATGTGATTCCTCCTATTGCTTCCTTACCTAGTACGGAGAAGCATCGACATGATCCGGGAAGGGGCAGTCGTGCTAGTGAGAGGATGAAACAGGGTAAGCGTACTAATTCTTGCCCTCCAGGTCGTGCGCGTTCTGTATTGTCGGGGCGGTGGAGTTTGGAGTGGTTATGTGATCATAACCATGGTGATGCGGGTAGAGGAGGAGCCGTGGAGTTTGGAGGTTGCGGTGGAGGATGTCTAGGGTATTGGAAAGGTGATCGGTGTAAAATTTAATAAGGAAAAGGCTAACATGTTTAATGTGTTGTCCAGAGGGGGGAGGAGGAGCCGTGTTGGAGAGGTGGGTTCAGTTAAGGAGGGGGGATGGCGAAAGAGGATGAGTGAGGGCGCTTTGGAGGTTAGTGAGGGGGGGTTGTTGTTATGGGCGTTGGTGTGTCTGATGAAGATTATTTCTTGGAATGTTTGGGGGCTGGGTTGGTTTGAAAAAGGAAAGAGGTGAGGAAGTTGGTGGGAAAAAAAACCATATATTTTATGCCTTGAAGAAACTAAACTTGTTCAGGTGGATGATTTTGTTTGCTCTTCGCTGTGGGGCAGCTCTTCTCATGGTTTCTCTTTTAAACATTCTCTTGGGGTTTCTGGTGGGTTACTCATTTTGTGGGATAGTGTGGAGGTTGAAATTAGTTACTCTTTTTCTTTTGATCATGTGTTGGCAGTGAATGGTAGGTTTTTACAATCAAATGAAGATTGTGTTCATTTCAATGTGTATGCTCCTTGTGATGTAGGGAGTCAAAATGTTTTGTGGGGAACTTTGTCTGCTAGCTTGGCTACTTATCTTGGGCATAACGTTTGTGTCTGCGGTGACTTTAATGGTTTCCGTGGAGTGGAGGAAAGGTAGAGTGTGGGATCTACTTCTCGTATTTTGGATGTCTCTTCCTTCAACAATTGTATTGATAGTAATGATTTAGTCGACCTTCCTCTCATCGGTCGTCGATTTACCTGGTATCGTGGTGACAATCACTCTATGAGTTGCCTCGATCGGTTTCTGTTGTCCAAAAGCTGGTGTTTGAGTTGGCTTAATTGTCTTCAGGTAGCGCAGTTGCGTGGTTTGTCTGACCTTGTGTTATAGCTCTTTCTGTGAATGAACAAAATTGGGGGGGCTCGACCATTCAGAATGTTGAAGTGTTGCGCAGATGTCCCGGGATACAAGAATTTTGTTAGTTCCAAGTGGCGGTCATTTCCGGTGGAGGGATGGGGCGATTATGTGATGAAGGAAAAATAAAAAATTATTAAGTTGGCGCTTCAGGAGTGGCATCTGAATCATACTCATAATATTCCTGGTAAAATCTCTCTTGTGAAAGATCGCATTTCTGTTTTGGATGAAAAAGGGGAGGTCTCTTCTTTGGGGGAGGAAGAGGTGGAGGAATTACATTGTCTCTCTGCAGAATTGCATTCGTTGTCTCGGATTCATTCTAGCATTTGTTGGCAGCAGTCTCGCTTGAATTGGTTACGGGAAGGGGATGTTAATTCTAAATATTTTCATGGTACTATGTCTAGTTGGCGGCGTGTTAATGTCATATCTTCTATTGAGGTGGCAGGTATTGCGGTGGAAGGTGTTAGTAATATCAGGGAGGCTGTTTTCACCCATTTTTCAGATCACTTATCAAGTCGTTTAGCCTGAAGTAAGTCAAAACTGTGATATGGGATTGTGATAGTTATAAGTGTCCCGGTCCGGATGGGGTTAATTTTGGTTTCGTCAAGGAATTTTGTTTTGACATGAAAGATGACCTTATGCACTTTGTTGCTGATTTTCATCGAAATGGCAGGCTTCTGAAAGGTATAAATAGCACTTTCATTACTCCCATTCCTAAAAAAGACTGTCCACAGAATTTAAATGATTTCCGCCCCATTTCTTTGGTGGGAAGCTTGTACAAGGTGTTGGCAAAGTTGTTAGCGAATAGGTTGAGATATGTCACTGGTAGTGTTATCTCTGATACTCAATCAACCTTTCTGAAAGGAAGACAAATTCTTGATGGCATCCTGGCTGCAAATGAGGTGGTTGATGCCAAAAAATTGAAAAGGGATTTATTACTATTTAAAGTTGATTTTGAAAAGGCTTATGACTCTGTTGACTGGAGTTACTTGGATGATGTTATGGGTAAAATGTCATTTTCGAATATTTGGAGGAAATGGATGAAGGAATGTGTTACTACGGCTACTGCGGCGGTTTTATTGAATGGAAGTCCCACTGAGGAATTTCCTTTGGCTCACGGTCTTCGTCAAGGGGATCCACTCTCCCCTTTCTTGTTTCTTTTGGCGGCAGAGGGGTTTCACGTAATGATGGAGTCCATGATCACAAATAATATTTTCTCTGGCTACAAGGCTGGTCGGGATCGGACTGTATCCATTTCTCACCTTCAATTTGCAGACGACACTCTTATTTTGGGGGAAAGAAGTTGGGCAAACGTTCGGGCTATGCGCGTCGTTCTCTATCTTTTTGAGGCTATGTCTGGTTTGAAGGTTAATTTTCACAAGAGTGAGTTGGTTGGTGTAAATGTAAGCCGGTCTTGGTTACTTGAAGTTGCGGCAGTTTTGAATTATAAGGTGAATAACTTGCATATCTTGCATCTGGGTCTTCCAGTTGGTGGAGATTCTCGTCGGTTGAATTTTTGGGATCTTGTTGTTCATCGTATTAAAACTCGTCTGTCCAGTTGGAAAAGCAGATTTTTGTCCTTTGGTGTTCGTCTTGTTCTTCTAAAGTTTTTCCTGACCTCACTCTTGTCTACGCTCTTTCCTTTTTCAAAGCTCCCTCAGGTATCATCTCCTCTATTGAATCTCTTTTAATTCATTTTTTTGTGGGAGTGAGGATAATAGGCGTATTTCTTGGATTGATTGGGGTCCATTTGTTTGGACAAGGAGGTTGTCGGTTTGGGGGTAAGGAGTATTAGGGAGTTCAATATGGCGTTGTTGGGAAAGTGGTGTTGGAGGATGATGGTGGATAGAGAGGGTCTTTGGTTTAGACTCTTGGCTGCTAGATATGGCCTAGTTGGGGGGCGGTTGCAGGCTGGGGGTCAGAATGGGTCGGTGTGGTGGAGGGAGATAGTTAGCATCCGTGACGGTGTTGGTTCAGTGTTGGGTAGTTGGTTCCCAGATAATTTACATCTTCATGTCGGCAACGGTGCTAGCACTTTATTTTGGCTGGATAGGTGGGTTGGTGATGTTCCTCTTTGTGATCGTTTTCGCCGCTTGTATGATTTATCATATTATAAATTGTCTACTATGGCGCAAATGTTCGCGAGAGGGTGGGGTGAGGGAGGAGAGGCTTGGAGGTGGAGAAGGAGGTTATGTGTGTGGGAGGAGGAGATGGTAGCGGAGTGTAGGAATTTATTGCTGACTGTTGTGATGCAGGTTGATATTGATGATGTGTGGAGATGGATTCCTGATCATGTTGCAGGGTATACGGTCAGTGGAGCCTATCGCATTCTCACCGAGAGGACGCCCCCTATTGACTGTGTACATGCGGCCCTCTTATGGTGGAAGGATGTCCCTTTGAAGGTCTCGGTGTTTGCTTGGCGGTTTCTTCGGAATAGGTTGCCAACTAAGGCAAATTTATTTTGTAGACAGATTATTACTCACGAGGCTTAGTTGTGTGTTAGGGGTTGTGGTCTATAGGAATCAAAGAATCATTTATTTTTGTCTTGCAGTCTCTTTGGTCAGATTTGGCAGCTTGTTAAGCATTGGCTTGGTGTGCATTCAGCGGATCCTTCTAATATTGTGGATCATTTTCATCAGTTTGGTTGCTCTTCAGGTTTCGCAAATTCAAGATGCTATTTCATGCATTTGATCTGGTTTGCAAGCTCTTGGGTGATTTAGAAGGAAAGAAATGATAGGCTCTTTCGTGGTACATAAAATTATCTCGTTTAGCTTTTGGAGAATATTAAGCTTCTTTCCTTTTGGTGGTTTAAAGCTAATTCTGTTGTTTTTCATTATAGCTTTCATAATTGGTGCCAAAACCCTTTTGTTTGTGTGTGTATTGGCTAATTTGCGTTTTCTACTGTTGAATGTTTGCTGTGTTGGCTTTCTTCTCTGACACATCTTGTGCTGGGAAGATAGTATGTTGGTTGTTTAATATATCATTTTAATCTCTTCAAAAAAAATCTTAAATATATAGTTTTGGTTAAAATCCATTTTTAATGTTTGATTGTGTGATCATCAATTGAATCTTGAGGATGAAATTTAGAGGTGGAAATATGTCAGACCGACTGAGAGGGGTCTATGACCGAGCATATTTTAGGCTCGAGTCAAGCCATGCTTTTTGTAAATGGAATATGTTAAGGCTTGTTAAACAGGTCAGGCTTCAAGCTCTGATGAAAGACTCTTAGATCTTTCAGGCCAACCTAAGTAAATATGCATAATTTTTTTTATATGGTTATGCTGATTATATTAGATTGTATACTTCATGTTAAACATTTTTATCTTTTATTTTCGAAAAACATTTATATTAATTTAAGCATATTAACTTACATTAATTTTTGACATATATGTTATTAAAAAATATAATAGAAATATGTTGTCATACAAAGTTATACGTTCTAAACATCATGTAAAATTTTAAAATAAAACTTAATTTCGTTGTTCTATTAGCTTGTTAGTCTATTTTAATATCTGCTATATTACTTATTTAAAGATTTTAATATGAAATAGGCTTACAAACCATAACAAGCTTTCAAAAAGGTTATGCCCGAAAATACATTTATGACAGGTAAGAGGCCTGACTTAGGCTTTGAATTTTTTGGTCAGGCGTGGCTCATACCTTGCAAAAACTAGCTCAGCCTAACCAATTTTCACCCCTAACGAAATTCTTTTGAAGGGGTAGGGTGTGACGACCTAGAATTTTGTATCATTCCTAATTCAATGCAAAATTTAGTAACTAAATCAAATTCTTCAATTGATATATTTAGCCATCTTTAAGGACTAACTTAGACTAAGATCCCTTCATTTTATCTTTCAGTTGACCTTAGTTTGACCTCTAATCCAATATCGATAACATAGGGTTCACTTTTCTCATTTGTTAACCGGATTCGATTTTGTTTGTTGTTGAACGACCTTAGATCAAAGACCCGCAATTTATTTTCTTCCTCGTCCTTCAGAACCCATTTGGTAAGTCGCTAAAACGTGATTTTCATTTTTTCTAATTCTTTCTTAGAAATCTTGCTCTAACGATTATTATGGTTCTTCACTAATTGTTTGAGGTCCAAATCTAAAGTGTTCATTCTCTTTCTTCCTTAAAAGAATATGATGTAAATTAATTGAATATGTAGAATGTTAGAAATTATATATTGTCAAACAAAATGTTAAAGTGTGTTTAATGCATTGGTTAAATAAATGAATATAGAAATATATTTTTTTACGAAAATATAGAAATATTATATTAAAAAAGTGGTAAAATCCAAGTTATTTTAGATTTATATTTATATAAAAATATTCAAATATAAGCCACTTCGCATATAAATAATTTAAATAAAATAAACTTTAACAACTAATTTATTTTATACAATCAAACATAGTAAATTATTTTTACTCGTGATCTTCGAAGGGCATCAAGGATCTAAAGCAAAAGTTGATACTTTCAGACATCCAAAGGTAAGCAAGGTTCATTTCATCGAAGATTTTTTGGACTAATTGAAGGACTGCATGATTGCTTGAGATTCAAAGGCTTTGGAAGATTGAATTTTAAGGAGATTTGAACATTGATGGTTTTGGAGTGGTTATTTAGCATAAAAGATTTAGGATCGGTTGAATTCGTAAATCGAATGAATCTTTGTAACCGACTCTGTAATTTTAACAACATAATAGTGGAAGACCGTATAAATTTTTCTCCGAAGAGTGGACATACCACATAACGAGGACGATTGGGCAACCACTATGAATCCTGGTGTTTTCTTTTCCTTTATCTTTATTTCTTGCATTTTATAATTTGACATATGATGTTTGTTAATTAGGTTAATATATACATTTGATAAGTGATTGGATAATTTAGAACTTGATTTTCTAAGAATATTTTGTAAACCTAATTGAGAATTCAATCACTTCTCATAGTTGACATTATCTATTTAATCAATTCATCATATATCAAATCTTGTTGTTCTTTTTGTTAGCTTATGATTTGTATAAGTTTATTTATGTTTGATTTGAGATTGACTTTGAGATTGTAATTAACTTGTGTATTAAAGTTTGATTGAGTATTGTTAATTCAATTGTGAATCACTTGTTTAAAATTGAATTACCATATTATCACCGTTAATTAGTTATCCTCAAAAGCAATTATATTGTTTCTAATAGTCAATCGTATGCAAACAACTTTATCAAACCACGTTTCTGCATCAAAATTTAGGAGGAAATCTATTCACAACCCCTCTAGATTCGCAATGTTATCGTCATATCGACGAACAATAATGAATATATCAGTCACAAAATAATTTATAAGCTTTCTATTATTCTAAAAAGAAGCTAATGACCCTTTCGTAAAATTAACAACGTTTGAACCAATCATGATAATTTCTCTATTATACAAATTGTTAACAAACAAACAAAGACAACAACAACCAAGCTCTATCCTGATAAATAAGGTCTGCTAATAAGCAAATAAAGACAACATTTCAAGCTTGTAATAGTTATTAATTCATTTACATTTTTAATTTAGTTAAAAAATCTCAAACTATACTATAATTATTATTTCAGAATAGATGAAATACTTTTTTTCTTTGAGGGGAGAATAGATGAAATGCTTATTTAAATTATTTTAAATCAAAGGATAGTTTCACGAGTTTCCCTTTCTCTATAAAGCCTACGGCGGGTACGATACGATACGGGTACGTAGATACGTGAAATTTTAAAATTTAGGATACGATACGGCTAAGATACGTTAACAAAATATTTATATTAAAATTTACATGCATGTAAAATCCTTGAAAAAAAAAATAAATATTGATTACTCTTCAATAATATATAATCATAACAATTTACAAAAAAATAATACATGTGATCAAAATAAAAAATGAAATCTTTTTTGTATAAATCATATTCTATTTTCATTTATATGTTAGAATATCAACAAATGCATCAATAAAAGAACTCAAAACAAATTTTGTTTAATGTTGATTGATTGAATCTCCTCTCTCGTTACTTTCATCCACCAAAAACATAATTTTTAATTGGTTAATCAAAAAATAATTATAGTGATTCATATCTTAAATTGAATCATAGACATCTCCATTGAATTTTCACAACAAAGTCTCACTTTCTTACCCTTCATTTTTTTTAGGATACGTCTATGTGAAATATCTAATAAGTATCTGTGTGTATCTTATAAGTATCCGATAAAATATATATTTTAAATTAAAATAATTAATTCTGATATTCCATGGATACGTATCCAAAAGTATCCATCGAATATCGATATCCAATACATATCCAATACGAATAAGTCTCTATTTTAGAGTATCCGGATTTCATAACATTTCTTTGCTTCTCACTCTTACTATGTTTGAAGTACAGTTCCACATCAGCACATCACAACACAGTCACAGAGGTGTTGGAAACCAAGGAATCAAAGATTACACAAAATCTTTTCGAGTAAATCGAGATAATTCTTCAGTTTTGACTATCATACTCCATACAGAAACAAAAACAACATAAATATTCTACCAAAAAACAAATAGAAATATTTTCATTATTTAAGTTTATTTTTGTAGAGGTTCACAGTCTCGTTATAAGAAAAAATAATACTTCGATTATGTCACGCATGTCAATTTATAATTTTAATTTTAAATATTTTTAATAAATTATTAAAAAAATTATGAAAATTTGATATGTTACAATTTATCTTTGTATATTAATATTTTTTTTTTCAAAAAAAAAGAAAATCAGATTGTTATGTATATTAATAAAAAATTGGTCAAAGTATGTTATGTAAATAGTATTTATTTTCAAATCAAATTGTTTAAAATGGGACGAAAGGAGTATTAACATTCTTTAATAAATTTTGTGTTATAATAATGCAATATTTTCTTAAAAAATATGATGTAAATTAATTGAAAATGTAGTATGTTAAAAATTATATTATTAAACAAAATGTTAAAGTGTATTTAATGCATTGGTTAAATAAATAAATATAAAAATATTATGTTTTTTTTGACAAGATAAAAATATTATGTTAAAAAGTGGTAATTTCAAATTTTTTTAGATTCACACATGATTTTTTCATTAAAATTTATTGTTTGTCTTAGATTTATATAAAAATATTCAAATATAAATCACTACGGATATAAATAAAATAAATTTTATCAATTAATTTATTTTATACAATCAAACATAGTAAATTATTTTTACTTGTATTTTAAACTTATAAAAAGAAGTTACTGACCTTCCACAAATTTAACCAATCTCTGTGATTACAATTAAAATTCATAGGTAGGTTCACTGCTACCTCTGTGATGTGGGTCTCATCTATTATCATGGACGGTCTCAATGCAACTGTGAACATGTTCTGTTACTATACCAAAGTACACAGCAGAGAAAGTTAAAAGCAACGTTGCACATGGGTTATGACACGTTGATAATCACTTCAACAAGACTTGTTTCATTAAAATATCATATATATTTTTTCTTATATTTACTTTTCTTACGTCTTGTTATAAATTATTATAATTATAATTTATCATTCAATTATGTACGTTCCAATCAACATGGAACCCGTGAATTTAAAAATCTTCTTCAAATATTTTTAAATGTTGAAACTTTGTAAGTTGTCATTTTATAGTTGGCTGTATTTTGATTATCTACAAAGCAACATTTATGGTGAGATTTATTTTGTTGAGTGAATTAAGTAATCATGAATCTTCGTAGATACGATTTGTATGGAAAACGATAAAAATTGATTTGAGATTTAACGTTGAAATCTTGCAAAACCGTGATTCTCGGCATTAGTGTTTTTAATTAATTAATGAATTATGACTTAATACCACTAGTAATTATGTGTAGAAAATCTTTTTGTATTGCTGGTTGATTTACATCACCATCATCTTCAATGATTTTTTTCAAAACATTTCTGATCGATGATTTGCTAACTCACCTATTTATTTATTCTGTTAGTTTTTCTCTTCTGATGAATCGGTTAGGTTTTCTTTAAAGGCTATGTTTATACAAATTAAATTAAACACATCATGATGTCAAATTAATTGGTAGTGTTTGTCCATATCGGGCTTGCCGGTCACTAGTGGAGTTTCTTATATATAATGGAAAATTAGTAAACTAAGTATGCCAAATAATAAAATACATTTAAAAAAAAATTCTTTTGGTATAAATTATGAGTGTAAAAATATTTTACACATTTATTCAATTACATTTTACTATATTTTTTTATGTCACTTTGTTATATAAACTTCTAACATATTTTCACAAATATTAACATTCATGTGGATATAATTATTTGATGCATGTATAAAACTGTTTTACAATTATTGTATGCAAATTATATATTTTCTATAAAAAATATTTTCTAAAATATTTTTTAAAATTAAAACTTATCTAAAAATATAGAATTTTGTGTTTAAGTATCGTTTATAGAATTGGTGAGGACTACAACTAAGATGTTAAAATAGTAGATAAACACGACTCTTTTTCAGAAAAAGAATTTGAATTCAACTCCAAGAGTCTTTCGTTTAAAAGATATCTCAACCTCGTTTAAAAAGATAAATGGTGTGCCGCTATCAACTCAAAAGTTAGTCACTTAACAACTTAGAGAGGTCCCAACTTCAGAAAAAGATTTTAATTCAACTCCAAGAATCATTCGTTTAAAAAATATCTCAACCTTGTATAAAAAGATAAATGATGTGCAACTATCAACTCAAAAGTTAGTCAATTAACAACTAAGAGGTCCCAAAGGTCTGAGTATTATGATACCTTGAGACTAATGGCGCTTATAGATCCTAATTGTGATGGGTAGAAAAAATCAATTTGAAAGTAGAAACAGATGATCTTTTTATTAAATATAAATTAAAAATTATAAAGACAAATCAAATTACACAATTTTTATCATCAATATATGTAACATTTTCTGTATTTGTTACAAAATAGGCTACCATGTCTAAACATAAGTACTGATAGGCATGGGTTTGAGTGACCTAATTTGGTGTTTGGCTAGTGACCCAACCTATTTAATGCCATTCCTCACTTGGCAATTCTACTCATAGCATAAAAGAAAGGCAACATTAAATACTCAACAGAAAAAGTAAGATTTTTTTTATATAAAAATTAATTATTTTTTATTTTTCAGGTATTTATCCCCTGAGCTCTAAAATTAAATAAGAATGCATGGTTGGTTGGTTACAACAAAAAGGAAAAATCAGAATTTCAGACAAAGATATTAAAACCATGCTAGTCTTTATGTGGTAAAAAATATACACACCACATGTGTAGTTTATGTGCCATTTGCCTGTTGAAAACGATTTGTGAGTTCTTTTAACGGCGCCAAGGTAGCAACATGCACATGCACTTTGTTTGCCTTTTTTTTCTTCTTGGTTTGTGTTAAAAATCAAATTGGATTCTACCATTATTAATTGTATTTTTTTTGAAATTTTGCTTCTTGGGACAGATTCCCTAACGCTCAGAGGAAAGAAACACAGCAAAAAGACGAGAGAATTCAAAAAACAAATCAGATATGGTGTCAGTTTGAAAGGGTTGCAGTGTGATGGGCAATTCTCTCTCCCTTGTCAATTTCATGAATTAAGTTCAACCCTTACTTAAATGCAAAAGGACATTTTCCTCATCTAACTATTTTCTTTTATTAATTGTCACAGCATTGGAATAGAGAAATTGAGAAATTCTTAGGTGTGATGCATTTTATCGTCTTAGAAAATATTACTCTCTCCTGTTTTATTATAAAGAGAAAAACTTCAAAATCATCAAAATTAAGACCATTATTAGTTGTTGCAACTTTTAAATGTTTTTATAAATATATCCTCGTAAAAATTTATAAAGTATTAAATTAAATATATCTACTAATATTAAAAAGATAAACATTAAATTAGGATTAAAAATGTCTTTTAAACAATAAATATACCTTAAAAATTATGACCGTTGTGTTTTATCAAAAAATTTTGAAAATTTTCTTATGAAAGATGGGAGAGAGTACGAGTGTGTTACTTTCTTTTAAAGATGTTCTTTTTCATTATATATTGTATTGAAAAATAAGATTTAATTAATATATAGTCGGTCGTTATTATAATGGTGTTTGAGTTTTTCTTTTTAAGAAGCTAAGCGAAATTATATTAAAGACCAAAGCAATCCCTCAAGCACAAGAAGTGTAGGAGGAAACTGAAAAGTGGTCAATTATACAGCAGATAGGCTATAATTCTAGCCAAAAGAAAAACAACAGAAAAATATTACCCAATAGACTGTAAGCAAGGCACAAGGTTGAACCTCCAAGAGAGATAATCGAAATCAAATATAATAAAGTACGCTTTCAACCACCAATAAGTTTGGAGCTTCACCTTTTCTGCTAGCGACACAAGCTGATCCATCTTATTGTAGAAAATCCTTTTGTTGTGATCGTTCCATATAACAAAGAGAACCGAGATCCAAATAATGGTAAAAGCCGTCCTAGAATTCTTTGAAAAACCACCAAGGCTTCCAAACTAAGTTACATGAGATAGGATATTCTCATGGGTTACTGTAGAGATGCCTAACCAACCTGATATCAGAAGCCAAAGGCGACCGTAAAAGTCACACCTGAAGAATAAATGATCCTTGTCCTTTAGCCCACCACAAAAAGCCGAACAAGAAGCTTGGGAAACGTCAAAAACCCGTCTCCTACACAGATTGTCCTTCGTAGGTAATCTATTCAGAAACAAACACCAAACAAAAATATTCACCTTCAACGGAACCGCCTTGAGCCACAAGAACTGATTAAAACTTCATTGGGAACAATGTCAACTGTAGTTAAGTAATTATAAGCTGATTTAACTGTATAACTGTGTGAAGAGTGAAGCTTCCACACCCACCTATCATCCACACCAACCTGCAAAATAATAGAAGACAAACGATCGACACACTCTCCAACCAACCCTTCCTCCCACGCAAATAACCTCCGCCGCCACTTCCACGCCTCTCCATCAACCTTCCACCCTGACGAAAACATATCCTCCACCGTGACTAGCTTATTTTCCGCTAACTCAAACAACCTACTAAAAGACCTAGCTAACGGAATGTCATCAAGCCACAGATCCTCCCAAAACAAAGTGGACCTCCCATTCCCAACCTTCCTAATAATATTATCCTCCAACCACCTAGCATCTAATAGGCCCTCCCCTAATCGAATTTGGTTCAAATACGCCACTGATCCGACCCACCCCCAACACCAAACCGCAACCTTCCCCCTCCTCTCCATCGCGCCCATAGCACCTTATACCACAAACTCTACCTTTCCTCCAACACCCTCCAAACCCACTTCCCAAGTAAAGAAACATTAAACTCCATCAGCCTCTTCACCCCCAAACCTCCATTCTCCCAGAGCTTGGGAGAAACAATGGAAAAGGATGTTGTACACAGAGGAAAGAAGAAATGTTGGAACAGGGTCAGCAGTTTCAGACCCAGGGCAAGCTGTTTCAGAACCTTGGGCAGCAGTTTTGCAGCTATCCTTGACTGGTTTTGATAAAGAAGAGAAGGAAGAAATGCTGGAAAGGTAGTGTGCTGGAAAGCCAGGGTCATGGTGCAGATTGGAAGAGAAGAAGTGCTGCCCAGGGGCAGCCACTTGCTTCTGAAAGCATGTGCTGGGCACGTGCTTGACTCTTCTCTCTTTTCTTCTTTCCTTGTTTCTGAAAGCTTGTGCTGGGCACGTGCCCAGGCTTTCTTTCTTCTTTTCTTTTTGTTTTGCTTGCTTCTTTTTTTATATAAAGTTAAATAATAATAAAAGTAATAATAGTAATAAAAGTAATAATGAAATAATAATAATAATAGTAATAATGGTAATGATAATGATAATAAAAATAATAATAGTAGTAATGGTAATGATAATAATAATAATAATAATAGTAATGATAATAATAATAATAATGATAATAATAATAACAATAATAGTAGTAATGATAATAATAATAATAAGATAATAATAGTAATAAAAGTAAAAATGATGATAATAGTAATAATAGTAATGATAATATAATAAGGATGATAATAATAATAATAATAATAATAATAATAATAATAATAATAATGAAAAAGATAATAATAGTAACAATAGTAATGATAATAATAATAATAATAATAATAATAATAATAATAAGATAATAATAGTAATAAAAGTAAAAATGATGATAATAGTAATAATAATAGTGATAATAAATAGTAATAAATAAAAAATAAAGATAAAGATAAAATAATAAAGATAATAAACAGTAAAAAAAAATTATAATAAAAATAATAATAATAAATAAAAAGATGATAAACAATAATAAAAATCTTCCTTTTTTATTATTACTTATTTTTTAAAAGAGAAAAAATGAGTCAAAAATGGGGTATGACAGATGCCCCTATTTAAGTTTCTTCGTTACGGAGATTAAAAGTGAAATTTTAAATTCGACGGGTCGAAGAGACTTAAATACAAAGTACACCATTTTTTGACCAATTTTTGAGTTGAAAATGCTATGAATGTATGCATGCAATGCTGTGAATGCTCGCGACGCAAGTATGAATGCAAAGACGGCGAAGATGACCTGACTGGGGATAAAATAAACAAAGGGATACCCGGGTTTGTTAAAGAAACGAGATCCGACTCTACTGGGGATAGCGTGGTTTCACTGGGGAAGGGATTGTCTACTACCACATTGATTCAGAATGATAGCTTAATAAAGACAAAAGACCAAGGTTACCTACTATCGTGTAAATGATAGCTTAAATAAGGTAAAAGAAAAAGACACTGCCTACTATCGGTGTGTGGATAGCTTAATGAAGGCAGACAAAACATTTTACCTACTACCGTTGTGGGGGTAGCTTAATGAAGGCAGACAAAACATTTTACCTACTACCGTTGTGGGGGTAGCTTAATGAAGGTAAAATGTAAAGGAAAAGCAAGGTCTACTATCGTTGGGGAGATAGCTTAATGAAGACCGACAAAATATTTCACCTACTACCGTTGTGGGGGTAGCTTAATGAAGGCAAAATATAAAAGAAAAGACAAGGTCTACTATCGTTGTGATGATAGCTTAATGAAGACCGACAAAATATTTCACCTACTACCGTTGTGGGGGTAGCTTAATGAAGGCAAAATATAAAAGAAAAGACATGGCCTACTATCGTTGTGATGATAGCTTAATGAAGACCGACAAAACATTTTACCTACTACCGTTGTGGGGGTAGCTTACTGAAGGTAAAATGCAAAATGAAAAGACATGGTCTACTATCGTTGTGATGATAGCTTAATGAAGACCGACAAATTATTTTACCTACTACCATTGTGATGGTAGCTTAATGAAGGTAAAATATAAAAGAAAAGACATGGTCTACTATCGTTGTAAGGATAGCTTAATGAAGACCGACAAATTATTTTACCTACTACCGTTGTGATGGTAGCTTAATGAAGGTAAAATGCAAAATGAAAAGACATGGTCTACTATCGTTGTGATGATAGCTTAATGAAGACCGACAAATTATTTTACCTACTACCGTTGTGATGGTAGCTTAATGCAGTTAAAATGTAAATGAAAAGACATGGTCTACTATCGTTGTGATGATAGCTTAATGAAGACCGACAAATTATTTTACCTACTAGCGTTGTAATGGTAGCTTAATGAATGTAAAATATAAAAGAAAAGACATGGTCTACTATCGTTGTAAGGATAGCTTAATGAAGACCGACAAATTATTTTACCTACTACCGTTGTGATGGTAGCTTAATGAAGGTAAAATGTAAAGGTCAGCTGTTCGAGATGTTGCCGAACTAGCCACTGACGACAAAATGAAACAAAGCCATGCACAAGTTGTTCATTAGAGAACTGCCACTTGGCATAATGACAGGATAAAAGATGCACAAGCTGTTCGTTAAAGAACCGCCACTTGTCATAAAAACATGATAAAAGATGCACAAGTTGTTCGTTAAAGAACTGCCACTTGGCATAAAGGAGGTGACATCTCTGGACCAGACACACTGGGGATGGCACTTGGGGGAAAAGAAGGTTATAAATTGTTTATGATTGATTTAAAGCAAGACTCAGGGTGATTAATGCAACTATATATAAATGACGTTGTTTGTATGTTGTATATGCATAAATGTATGAATGTACGTATGACAATACGACTTGTATGACTTGTATGAAGGATTGACTTATGTGGCTGTATAACTGATAAACTTGATGAAACAAGATTTGACAGATGAGATGGAAAGTGGACCGACGTCATAGTACAAACACTCAGCAATCTTCATTGGGGATGATGCCACTGGGGACATATCGAAATGCTGACGGGGTAAAGCCCGACATATGCAGCAACTGATGGGGAATAACCACCTCCTGGGGAGATCGTGTTAATCCAAAAACCTAGCAGAAGAACTGGTGCTTCTGTGGTCATGCTTTTCTTTTTTTATCTTTGTTGTTTTTTTTAGCAATTGACCATGTTCAACCTGCAAAGTTTATCCGTTCTCAGGACAGATGTTGACGCACACTTCACTTATTCATGAGTTCAGAGAGAATGTGTTTGTTGTTCATGTTTTCCAAAAAATATAAAAGATTTATGATTTTTTTGAAAAATATTTTGTTTCAAGTACTATCATCAAAATAGAAGAAGTTGTATAAACAGAAAAAATGAGAATTCCAAATAAAAGGCACAAGCTCAAAATTATTTAATAGAGTGGTGGCCCGCCAATGGCGTGGCTCCACGGATCTTACAAAGTTTGAAAAAAATGGTAAATATAAAGGGAATGTACATTGGACACAATAACCGCTATTCTCCCTAACAACTTTGAGTTCCACTGTTCGGATGCTTTAGATTCAGAGTCTCTTGACAGCTAAAGTGCCCCAAGTGAATCACGACCAACCCGATGCAGTTACTTTGTCTTTTGATCCTTAATTTTTGCATAGGTCGCCCTTTCGGGTTTTCGACCTATCAGGATGATTATTTTTCCTGTTTTATGTCTCTAATTTTTTGCCCGGACCGCCCTTTCGGGTTTTCAGTCCACCGAGACGCTCATTTTTGCCTAAGCCACCTTTTCGGGTTTTCGACTTACCGAGCTGTTCTTTTATTTTTTAGACAAAGTATTTCTTGACTGCATCAATGTTCACAGGACGGGGAAGCTCATCATCATCCATAGTTGCAAGAGTCATTGCCCCACCTGAGAAAACTCTCTTGACGACATACGGGCCTTCATAGTTAGGCGTCCCTTTGCCCCTAGAATCGGGTTGAAAAGATAAGATCCTTTTGAGCATGAGGTCTCCTTCTTTGAATTCTCGTGGGCGAACCTTCTTGTCAAAAGCTTGTTTCATTCTCTTTTGATACAGTTGTCCATGACACAAGGCAGTCATGCGTTTCTCTTCAATTAAGTTCAACCGATCATATATGTTTTGACACCATTCAGCCTCAGATAACTCAGCTTCCATCAGAATTCTTATTGACGGGATCTCGACCTCTACGGGGAGCACTGCTTCCATGCCATATACTAAAGAGAAAGGGGTTGCCCCTGTGGACGTACGCACTGAGCTACGATACCCGTGCAAGTCATACATCTCATGCCATTCCTTGTAGGTGACCACCATCTTTTGCACTATTTTCTTGATGTTCTTGTTTGCGACTTCAACTGCGCCATTCATCTGAGGCCTATAAGGAGAAGAGTTATGATGCTCAATTTTGAACTCTTCGCATAGTTCCTTCATCATTTTGTTATTCAGATTGGTCCCATTGTCTGTGATGATCTTACTGGGAATACCGTATCGACAGATGATATGATTCTTAATAAAACGGACCACCACTTGCTTAGTGACATTGGCATACGATGCAGCTTCGACCCACTTGGTGAAGTAATCAATTGCCACTAGGATGAAACGATGCCCATTTGAAGCTTTGGGTTCGATCCTACCAATCATATCGATGCCCCACATAGAGAAAGGCCAAGGGGAAGAAAGGACATTCAGAGCAGTTGGTGGCACATGGATTTTGTCAGCATAAATCTGGCATTTATGGCATTTCCTGGCATGCTTGTAACAATCGCTTTCCAAAGTCATCCAGTAATATCCGGCCCTCAAGATTTTCCTAGCCATTGTATGTCCACTGGAATGAATTCCGAAGGAACCCTCGTGTACCTCATGCATTATCAGATATGCTTCTTGCTCATCCACACATCTGAGTAGCACCATATCAAAATTCCTCTTGTATAAAACCTCTCTATTCAGAAAGAAGTTGCCAGCCAATCTTTGCAAAGTCTTCTTATCCTTGTTGGATGCCCCAAGTGGGTACTCTTGCCTTTGGAGGAAACATTTGATGTCATGGAACCATGGCTTGTTATCTATGACAGCTTCAACTGCAAACACATGTGCGGGCCTCTCCAGGCGTTGAACCTTGATTGTTAGAATCTCATTCCGACGGCTGACCTCGTACATAGAAGATAAAGTTGCCAAAGCATCTGCCATCTGATTCTCGTCCCGAGGAATGTGATGCAACTTGACCTTGTTAAAAAAGGTTAGTAAACGTCTTGCATAATCTTTGTAAGGAATCAAGCCGGAGTGGCGAGTTTCCCAATCTCCATTGATCTGATTAATTACAAGCACTGAGTCTCCATAAATGTCAAGGTTCTTGATCCTCAGATCAATGGCTTCTTCAATTCCCAGAATACATGCTTCATACTCTGCCATGTTTGTACAGTCGAATAATAGTCTTGCAGCAAAAGGGAGATGTTTGCCCTCAGGAGTAACGATGACTGCCCCAATTCCATTACCATAAACATTAACAGCCCCATCAAAGATCAACTTCCATCTAGACTCGGGATCCGGACCTTCGTCAAGTAGTGGCTCGTCACAATCTTTCATCTTCAGATACATGATCTCTTCATCAGGAAAGTCAAACTTAATTGGTTGATAATCTTCAATCGGTTAATGAGCCAAATGATCGGCAAGAATACTGGCTTTGATGGCCTTCTGAGTGTGGTATTCAATGTCATATTCTGACAACAACAACTGCCAACGAGCGATCCTTCCTGTTAAAGCAGGCTTTTCAAAGATCTACTTGATTGGATCCATTTTGGATATCAACCAAGTAATGGTAATGATAATAATAATAATAATAATAATAATAATAATAATAATAATAATAATAATAATAATAATAATAATAATAATAATAGTAGTAATGATAATAATAATAATAATAATAATAATAATAATGATAATAATAATAATAACAATAATAGTAGTAATGATAATAATAATAATAAGATAATAATAGTAGTAAAAGTAAAAATGATGATAATAGTAATAATAGTAATGATAATAATAATAAGGATGATAATAATAATAATAATAATGAAAAAGATAATAATAGTAACAATAGTAATGATAATAATAATAATAATAAATAAAAAGATGATAAACAATAATGAAAATCTCCCTTTTTTATTATTACTTATTTTTTAAAAGAGAAAAAATGAGTCAAAAAATGGGGTATGACACTAACGTATCTGATCTGTCCAGTAAGAGACCGATGAAGGCAACGGTGGCGGAAAGTACTCCGGTATGGTGCCATCGCGTCTTCGAGGAGGAACGAAAGGTGCCTGCATGCATGTTAGCACTCTGACGATCAAGTCAGTAATGGAACTGAGAAAGAGTGCTTGAAAAGTGTGTGTCAAGTGAATCGTACCTTGAGGGTGAAGCTACCTCATCCTTATATAGGCGCTCTGTGAGAATAACCGCCTCCGAGATATGTGGCGTGTGATTAGAGACACGTGTACGGTGTCAGATGCGGGGAGGCATGCTGCAATGCAGCCTTGCACATGGTAGTTTAGCGTGCGCCCTCAGGTGATGCGCCTTGGAGTTGTGGACATTTGGTCCACATGTCGCTGTCTGGTTGGCCTTCTGGCCGGTCCAGAATAGTTGCCCCCCAAGTCGTTGATGCCTTTATGGTGCAATGACTTAACCATGCACAACGCTCTGCGGGACGTCTTGGAACGCCAGGTGCCCTTGGAGTCTCTTGAGGAAGTTCTGCTGCTGTCCGATGTTAGTGGGTTCGACACCCTGGATAGGTGAGTGGGGGTAGTTACATTAACTGCCCTGAACTGAATCGTTTTGGACATGATGACTGTTTAGTTTTGCTTTCCACGTGTCAACTCCGTGGAAGGCACGCGCGTTGGGAGTTGTGATTCACGCGTGCGCCACTTGAGTGCACTTCGTCGTCAGAGATTCCCTCACTACCGTCAGATCGAGACCTTCTGGTTCCCCTTGATCTGGGCCATTGGTTTGAATATCTCGAAGCCTATATAAGGGGGAAATTCTTCATTTCCACCCTTTACAACTTTTGAAACCTCACCGTATCCTGAAATTCCTTTTATCGCTATTTGCTTATGCAAATCTTCTTCCAAACGTTTGATATCTCGCCTCGCATTCTTCCTTGACTTCCTTCAACTTTTGTTCGAGTGATCCTTCCTTCGACCAAAGTTTCAGGATTCTTCAGTTTCTTCAGGGCTTCATTTTCCTTTCCCAGAAGTCGTCAAACCCTAAAGGTACCCTCTTTCTCCTTACCCTTTTCCTTTGGTTGTGTTCCTTCGCTTTTCCATACTGAAGGAGAAGGATGAGTGTTTATTGTGAAAACTCGGTGGGTTCATCGTCTAGAAGTTACCCCCCTCTAGAAGTTATGAGAACGAGGTCCGGGGGCGCCGCTGCCCGGTGACCGCCTTCGAGGGGGATGTTCCGTACCTCAAGATGAGCGAATCTCTAACTTTGTCGCTGAAATGCCCACCCTCTCATGAGGAAATCCTTTGTTGGTTAGAAAAATGATCTAGGGCCCGTACTCACGGTTTCCATTATCTTTTCAGGAGGGACGATGCTATTCTAATGGCGGAAAATTCGGCGGAAAATTCAAACCACCTGTGCCCTGTAATTGATTATGGTTGGGTTCACGAGGAGGTCCTGAAAGAGAAGTCGTGCTACAACTCGGAGGAGGGGCTCCAGGAGTTTGTATAGGACGAGTGGCTCTCGGGTGAATGCTTCACTACGTACGACATTCGGCTGAAGGAACTGGATGTGGTCGTTCTTTTTAACGGCTTTGAACTCGGGGTTCTTCATCACCAGAAGGTGGCTCCTTCGCAACTTCATCCCTTGTCCTGGGCGCTCGTAAAGGTTTTCAAATTCTGGTGTGAATATAAAGGCGAACAGCCTTCGTTGCGCCTACTCTTTACTATGGTTCGGGTCCAACGAAAGAACTAGAACAGGCCTCAAGGTTGGGTGTCCCTTCACCAGAAGAAGAAGTACTTTGAGAACTATGCGGACTCCTTGAAGTACCGAAAACATAAGTATGTGATACTCCGTCCTTTGAGCAGGCACGCTCACAAGTGCATATGTCGTGTTCCTTCTGACCATTCGTAGGGGTGCCTGGAAACCGAGAGCCTAGATTCTGAGGCCACCCAGGATTCGGCCTACGCGGCGCGAGGCGTGGAGAGAGCATAGTCAGGTTCAGGAGTGTGGTGGAGGTTCCTCAAGTGTACAGGGCACTCTAGAAAAAGTCTTCCACACTCCTCTCTTTTCTCATTTTTGTAGCGAGGAGCATCAGAAATTCCCTCCGGCCGTGTATACCTACGACTCAGAATCCGGGCTCACCCCTTCTGAGATGCAGTTAATGTTTGACTTGAAGGAGTTTGCGTCTTTGTTCGAGTTGGAACAAATTCAAGATCCCGCCCATTTAGACGATCCGACGAAGACGATCGGCAAAGCCCGGTATGTGGATACTAAGATGGTCATCTAGGGGAGGGACACCACCCATTGGAAGAAAATATTTAGTAAGAGTTAGGTGTATTGTGTGATCCGCCTTTCGCCCCTGCTACTTTCTCATTTGTCTGTCGGCCACTGTTTCTTTTCCTTTTATGCAGAGTCCATGGCTTCCCTGACGTCGTGGAAATCCATGAAGGAAGAGATGAACACCCATGTTGCTGCTGGAGAGGCGCACTCCTAGGAAAAGGAGTCCAACCTTCCATAGGGCGCCATCCCTTCTGAAATTGCTGAAGCCTTTGCTAAGAAAAAGAAGGAGTTTGTGAAGGTAGTTGACTATCTGGAGGTTGTCGAGGTGGGTGTCCCCGTCATCATGGAGGGACCTTCAGGATGTCGCCCGAGTGTTCAGATGCAGTTTCCCCAAAGTTCTTGCCCTGCTGCTAAGTCTGCGTCCAGCCGGTCGTCGAGGCAAAAAAAGGGAAAAAGAGGGATATTTCCGATGACGACGGGGAAAGGGAAAGCGAACGGGAGCCCTCGAAGAAGCTTAAGATGGTGCCTTCGGTCGTGGCTCGCTAGGGGACCACCTTTCAGCTCCCCGTCATCTAGAAAGGTTACCCTCCTCAATCTCAAGAAGAGTTTGCGGGCGCCCTGGCTCTAGAGTATCGGGCCTTCTTTGAGAATTTGGACACCTCTCACCGGCAGAAACTGGTATCGGATGACGCCATGAGTGCTTACAAGTTGGCGGACTTGTGTACTTTTATGGCCGCTTATGACATCGCTCCCTGTCTGGATCTGAAGTGCCAAGTGGAATTTGAGAATGGGTTTAAGGCTTTTGATGCCGCTTGAAAGAAGATAGGTGAGCTCGAGCAAGCTTATGAGGAGTCTCTTAAGAAGTCGAGAGAGGATGTCGCAGAAGGGCTTCAGCTAGCCAAGGAGAAGGCCCCAAAAAGGCTAAGGATGCCAGGGAGGCCAAGGAAAAGTTGGCGGCCCTTACTGCAGACTATGGACACTTGGAGAGGGAGGTAGAGGATGGTGCCTCCAAGATTTCTATTCTTGAGAGCGTCGTCGGTGCAAAGGACACAGAACTCGTGAAAGCTTGTCAGGACGTGAACGAAGCGACGAGACTTGGTTTGCAGGCTTCAGAGGAAGCCTTTCAGGATGCGCTATACCAAGTGGAGTTCTTTTATCCTCCTATCAAGATTGACCGCGCGTGGGTCCATATCGAGCATGCTCAGCACAAACCTCCGTCTTCTCTGGTACCCTAGCTTCTACTGGGTGTTAACTCCCCTTTCTTTTTGTTTTTCCGAACGATGTAATTTTATTGCGGCGGCACCTTTGTAATTGCTATTTAATGCAATAGACTTGGCCCTTTTTTGCGTATTTTCTTGTTTTTTCTTTGTCTTTACACTTTCGAGGTTGATCTGTTTCTGCCATTGTTCCCTTCCACGTATGCGTTTTGTTTTACACCGTGTTGGGAACCTTTGACTAGCAGCATCCCGATCGCGTTTGCATTTAATTTTACGTCGCATTTAGTTGTCGTTTTGCCTATGGGCTCAGGGCCCTGCTCCCACGTATTTGTCTTTGATTGGTGCCCGGGGGGAATGTGTCCGACCAAGGTTCTGTTCCCCTATTTTAAGGGCGTTGATCATTGGGCGAGACGCTCAGCCTAGAGGGTGGCTAGCCCTTAGGTGGGACTGCCGCTATCGTTTGGGCTGTCATTCTGCTTAAGAGCAGAAGCCGGACGACCGCTTGGTCCGTAGCGGTTGATTTCACATGTTGACTTAGGATTTTTGGACCTGTTCAGCTTAAATGACATAACAAACGCATGTTTTTATGAGTGGAAAAATGCTCGAATGTTACTATTGTGATAACAGATTTACAATGAGTTTAATTATTTACAATGATGTAAGGATTATTTTTTTTAAAGAAAAACGTCAGAAATGAAATTCGAGAGTGCAAAGTACTTAGCTAGTTTGATGTTTGGATGTCACCGCTTTCCTGTTTCTACCTGGTAGTGGCCGCCCAGATACTGCGCTGGGTTCCTGCTATTTTGGAGTGGCGTCCTGTCCCACGACTCCTCTCAGTATGGAGGCGGACTCAAGTTTCTGAAAAGCCTTGTAGCATCTGTTGGCACTGTCCAGGTCTGCGTGGATGGTGACCACTTTGCTAGCCTCACTGTGGTATTTCATCTTCAGATGAACCGTCGAGGTCATCGCGTCCAGCGCAACCAGTGTAGGGCGCCCTAAGATGCAGTTGTAAACTGACGTGACAGGGACTACCAGGAAGGATGTCTCCATCGTCTGTTCTCTCATCCTTTCACCGAAAGTCACGTTCAAGTTGACATATGCCCACGAGCGCGTATTTGTCCCGTTGAAGCCTTGCAGCTCGGTCCCTTCGTAAGTCTTCAAATCTTCCTTCTTTAGGCCCAAATTTTCGAAAGCATCCTGATACAAGATGTCGACGGAGCTGCCTTCGTCCAGCAAACATCTAGCGACATCATGCCCACGGATGCCAGTGATGATGACGAGCGGGAAGATTTCGTTGGAGCCTCTGTTGACCTTCTCTTTATTAGTGAACCTCAAAATGGGCCTTGCTTTGGCGCTCTTGGCCACCGGTGCAGAGAGGTGCACTGCCATCAGCTCCGATACTTTCCTTTTGGTCGTCCCCTTTGAGCGGTTCCGTGGGGCGACAAATCCTCCCATGATGGCGTCGATTAAAGCCCGTTTTCCTTTTTCTTTGTATTCGCTCATGCTGTCATGACTCTTCGATCCCCCACCACATCTCTGATCATCTTCCGGGGTGGCGAAGAAGACCTTCTCCTTGGGGATTCGCTCCGGCGGGACCTTCGCGGGGAGTCGCGTTTTCACTTATCATCTTTCCGGTGGGCATCCTTAGTGAAACGGTTCAACTTCCCCTTCTTAATTAGCTCCTCGATTGCATCTCGGAGCTGGTAGCAGTCGTTGGTGTCATGGCCATTGCATTTGTGGAAGCGGCAATACTTTAATTTGTCCGTCCTCGAGGACTCTTTTAGCGGCTGGGGTGGCCTGATGCCCGCCTCCTTGAACTCCGTGTTCAGGCAATCGTGGAGGATGGTCTCTCGCGACGAGTTCAAGGGTGTGTAGTCGGTGAAACACACGTGTTGATTTTTTGCTTTGTCGCCATCTCCTCGTCGCTTGTCGTCGTTACCCTTTCTGGACTGCTTACTTCTCAATGCTTCTTCCACCAGCCTTTTCTCTTTGTAATTGATATACGGCTGGACACGCGTCATCAAGTCGCTCATGTCTCATGCCGCCCTGAGGCCCATCTCCTCTTTGAATTTGCAATCGTCGCGAAGATTGTTCTCAAAGATGAAGCATTTTAGGCTATCTTGCGTGCCATTCACCTCGACGCCGGCCCACGTAAACCGCTTGACATACTCTCTCAGGCTCTCCTTCTTCTCTTGGATGATAGCGTTGAGCGCGACCATGATCTTTGGCTGCTTCCGCCTCGCGGTGAAATGAGAAGCAAATTCTTCGCATAGCTCTCCCCACGAGCCGATGGAATTGTCCTGCCCTTGAACCATGTCATGGCGGTGCCCTTCAGTGTCAGGACGAACAACTTGCATTTCACCGCTCCCCGTGCCAGGTGGTAGTCGAGGACAGTGTCTATGTGTTCCACGTTCTCGTCTGGATCCGACGTTCCATCGTTTGTCTCTAGCTTGGGCGGCTTCTCGAAAATGCGGGGGATATGATATTCGGCTACCTTCCTAGTGAATGGCCCCTTTTTGTGGCCCTTGCGGTGGCACTCTAGGGAATAATTGTCTCTCTTCCGACAGCTTAGATGTAGAGGGGAGTTTTTCCCCTTATGTCGCCTATGGAACCTGTCGCGGCGAGGACGGTGAGGAGAATGACCGCTACTTCCTTTGTCCGAATCGTCTGGGGGTTTCCCGCTGCCGCCATGACTGTTTGCAGGGACGGAGACAGCGTCGTCCACCACAGCCGGTGTGTCATGGCGCTGATTCCGCTGAGCCACCTCGATTTGCTTAGCGATTTCGGTCGGAATCTTCTCTTGATTTTCTTCAACGCATTTGAGCCTGTTGTTTTGTTGTTGGAGCAGATTCACCAGGTTCATTAAGAGTTCGTTCGTCTCGGGCGGAGGAGGACGAGAGACATCCTTGATATGCGGCGGAGGTGGAGTGGCGTTCTCTGTGCATGAAAGAGGTGAAGGAAAAAGCGTTACTTCTGCTGCCGCGGGTGAAGGAACACCGATCGTCGCGTCTAGGACAGCCGCATTTGCGTTTTCTCCTTGATTCGCCTGTTCGAGGACTGGAATCAATCTATCTTGGAGAACTTGAATTGCGGGACGCGATTCTCGTAAGGTGGAGGAACGAATTGTGGCGACTCGTCTACGAGTTTCGACCATTTATTCGGTGGATGGAGCGATAACTGTCAACCGTTGCGGTGGAGGAACGTGTAACTGAAAACGATTACGGTGGAGGATCACGTAACAGAAAACAGTTATAGTGGAGGATCGCTAGACCGAGGTGGTTAACGAACGATCCCCTTCTTCTAGCGCCAAATGATCTGTTCGGTAAGAGACCGATGAAGGCAATGGTGGCGGAAAGTGCTCCGGTACGGTAGCGATGCGTCTTCGTGGTGGAACGAAAGGTGCCTGCCGGCACGTTAGCACTGCGAGGATCAAGTCAGTAATGGAACTGAGAAAGAGTGCTTGAAAAGTGTGTGTCAAGTGAATTGTACCTTGAGGGTGAAGCTACCTCACCCTTATATAGACGCTCCGCGGGAATAACCGCCTCCTGGATATGTGGCGTGTGATTAGGGACACGTGCATAGTGTCAAATGCGGGGAGGTGTGCTGCAGTTCGGCCTTGCGCACGGTAGTTTAGCGTGCGCCCTCAGGTGATGCGCCTTGGAGTGGTGGACGTTTGGTCCACGTGTCGCTGTCTTGTTGGCCTTCTGGCTGGTCCAGAACAATATCCAATCTAATTTTAAATAAAAATTAAATAAAATAATTCGGATAACTCTGGGATACGTATCCGGAAGTATCCACAGAGTATCGATATCCGACACAGGTACGACACCCATTTTGGAGTATCCAGGCTTCATATGTTACAAGGCATCATCAATTTAAGATAATTTATTTTGGCTTCTTAAAAAAATACTACTCCATCCGTCCCCAAATAATTGGTCCATTAGCAAAAAAAAAAAATTGTCCCAAAAAATTGAACCATTTCACTTTTCAATGTAAAATTAATTACTCTTTTTCAATTATAACTCTAATTAATACTACTTTAATCACTTTCAATTCAATATATTCTACTTTACATTTATGATAATGGAGAATACACAAATACTTGACAAGACACTCAAAAACATTTTTGTCTTTCTTTTAGTTATACACTTTTTTCTTAATATGTGTAAAATGAACAAAATACTCAGTTATTATGGAATGGAGGGAGTATTATTTAAAAAAAATGTATTTAAACCTAAAAATAATACTCCTTCCATCTCAAAATAGATAACATCTTTATTATTTTTCTCTATCTCAAATTATTTGTCCTTTTTATAATTTCAATACAACATTTATTATTCTTTTACATTGGTTTTAGATTTTAATTGTATATACCAATTATTCTGAAAGGACCATTTCATGGTTTATGACAAGTTATTAGTTTGAATTATGACAAATTATAGGTACCTATCATATTCATAAAATTAAATATGTAGAATTCTATTAATCCTTTATTCAATATTGTATAGTATACCTGCTTCCTACCATTATTAACCTTCATAAAAGAAACTAGCATTGTTGGTATGCAATTGAAAACAACTTATAGCTTATACTAAAACAATTCAAGGCACAATCTTTACACGTTCAATATAGAATATATCTTATATTGAAAACAACTTATAGCTTATACAAAAACAATTTTTACAATATTTTCATATAAACTATAACTACCAATATGAAAACAAATTATAGCTTATACAAAAACAATTTAACCATATTTAACCTGTTCGTATAGAAACAATTTATAGACAAGTGTTTGTCATGATACTTACTTATATACAAGAACAATTTGAATCAACAGAACATTGAACTAATAATATGAATGAGCCACAATCACATTGAACAATTTGAACCACAATAACCCACAATCACAATCAATTGAAAACACAATCAAATGAAAATCTATACCATAATAACCACAAATATACATGTATGGAATACAAATCTGTAATTAATGATGAAGAAGGTGTGAAGACTTACCAAAATAAAAAATGGAGAATCCCCTTCGTCACGAGAACCTTTTTTTCTCACAAGAACCCTTTCTCACGAGAATCCCAAAATGGAAGAGAGAGAGAGAGAGAGAGAGAGAGAGAGAGAGGGAGGGAGGGAGAGGGAGAGGGAGAGAGAGAGGGAGTCGGTGGGCGATCGAAGAAGAGAATGAGATGGTTGGGCAATCGGAGTGGGACGATGGCCAATCGAAATGAGATGGTGTGCAATCAGAGATTTCACGTAGAGAGAGGAATGGTAACTGTTCTGTCAACAATGAGTGAATAAAATGTATTATACGTTATGTTTTATTTCTCTGTCAATAGGAGTTTTGGCAAATTTTTGGAGCCAAATCATTGAAATTTTGGATTTGGGAATAAAGTTTGGAGCCAAAATCATAAACTAATATATTGTTGCTATTGTGAATATGAATTAATATAAATAAATGGATAAATAAATGTATCATAAAGAGGGTTAGACCGTGGGTAACTATTGACGACAAAAAGCCGTCTATAATTATTGATGGCTACGTCGTGGGTAGCAATTTCAAAAAATTCACATTGAGCTTTTAACCTTACAGACGGTTTAGCCGTGGGTAATCTATCACTACTCAAAAATTACACACGGTCTTACGGTCGCGGGTAATTGTTCGTGAGTAATGACAGATTTTCTTGTAGTGAACATACATTTATTTATTGCATTTCACACATCTAACTACTCCATTAACTATAATCAATACTCTCTCTGTTCCTTTTTAATTGTCACATTTTAACTTTTTACACAAATCAAGACAACAAATACTTTTACTACTTTTGATACAATAATTTATATTTTTTCTATAATAACCTTAATCATTTAATATCTCATTTCATATATTTCTCTCTCTCTACAACAAATATTTAAGGGTAATATAGATAAAACAACATTTAATGATGTATTTAACTTTGAAAATAATAGTTAATTAGAAACAATTTTTTTATACAAAATCGACAATTATAAAGAAACTGAGGGATCAAGATGTTTTAATAAATGAAACACATTTTAACGTTAAAATCAACAATACTAATTATTTTCTTAAGGGAAATGTTAACGAGTTCCCCCGGGTCACTCTTTTAGGCCTTTAAATAGTAACTTTTTTTGAAAATTTATGTAATCAATGCATTGAAAATTGAAATATTTAACTTTTTTATAGAATAATTTCTTCTTTTAGAATGCTTAAAGAGTCCCCGGGGCACTCGTTAACCAGACCATTTTCTTAATAATAGTGTAAAACTAAAAAAACACCTAATTTGAGAACGGATGAAGTTGACATTTTTACTTTGGTTGTTAAATTAAAGATGAAAAGATAGAATATTAACGGCCATCAACAACCTTGCCAGTCATAAGAGCACAAAATCTCCACCTCTCATGTTTTGTCTCATCTGATCTCTCTCTCTCTCTCTCTCTCTCTCTCTCTCTCTCTCTAATTCACCATTACTCAGAAACATAACAAATCCTTGCCGTCCATCTGTCTTTAACTCTGGCTTAGTAGATTTTTTGTCCTATCCTTTCATGTTTTCCATGTAACATTTCATAATTCTTTCTCTCTTGCCAATGATACAAAGCTTTTCACTCTTATTGTTTTGCTGCTAGTGCTAATACCCAAAATCACACCCTCGTTTGACTAATCATCTTTGTTTATTTGGATACTCGATCCTCAATTCTTCACCCACTTACCAGCTGCCAAGCAACAACTTTGAAGACGGTAACGAGCAAATTGATGGTGGATTTGTTTATATGTCCCAATTACTTCATAATACGTCTTTCAAAAAATACAAGGATATGCTTAATTTTTTTTTAAAAAGGAAAAATTATTGTTGGTGATACTAATTGACCATTTTATAACTCTATTGGATTTGATTTGAGCTCTTTCGGTTGAGACTATAGAGCAAAGCTCACATAGGACAAACACCTAAAGAATAATTTAGTTGATATATTTTTACTAGAATAAATATACTTTTTAATCTTTAAAATTGTAAAAGTATATGGATTTAATCTCTGAAATTTCAATCAATTTAATTAGTCATCACATTGAATTATTTCTTTAGTAGACATCAATCAAAACCCATATAAAAATATATATTGGCTTAAATAACCTTTTCTTACATCACAACAAATATATAAAACTTTTAAATTATGGTGTAAAATTTGTAAAAGGACTAAGTAGATTATTATTTTTAAATTTAATTAAGGGACTATAAATGGCTATTTATTAAATTTGAGAAACTAAATTTACGGCTCTGTACAATTTCAAGAACTAAAATGACTATTTACTCTTCTGTTAACAGTGGCAAGAGTGTTTCTTTCTTTTATATTCATGATTTTACAAACAAAAAAATAAGAATGTTTCATTCTAAATAAATTATAAACAAATATATAACAAAGAACTCTCCACAGAAACAAAAGAAGGTTGTTCTCTGTTAGAGAGGAGAAGCAAAAATAAAAAATAAAACAGAAATATTTTAACAATATTTATCAATATATGTATTGTTAAGATACTCCCATTATTCATGTTTCATAACAAAAAAGATTTATATAGATATTTTACGAACTAATATAAAAAGTGATGAATGTCATGGCAAGTTACATATTTGTTTTAATTCTCTGGATTTTAGAGAAAAATGACCATGTTAATATGTTCTTCAATTGCGAGGTAAACAAAGTCTGGTCAATCTAATTATTTAATTGAGAATTTGAACTCTTGTTCTCCTTTAACGATTCGTCCTTAACTGAACATCAATCATTTGAATAATTTTTGTTGTTGTTAATTGTAAGATACATTAGATTGAATGCATGTGTGAATTTTATAGTATTGGTATATACTCATTTAGCTAGGGATGTAAATGAATATTCATGAATACGGATAATATGATATTTGTGTCCGCTCTATTGAAAAAATATGATATTCGTACCCGCTCCTATCCAGCGGGTAATTTATGAATTTTGAGGTACCCACATATATTTACAGATATCCACGAATAATTTTGTTTTAGAAAATGGATATTTGTAAAAGTAAAAAATAAATAAAAATTAATCACCTAAAATTTGACAACAAAAGTTCATCACATTTATTTCTTTTTACCAAAACATAATAATATCAATACATAATAATAATATCTAGGGTTTATAAGACTAACTTTTTTATTTAAATAGGGATTTTTAAACAACAGATACAGACACCGTGGACGCATACACCATTGACTCGACATTCATCCATTAACTCACAGGTAAATCATAGTGGATTTTATCCATGGATATCCACGAATATGGATTTTTTTGCCAGCCCTTTACTCATTAAACTAAAAAAATAATACTAAAAACAATGATAATTCACCTTTGGTAAAGTGTTTTAATTTGAAAACGATTTAATGTTGAATGAGACATTTTTTCCTAATTTTTTTCCCTTCCATTCTCTTGTGTATTGTCCGTATTTGATATGGATCAAATTACACTTATTTGCTCGACAAGGCACGAAAAGGACTACCTTAGTTGAAAAACTTATGATAAATAATAATTACATTTGTATGTTTTTATTTTATAATTTTATTTAATGATAGACATTTGTTTGAAATTAGTCCAAGCATTAGTGAACGAGGAAGTCTTGTTTGGACACAAGACTTTGGATACACCATTTAAACGAACACACAAAAATGCATTTTATTTAATTATTTTAGTGTGTACTAAGTAAGTACTAACTTTCTTTAGTGAAACAAAGCTTTTAGAAATAGTAAATAACAAAGACAATTTAACATCACTGGGTCTTGACTCAGAAAAGTAATATCTCAGAGTACTTCCTCCTCTCCTTTTCCAACACCATGTGCGATGTTGTTAAAAGTGATAATAACATAATCACATCGTGTTATGGCCAAAGCATGCACCAAAAAGATAAAAGCCTTAACTCCAATTGGATTCTTTTCAAGATGACCCAATACTTTTACTATGCAACATCTCAATTGAGTGGGACTTTTTTTAATATTGGACCGTCGAAAAACGACGCATTCAAATTCACGGGAAGGAATAAAGCCACAAACACTTATTCACAAAGAAAGCTTAAACCCTATTCAGAGATATTTTAGAGATATTAAGTGGACAAAATGTACAAGCTTAAGCATATACGTTTTAGTCTATTTATTATTGCATATTTTTATTTTCATTATGGGATGATATCAAAGGTAGATTTTGCGCTGTGTCATCCATTATGCCGAGGTGAACACCTCGTATATTGATATTGGACCTGTTTGGGTCATCTGATGCTTTTGAAGTGGACTATTTTATGGACAATCCATAAGATAATTGAGTTGTGCCTTTTAGTTCCATATGATTACAAAATGTAAAAGGTGTACATACTTTAACTTACACATTCATGTTTTAGATGAGTGTAATTTTTTTTAACAAGGCAAAATGAAATATATTAACAATAAAAAAAAATTCTCATTGCACAAGTTGTGCTAAAGAGGAATACAAGAGTCATACAAATGGAGTATAGTTGAACCAACAAATGAAAAAAAAGGAAAGAAGGTTATTAACCAATGGCCAAACACGAGAACGAACTAAGCCACCAACCATGATAACCAAAAACTAAATTGATGTGTTTTACCTTCAGCCACCGGTAAGATAGAAGTTTGACTTTATCCACTAGATTATGAATAGAGTTCTCCTTTTGGTTAAAAATTCTATTATTAAGCTCTTTCCAAATTATTCAGACACAAGAAAACCAAATAACATACATAATAGATCGCCACATTTTAGAACCTCATAATAAAAACCCAAACTACATAAAATGGTCAGAATCACCTGAAGGATCAACCAAAGAGAAGTCAATCCAATGTTGAACATGCTGTCAAACGCTGCTGAAAAATTTACAATCCAAGAACAAGTGATCAGCCGATTCTATAACAGCACAACCACTCACACAAAATTGAGAATCTTGATTAAGGATGCCTCGTCTAAAGAAATTATCTTTGGTGGAAAGTCGATTTCTGAAAAGACACCAAACAAACAAAAATACATTCAAAGGAATGTTGCAAAATAACATCCTTTATATTTATATATAAACAACCTTTATATATATAATCAATAAAGGTATTGAAATGAAATTCACAATATTTTAGTTTTTAATGTCCATTGTCCACCAAATAACATAAGGACAAAAAGAAATCCACTAACTAAATTATTATCCTGTGTGTGTATATATTATTTTTGAAGGAAGGGTTATCCAATATTTTTTTTTTATAGATATAAAGGATATTTATTTATTCAAATTAATAGAGTAAATTGATACAATACAAATTCAAAGTCGCTAAAAACAAAAAGGATGAATTTGCAAACAAACTCACAACATCCATGTTAATAACATAAAACGACAGAGTACATATGCTTACAAATATGACTATATTCAAGCCACCGAAATACTTATGTTTCAGGATCTACAATGTTGACGACGCAAAAGTTATTCATTGAATTTGCACTTGATCAAAACTTATCTTTCAACGTGAATCAAATAAACACCACACTAAGACGAGAAATAAAAAAACACACCGCACAAAGACGGGAAATCAAAATAAACAAAGTTATCCTAGACGACGAAATCACAAAAACAAACGAAAGAAAACTGAAAATATGTGAAAATCACTTATTTAACTAAAAGAGAAAGAAAAACAATTTGGTGGGGTGATTTCTGGTCAAAATTGATCATAAATCACCCCTCTTTGGTAGATCAAGAAGAAGAAAAATTGTGATGGTTAGGGTTTGGAAAGGTTATCCTATATTTGTTCTTTTTGCAAATCAAAACGGACATTCGGTAACAGGTGTAATCGTTTTCTTTAACTGATCACAACACTCCTTTATGGAACTTAATATTTAATTTATGTAGGTTCATTCATTTTGTAACTTCAAAACATTCAAATACTTGATTGGTATTTCGTCAAAAAAGATATTTATAATATTGAAAAACTTGAAATAGTGGCGGATATTTCAAGTGGAAAAATGTGTGAAACTTATCTCTAATTTCGTTGCTAAAGTGTTAGAGAAACCAAATTTCATGATCAATTTTATTTTATCCATATCCAACTTCAGTCTTCATTTAAACTTTTCATGGCAAACAAGCTTTATAATCATCCATATGTCACTCTCTCAACCCTCTTAAAAATAATTCACAATCATAGAAAGAGAAGAGTGAGAAGGGATGCTAGTGAGATAGATAAGATAACACACATTTCTTGGTCAACACTTACAACTGGCTATACTATTTTCAAACACAAAATTATCAATATTGATAATGATATCGATTATAAGGACGTAAGAGAGCAGTGTGCATGGTGAGATTTAAAACTACTTGAGTGTATGAGACCAAAGCACTAAAAAAGCATAGCGCCACTTCATTCCACAGCCTATAATATAAAACAATTTTTTTAAGGGTAAAACAAATAAATTGTATGTATGGTTTTGTAGTCTAAACTTATTAGCAGCCTTATGAGCCATAATTATACAAGTTATAGTTATGGGAATCACTTTGTATAATTTTCTTTTGAATAAGGACCGCGCAACTAGGCGTAAACATGTTTAAGCCATGATGGTAGTGGGTTACGACATAGACAGTACCCAATTTGCAGCTAAAAAGCAACTAATGAGTAATTATCAAGGACCCTCCTATCACATGGATTTTTCACATGCTCTCAATTTAATGTAACCATGTGAGTTTTGAATTTTTATGCAGTTTTCCTGTTTATGCATGGGATCATGGATCATACAAATTTCAAGGTATCATGGTTTAACGCGTAAGTATGCATTTAATTATGTTTTACTAACTGAATCATTCAATTAAACAAAAAGAGAAAAACTAACTAGTGTTCCCTACGCTCTTTAAGGGCTTTAAATATTCCCTCCAAACCAAATTGTATGTCGCTTTGGTAAAAAAAATTATCTTAAATTGTATGTCGCTTTATAATACCAATAAAACATTAATGTTACTTTTTCTATTATATCCTTAACTATTTATTATTTTCTCTCCTTCCAAGTCATTCATTTATCTTTCCCATATACTCCCTCCGTTCCTTTTTAATTGTCACTTTTGCAAAAAAATTTTGTTTCTAATTAACTGTCACTTTCAAAGTTCAATGTAATATTAAATGTTGTTTTTCCTATATTGCCCTTAGTAATTTATTGCAGAGAGAGAAATATACGAAATATGATATTAAATAATTAAGGCTATTATAGGAAAAACATAAATTGTTGTATCAAAAGTAGTAAAATACATTTATTGTCTTGGTTTGTGTAAAAAGTCAAAAAGTGACAATTAAAAAGGAACAGAGGGAGTAATTTATTAAGGACAATTTTATAAAACAACTCATAATATCTCTTTCTCATACAAAATTAATTACATTTCTCAATATGTGTGAAATGCCTAAAATGTCATAAAATTTGGGACGGAGAGAGTAGTTGTTAAAAAAAGGGTTTTAAATATGATCAAAGTATATTATGTAAATAATGCACGTTGTCAAATAGGTCATCTAATATGGGACGGAGGGAGTAAGTTTTTTCAAAAATTTATGCATTCAATATATTGGAAAATGAAGTATTTTGCTTTTTTAAATTAATATTTAGAATGTTTAAAGAGTGTTTGGGGCACTCGTTAGGAAAACCAAAACAAAATATACAACTTGAAAAATTGAAAACTATGCATAGAGGTTCTGAATTTATGATTTTTGTTTTAAAAGTTAAATTTAAAAAAAAAAACATATTTGAGTAAAATGAGGTTAAATTTATTTTTTACTCAATTTTGAAACATTTTAAATCTAAATCCCAACACAATATATTTTTGTTTTTTTTCAATATTAAAGCTAACATATTTTTTTAACGAAGTAATTTGTCTCAAGTGGTTAATGAATTCACAAATCGTTTCGGAGAACGTAACAAAAAAAGCTAACATGTTTTCATCTCTTCTCTCATGTCCCTTGAACACCTCTCTTGTACCCATCCCCGTTCTCCATGATCTCTTTGTATTGTTTCTGATATGTATTTAAGTAGGGGTGGGAATAGGCCAGACCGCCCGCCAGGGGCCTATATGGCCCGACCTACTTAAAGCCCGGCTCGGCATAACTCGTTTAATAAATAGGTTAGACTCAAGCTTTTTAAAAAACTCATTAATTTAAATAGGACAGACTAAGGCTTATAAAACAGGCTACTAGGCCTGTCAGGCCGGCCAATATATGTGTAATTATATATACTACATTATATAATACACGCGTATTAGCCTCTACAAAATGGATGTGGTAGCTCTACAAAATTTTATTGGGTATACTTACAATATATATATATATATATATATTGTTATGAAATTAATCTAAAGTCTTGCAACATATTGTAAAGTATAGAAGAATAAAGAGAGAACATGAGAGTATATTGCATTACTTCATAAGTGTATCATTACACTAAAATATGAGTCCAATTTATAGGACACAAAATGAGCAAATGAATGATCAAAAGTAATTAAGGACCATTATCCATCCATTCACTAATGGGAGTTATAGGAAGGTGGAATACTAAGGATGAACATCCACTAAATTATTATTATTCATAACACTCCCCCTTGGATGTCCATCAGGATATGCCTCATTAAAACCTTACTAGAAAAAAACCCAATGGGAAAAAAATTCTAGTGAAGGAAAAAAAGTACAATATCCCTTTTGTGTGTGATAATTTGCCTCGTTAAAAACCTTACCAGGAAAACCCAATGGGATAAAACCATGGTTAAGGGAAAAAGAGTGCATAACACATTTATGTCTCCCCCTCATAAAGACAATCATATATGAGAGGAAGAAAATCAAATAATATTTGTTCTAGTTACTCAAAAGTTTTACTTGCAGTGACTTTGTTGAAAGATCTGATTTATCTTCATAGTCTTCTTCATATTAGCGGTGCTTGAGAAGTTTCTTCATATTGAGTTGTTGCAAGAGCACCTTTTAAGAAATCTACAAGTTTCTTGTATTTGTAAAATCATCATCCTTAATAAAAGACCATTATCCACTTCCTTGATTATGTTGTTTCTCTTAGATACAAAATGTATGCTTGACTTTGTTTCGATATCTGTATTTACTAATATTGACAAAAACAAAATACCACGGTACATATAATTAACAAAATATGCTTTAGTCAAAATTAACAAAATATGTTAATTTTCTCGTTTGAACTAAGACATGGGACTTCAGGACCAATTCAAGTTGTTCACCATTTTCTTGAGGACATGATATATACTAACATCAAGTGACATCACAATCATTCTTGTACACAATCAACTATATTTGTCCATATCAAATTATTTTAATATATTTTATATATAAGTTTCTTGACGCACACAATCTCATTTAAATAATGAATGTGCAAATCCAGATAAACTATGTGCATGCAACGTATTTAATTTCAAACCTTTCTACAACCAATCGATTTTAGAATCTCTTCAGGAGTTCTAATAATATTTATACCATTATCATAAATTCAATTATAACAAAGTCAGACTTTTAAAAGAAATCGATACACTAATTATAAATTGTAGTATTTTGTACAATATCTAAAGAGTTTGTACAACTCCAACCATTGAGTTGACACCTCTTAGACAAGAGAAACAACCTATGAAGCCCAGATACATGATACGATACGACACTTATACGTCGATACGAGAAAATTTTAAAATTCAAGATACAATATGGTCGGGATACTTTAATAAAAAAATAAATTTAAACTACAAATTAAAACTCAAAATACAATCTATGAGCTAAAACTCAAGCAAAAAGTAGGTGTAAAACCTAAACCAGACAGACATAGAACAACGATAAGGCACAACAATAAAATTGCCTTCATACGACAGTCAACAATAGCAACGTTCTAACATAAACAAAAAGACACAAAACAGATGACAGACAACAACAAAAATATAAATATAAGAAATATTGATAATAAAGAAAGTGACAGTTAGTCAATTACATATATGATATATCCCAAAAAGAGAACATCATTACTTAGTCAATTACATATATCCCAAAAATAATATAAACATCACATATCTGCGCGTATCGATTTTCCTCTGCCTATCCCTCGTGTATCCCCGATGTATCTAAAAAGTATCGGACAATTGTTTTTTTTTAAAAATAAAATTTATTCTCTGAATACTCTCATGATACGTATCAGGGCGTATCAGGCAGGTATCAGTGCATGATACGTATCAGATATCGTACGTCATCCATTTTGAAGTATCTAGGCTCCAGAGGAAACAACTAACTACTCAAAAGAATAGTCTTAGGTATTAATCGCCCCATTCTTTTTTAATGGTGCTTAATTAATAAATAAGTATACTAATAAAAAACAACTTACAATTTATATATTTTTTTAGATATATACAACTACTCCCTCTAATCACTAGTATAACAAATGCTCACTTTTTATATTCACTGAATAACTAATGTATATGGTCTGTAATATATAGATCAGATACATCGCTTATTTAATAAACCTAAAACGAAAGTGAAATTTCGTTTATAACAGTGACTGGAGAGTGTATGTGATAGTAACTTAATGTCTTAAACACCTTTTTGGTCCCTTATCTTTATTTTGGGGTTCATATTGGTCCCTTATTTAAGAGAAGGTGCAAATATGTCCTTTAATTTGTTTAATTGGTACCAAGTTGACCTTGTCCATGTGAATTCGTGGTTCTAAAGTACGAGATCCATGCGAATTCATGTTAGATCCGCCATTGTTTAACAATTTAAAAAAGGAAGCTGATAAGAAACATTGCAAATTTGACATGTTAGCTCATATATGGGGAAGAAGCTTGGTTGCAATCCCTAATTTGGGGTGAAGAATTTGGACAAAAATGAGTTCCAATGAACCCTAATTTTGATTTTATAGGGGAATTGGTAAAGTGGGAAGAAGGAGATGCTAACTCCCATGTCATGTATATATACTGCAGTGAACGTTGTTAGCCTTTTATGGATGGAAAGGACTAACATGGTACCGGTTAAAAATATTAAAGGACCTGTCTGCACCTTTTTTTTAATAAGGGACTAATATGAACCTTGAAATAAAGGTGCAGACAGGTGTAACATTAATCAAGTACTTCCTCCATCTCAGATTAAGTGTCGTTTTTTAATGGTGTGTGGTGCGTTAGAAAGTGGTTTGAAGTGAAATTCAATAAATAAATATATATTATACAATAAATGTTGCATTGATATTTTAAAAAATAAATATTTTGAGAAGAAAAAAAATACAAAACTGACAATTATCATGAGAGAGTATACAATTGTGTGGATTTTGGATTGATCTTATTTAAAAAACAATCACAATTTTTTCATTTATCTTCTTAATGCTTTTAAAAAATTTTATTTTTAATATTCAAGGGTTTTAGTGCAATTTAGGGATGAGAACAAAGTGGGGACGAAAATACCCGACTCCTTGTCAGCACATGCCGTATTATCGAAGACCTTGTAATTCATTAAAAAAACACATGAAATTAAAATTATTCAAAAATATTGAATACTACAAAAATATTCATACATTTAAGGTTATGTTAGTAAGAAATTTGTTGTTTACTAAAGTAATATATATTTGAAGGTCTTTTAGGGGGATATACTCGTAGCATTTTATTAGATAACAATTCACAAATACATGGTAGACATTAATGAATAATTGGGAGCTAGCGTATAATGGAGCTTTTTGAACTAAGGCGTGAGCCACCCTATTTGCTTAATACTAAACTTAACCATATAGTTATGAAAAAAAGTACTAAACAACTTTCTACAATTCTAACTAATGCTTCAAAATTCAGTAATGTTATTGCTGCCACCATTGAAAGCATCAACAATTGTTTTGGAGTCGAGTATAAAATCCATATCGTCAAAACCAAGATCAGTGACCCTTGTAAAGCATGAAAAAGACCTAGTGCTACACTTGTATCCACCTAACATAAATGGGAAAACGAATCGGTTTTTGCTAGAACAAAGCATCCTCCAGCATCGTCAATACACATACCAATCCTTATCATGTTTTGAGAGGATGAGAAAGAGGCATCAATATTGCATTTAAATCTACCTAGTGCAAGATTCTCCCACCTCCCGATCCTCGTATTAGGTTGTGCTTATGCTGCTGTGTTACTAGCGCTCACATGCATATTATGCGCCATTTTCCAATCCTCCAGCATATGGACAACGCGCTCTAGGATCTAGGTTGTTGTTTCATTAAACGGTTGCCATGATTTCATGTCTCTTTTTTTCCAAAGACTCCAAAGTATGGCTGCAAAGTGTTCACTTTGTGAGGAATGGAGCAACAATAAAAACACTGTCGCTTCAATGTTATGGTTATGGCCTAATAGATTCCTGCCACACCTGAACTGGCGGGGACACTCTAGAGGAGCATGGATAGTATCTTCAATATTATCGCTATAAATGACACACTTTGTTGTGAATGTAACTCCTCTGCTAACAAGACGCGTCTGTGTAGAGTGGCAACCGCGAGTCCGTGACACACTCTCCACACAAGGTTTTTCACTTTTTGTGGGACCTTAAGTTTCCAAATAGAATGTCATTGTCCTGGTTGCCTCAAATGATAACTGTCTTTGACGGTTTTGGTGCAGATCTGATATGCATTGTGAACTGAATAGTGCTCGTGTTCTTCACCTTTCCAAACCAATGTATATGTTGTCAAACAAATGGTAAATAAGATGTGCTTTCAAAGTCTTCGTCTTTTGATCAATAAGCTCACTCAGACAACCTGAGCGGAACTGTGCATTTCCAGTATCGGTGACCGAAATGCATTCTTCATTCGCCAACCACGAATGGTCCATCAACCGAATACTCATAGATGTGCCAGTACACCAGAGAGCCCATTGTTGCACCACATGTTTGCAATGAAAATACTACACCATACATATCTCGCATTGGTGCCAATTTTTGACCCAAGAAAATCACTATGTGAAAAGTATCTTGCTTTGAAAAGACGTGCGACAAGGATATCCCAATTAGTTTGAAACTTACACCCTTGTTTACCTAGCATAACAACATTAAAGGATGAGATATCCTTATATCCCATCCCTTCTTGAGTCTTATGAATGGATAATTTCTCTCACGACATCCATCGAATGCCTCGATTTGCTGCACCAATGCGACCCCACCAAAAGGCATTCAACAGTTTTTATGTAGCATTAATCAACATTTTTGGAAGAAGAAAGATGCTCATAACATTAAGATGGTATAGCTTGTAATACATACTTTATCATTGCCTCACTCCCCACATTGGACAATCATTTGTTGCTCCAATAATTTATTTTATGCCAAATTCTATTCTTGATATAGCGGAAGGTAGCTTGTTTGCTTCTGCATATCATAGATCGTAGTCCTAAATATTTGCCAGTACCCAATATAGCTTGGACTCCAATAATTTATGCAATTGAGGCTTGCATTTGATGTTCAACTACCATATTGTAATAAATTTCGAATTTAGGAAGACTTATTGCTGAAGCAACTTCATATGTTGCTAGAATATTCTTCATGACCAGCGCCTCATTGTCGGTTGCTTGGAAAAAAAAATCATCGACAAATAATAAATGGGACACCACCGAGGCATTCTGACAAATGCTAATGACATGTAAGTATCCTCTTAACCCAGCCTTTCGAATTAGTGCTCACATCTCTTTTGCACAAAGAATAAATAAATACGAAGACAACAAGTCTCCTTGTCAAAGACCTTTAACAGGAATAATCAAGCCAACCAAACTGTTTTTGACATTGACTTCAGTAATTATCATATCCAACACACATCAAAATCCAACGAACCCATTAAAGAGTGAATCCCATTTTCAACATCACTTCTTTCAAAGACACCCAATCTATTATATCATATGCCTTGCTAATATCCAATTTGACCGCTACATTACTGCCACACTATTCTTTATTAATATTCATATAGTGGACAATTTCAATAGCCATCATAACACTATCTAGGATAGAGCGACCGAGAAAAAATGCTGATTGAGTAGATACACACTTATGTAGCACTCGCTTCAACTTGTTGGCTAACACTTTGACATCAATTTGTACAACCCATTACACAACACAATTGGTCTCCAATCTTTCAAAGTCTTTTGTTGTTGACCTTTAGGGATAAGGGCGATTTTTAAGAAATTCAACGTAGGGGAAATTGATTTTCATTCATCTAGCGACAACACTCTTGGAAAATATAAGGGCTACAAAAACTGCAGAATTGCAGGTAGAATCCAGGACTAAAACCATCCGCTTCGGGACATTTGTAAAGATGCATAAAAAACATTGCATCCTTGAGTTCCTGGATTTGAAACGGTGTTGTGAGTTCTAAATTGTCATCATTTTCATCAAAAATCGGTTAAATAGCATCAATAACCGGTTCGTGCACACTTTCTTTCTCATGAAACAACTCTTTAAAGTACTTTCAAGCTATCTGGCACATACATGTATCCTCTGTTATCTGTACATTTCCTTCAGTTTCCAATATTGTGATACAATTTACCTTCTTTCATGTTGTTGTGATGCGTGAAAGAATTTGGTATTGAGGTCCTCATCCCGTTACAAGTGCGTTTTAGCTCTTTGCCTCCAATACTTATTGTAACACCCCGATTTTAAGTATTAGATTTATTTAATATTATTATATAAGTTAATTGTTTTATTAATTGGGAGAATTGGTGAGTTGGTAGATTTTTAGTGATTGAAGGTATTTTGGTCATTTACGGGTAAATGGTATTTTTGTGAAGTGTTAGAAATTAGAATTTTGTAGAATTAAGGGAATAGAGGTGTGTGAGTAATTAGAGGGTTTATGTGGAGTAAAAACGTAGTGTTTATTGTGGTGAATGAGAATTGACTAAGCCCATTAGTGTAAGTGTCGCGGTGAATTTCGAAGATCAAGCTATTGATTAGCGTTGACTCACTAATTTTATTTCACGACTGAACTTTTAATTTTTCAAAAAAAGAAAATGGGAAAAAGTTCTAAATTACCACATTTTTTAAAGATTAGGGTCCGGGGGTTAGTTACGTTTAGGGAAGGTGTTAGCACCCTAAACGTTCGTAGTGCTCAACGAGAACCTCTTGATTTTATTTATTTATTTTGGCTATAACTTGCTTATATTTTTTTAAAAGAAAAGAAGGAATTAGAGTAGTGAAGAAAAAATTTGTTTTTTTTTTATTTTTTATGATTTGGAAGGACAAGGTCCTTTGCCTACGTACCCGTGAGGGATCAAAACCTCGTAGTTCGGGGTAAAAATACCGATTGATTTGTTTTTGTGTTTTTTATTAGTTTTAAAAAGGTTTTAAAGATAAAATAAAGGCCAAGTGGCAAAATGAGATTGGTTTGTGTTTTTTTATTTTGAAAATGATTCAAGTGTTATTAAAGTGGATTAATGGTTATTTAAGAAAATAAAAGAGAAAAAAGGACACTTGATTGAAAATCAAGGTTTGTTTAGAAAAAGATTTTTTTGTGATTTTTGATTATTATTTGCATGTTTTTGTTTTTTTTATAATGAACTAAGACTAAAAACATAACTAAAAGTTAAACGCGAGGAATTTCCGTGGTGACGTTGGATCACCACGAAACCCTTTTGAAATTAAACTAACCTAATATTTTTGTATTTTTTCTTTTAAAACGGAATAAAAAAATAAAAATAAAAGACATAAAGCGGAATAAATAAAGTGTGGGTGTCAGTGCATATTCTCATTTATATTTTACATTGTACCTAAATACATTCTTTTTTTAAAAAAATTTTCGTTTTTCTAAAGGTTTTCTCCTCCTCTTCTCAAATCCAAAGTTGTTTTCCTCAAAATCTTTTCTAAAATGTCTAAATCTAAGTTTTGAGTTCGAAACAAAAGAAGCTACCTTCTGTTTTTGTTAAGCTGGATTTAATGTTGGTTTTCGTTTGGATTGATTGTGGGGGTGAGGTGCGGTTATACTGGGTTTAGTGCTTGGTTATTGGATTTCGGTTTTGGCCGTGGGTTGGTGGTTGATTGTGGTGGCTCAGTGGTGGTTGTGGGTGTGTTGTTGTTATTGTTGTGATTGGGTGGCGGTTCGTGGCTGTGGGATCGTTGGGAGTGGGGAGGATGTGGTTCGAGTGAGTGAGTGTTGGTTATGTAGAGGGTGGATGGCCGGCTGTGTGGTTAGAGGAGGCCGTGTGGCTCTTGTGTTGTTGCTGTTGTTGTGTTTGGTGAAGGGATTGATGATGGGGTTTGGCCGTGTGAGTGGATTTGCGGTTCTGTGTGAATAGTGGTTCTGATGAGTTTTTAGATTTTTGGTTTCTGACTGTGTTTTTGGCTCTGGTTACTGATTCCCTTCTTTGTTTCTGGCTCCTCCTTTTTAATCATGCAGTGTTGTTAATGCAAATTAAGGCCATTGATGGACAATAATCATGATTAGCCAAAAGAGGCAACCATTAAAAATTGTTATCAAAACTCATTAAAATCATAAGTCAGACCTTTTAAAAAAGTAAAACAATAAAAAAACGAAAATAAAAAAAATGATAATAAAAAAGGAAAATAATAAAGCTAAAAATAAAAAAGAAATAATAAGTAAAAATGACAAATAATAATAATAATAAAAAAAAACGTCGCCTTCGGAACCAAAAATGAGGTATTTTAAAATACCTCCCTGCCGAAATTTCGTCTGAAACGACGAAAAAAATTCCGAACCAAAAAGACGAGTGAAAAAAAGAATTTTAGGTCAAAAATTGGGGTGTGACTGTAAGTGACTCAAACCCATAATATAAATAGAATAATGTGGGTTGTGGTGAAATTAGGTCACCCCATTTCTCACAAACACACAAGAGGCAAGAGGGAGAAGGGTAGATTTCTACTTGAAGAGGTAGCTTTTGTGAAGAATTGAGGTAAGATGGAATATTACTTTCACCATCTAGGGTTTATAAGCAATTGGGTAGTTGTGGGTGTTTTGAATTAGGTTTAATTTCATGAATTGATGATGATTATGTGTTAAATTCGTGCTCATTTTGTTGTGGTTATTTTGGGTATGTGTTAATTGATGAAATCATGTTGTCATTGTATCAAAGTTCATGTTTGGTTATGGTAGTTTGGTAACTTTGTGAATTTTGATGAAATTGGTGAAGAACATGATAATTGAAGATGATTGTGGTTTAACAAGTTGAATTTGATCATGGGTATATGTTTAATTTGAGACTTCATGAGATTATGTTAATTTTGTTATGTTGAAGTGGTTGTTGTGTTTTATGAGAATTATGAATAAGTTAGTGAAAATGGTGAAGTTGTTGTTTAATTGATTAAGTTGGTGTTAAGTTAATTGAAATGGGTGAGTATGGTATGTTAAATTTGAAGAAGAGTTGAAATTGTTGTTGTTGATATGTTTGGGTATTAAGTGATTGTGTTAAAATGAGTTTTTGAGACGATAATTCAATTGATGGTAAAATGTGATGAAAGTGATTATGATTAAGTTGTTTAAGCTAAGTTGAGGTGTAATTGATTAGATAAAACTGGTTTAAGGATTTGAGACGATTTTGATGCGAATTGGATCGAAAAATGGTGTTGAAAACGGTATTTTCGTAAAAAACAGAAAAATCGGAAATCCATGTCCTGTCAAGGACGCACGACTGTGCACCCCTAGGGCACGGACCGTGCGTTCCTCTCGACAATAGGACGCACGACCGTGTGCCCCTGTGCCACGACCGTGCGCTCTTCCCTATGCGTGGGAACTTCAATTTTTCATCTTTTTAAGGTATCCAATGCATGTGAATGAGTCCTAAACCCCTAAATTTTATTATTAGAAGTATAATGAGGATGTATATGATTGATTAACTTGGACTTTGATGTAAGGAAACATAGAGGTTAATTGGTTAATGATGTATGAATGATGATGTAACATGATAAGAATCTAATGAAATGGTGATGAGTTAGTTGGCGATAGGTGAATGAAACATTGTTCTTTTTATGCATGAATTGTGAACTATGTGAATGAAATTTAATGAAGATGTTTTACTATGATGATTATGATATGTTGATGAATGGTAAACGATGATGATGAATGGATGAATATGATGATATGATGTCTTGATTTAATTGACTTGTTAATGTGTGGACGTATATGATTTGTTGATGCAAATTGGTGTGTTGATTTGGTGATGATATGTTATATGATGGAGTGAATTATATAACAATGAGGTGTATGATTGGTGTGCATTGTCGAGTCTATATGTGGGTCTATGCATTCATAAGTCAGTCCTATGAAAAGATGAGTATGACAATGACGAGGGGATTAATCAGTAATATAACTCTGATTACCCAACTATGAAAAAATGAGTATGACAATGACGAGGGATCACCCGGTAACACACATTTGATATCCAAACCGATACCACATGCATGTAGAGTCTTCTAGGCGCATTGCATGAGCATGAGGAGTCGTATGTGGTAATGTTTTGGCGTGAACTTGTGCATTTATGTGGTAACTGTATAACTGATGATGTTGATGAGATATGATTGATATATGTTTGACTTGGCGATTATTGTTGATGAGAATATGCTATGTATGCTTTGTGAACCTTGTCTTAAAGTATTGATGTAATCGGACTCTTGATTGATTGTAAATGCGTTATAGATGTTGTATGATTATAACCATGCTTAATATGATATATGCTTATATGATGATGTTGTTTTGCCTGAACTTACATACGTTTATAATTCCTTTATGTTGAACGTATATCTTACCCTCTAGTGGCTTTATGTCGCCTGCATCCTCGTGGTGTAGATGTGCAGGTTGAGGACTAGCTTTGCTTGTCAGTATGCCGAGGACGGCGTGATGCCTACTCGTTCTTCTTTATTTTGAGGAGTCTAGATTAGATGCTCTGATCTAGGATTTTGGGGTTGTATTGCTTTATTATTGGATTTGATGTTTATGGATCTATATGATCAAGCTGTTGGTATATTCATGTTTTGAGATTTTACGATGTAACCGAGATTATATTGTTGAGGATTAGTATTTCCACTGTGATCTGTTATATATGTTCGATGAAATTTTTATCACTAGGATTTAGTACGATATATTTGGCGAATAGTAACACCTTGAATTTGATTATGTGCATGATTTATTATTTAAATATTAGTCTCGGGGTTCAGGGTGTCACACTTATCAACTTGAACAAGCATTGATTCATTTTAAGTCGAAGGGATCCGAGTTGTTGGGGTTCACAAGAGGTACCTTGATTGCGGCATATGTTCAAAGATTTGCGACAATCCTCAAATTTTGTTTTCAATTTGTTGCAATTACTCTTGCTCCAAGAGAATAGGTCACCTGCGCACACTAGGTGAGGCACCAATGAATGGTGAATAATATTTTGCCAGTTTCTTGTACAACATCTGTGAAACCGGGTTCTACACTCCAAGAGTTCTCATATTTGAAATTATGATGGGTTCCAACTCTGTTAACAGGTTCAAGATTCAAAAAATTGGATAGTTATCAGGTGCAGGTGTGTTTACCTTGGTTTTTGGTAAACAACCACTGGTTATAGATTTATTACTTGCGAGATTAACCAGTAATCTCATACCATTGTGTGTCAAGTTTGTTTGAAAATCTCTGCATGTTTTTGTTGATTCTTATATGTTTTGAATGTATGAAAATAAAGATAACCTTCAAGTTCGATTGCTTGAACTTGTAGAATGGAAATTGCAGAATAAAGGTAAATTGCAAGAATTAACTTAAAGTAAAGTAAATTGCATTGATTCGAAATAAAGGTTGTTCACAAGGATCATACATGATTCATGACTCTTTTCTCGCTGTAACTTGGATACTTCGAGTGTATAGAATGTTATGTATTTGATTTGTGGCCCCGTTTTCCTCATGGAAAACTCTTATTTATACTTAAGAAAATAACTGTACAGTCTTATCCAAACTATAACTACTACTAACGCCTAATAACAGGAAGAATAACCTATTTGAAATTCAAATCTTATTCCTTCGACAGCCACGAACTCCGACAGTTTGCAAAGGAACCTCTTCAGAAAACAACCGACTCTCGAGTTGTCGAGATACCCTTCGACCATCTTTATTCCTCCGATCTTGTCGAATGAGCATGCCATCTTATAAACTTCTTATGTCTAAAGCTTCACCTTTCTTCCGCGTGTTCAGTCAACCCTTATTGACCACATTTAATATCCTTTGTCAAAAAGACAGGCTAACAAGGTGCTACTAAGTTCTCCAAACGATAGTTTGGAAACAATTTATGCAAATCATTGGTTACAAGCGCCTTGTCGAACCTTTCCTATTCTGCTATGGAAGTTTCAACACTCTTAATCCATATGTATTGGTACCCTATCATGGATACATCTGTCAAACCAGTATCAGATATTGTTTGATGGAAACAATTTATCAATCAACTCGCTCTTTCAACCCCTCCACTTTTTTACGAACATATAAAATGTCATTCAAATCCCCACTTATACACCAAGGGAGAGAGACGTCATCTGCAAGACTGCAAAGAAAGTTCCATTACTCACGTCGTCTTCCCCCTTCCGGGAAGCCATAAAAACCAATGAACTACCATGAACCTCTATGTGTGTCATCAATACATTTATCTGTATATTTGAAGTTACTAATTAAAATATATTTATGTGTATATACTATACTTTTATGAGGTATGATTTCAGATCAGATTCCCCTGCTGTAGAAAAATTCCACAGTTAGACGCAATTTTAGATCTCAGTCATCGGTTTAAGATCGGTCGATTCTTATTACATCTTCATAATATAATCAATACTAAACAATCTCTACCATTGATTTACCATCAGACGACTAAAATTCATTATAGTGGCACACTGTAATTGTGTGCAATCCGCATCCGTATGATATCTGTATCTAAAGTGCCTAATAAATTTTTATCTTTGTCCCGGTCCCAGGAAGAAATTTCTCCCCTTCGGAGCTCCCATGGAACCAAATTTAAGCCCATTTGGTTTAAACTTGTATTTGTTGTATTTTGATGAGATTAGTTTTTCTATGAAAAATATGACTAAAATGTCAGTGTTGAAATCCAATTTTGAATTGATATATGACCTCAACAAATGTTTATAACTAGGAGCAGTTCACAATTTGGTTGTATGAAATTGTGTTATGTTCAATCACAAATTCTAAGAGGGTATCAGAGTACAATTTTGAGGGATTATGTTAGACTCAAAATCTGAACAAGTATTAATAATTAGGGACAATCCTCACGCCGGTTTTGTGTGGTGTGTTAGGCCTTAAATCTACTTTAAATTGATTGAATTAAGTGAAATTTATATTTCAAATCGAATGAATCATGTTGCAGAGTATAAGATAACGTCCAAATAAATACGACACAGTGTAATTTAGGAACACCCTTATCCTTATCCTTCTGTTTTGTTCTTTGTCTTTGCCACGCATCTATTCTTTGTCTTTGGCACACATCTTATTTATTTATTAGCTTAAGAAATTGTATACTTCGATCAACCATGCACGTTTAGATATTATATAAATAAATTGATTTGATGTAATGTAATGTAGATGACATGAAAGTTCAATCCATGTAGCTTAGGTACTTACAATCCTTCAAATTTCATAGTTATATTAATTTTTCAGATTTTTCTCAACACGTCTTATATATAATTTTATCTCTCATGTGTGATACTGATGTAAGAAATAGATATTTAAATCTTTTAATCATGTGAATATCAGATGATCATCTTTGGTCGATACATATTAAAAAAATATTATCACAAGAATCAAATTTCTTAAATAAATTTCAATTACATTGTAAAAATTAGTCTTAGAAATTACACGCAACCAAAAATATAAATGTATGGATCGTTTTCTTAGAGTTGGATGGCAACAAAAGAGACATAAAACAACTAGAGCAACTAAAATTCATGTCTTAGTGGGAATGTCTCTGTCTCAGAATTATCTATTTATCATCTCTCGTGTGGTTTAAATTTCATGCTGTGACAAATTGATGGAAGATGACAATATTAGTGCTGGTGGGAATGAGAACCATTCTCACAAAGCAGCATTAATAGCAATGTGTGGTGTTGATTTGACATTACATAAACTCTAGGCAATCCAAGAACCCTATTCATACATCACGTTTGTCTATAGAATGTGCAATTGTCTAGTGTTAAGTGGGCAGCGCACATGAAAAAGCTACAAGAATGGTCCCTTCAAGTCGTTACTGAAAAAGGAAAATTATTGTTCACATTTCAACAAAAGCTAAGAAACACCATAGGCAGTTAACTGGCAGCCGTCCCATCGATAGTTAACTACCGCCGTCTTTATCGGCAATTAACTACCGATGCAGTTTTTTTTACTGATTTAGTAATATTCCTATCTATAAATATCAATTATATAGTTGACTTATTTATATTCTATTATTTTTCATTTTTTCGTTTTCGTTTTCTATTCTTTTCTATATATATTTATAAATCAAAATTGGTTTTTTCTTTTATATTTCATTTTAATATAAGAGTATAATAAATAAAAATGATAATAATAAATCAAATTATTTATGTATATAAATTATATATATAATAAATCATATCATATATATAATTATAACATAATATAAAAAATACAATAAAAATGAGAATTCAAAAAAAGCAAAAATACAATTGCATCGGTAGCTAACTGCCGATGCAATTTTTTTTACTGATTTAGTAATATTCCTATCTATAAATATCGATTCCATAGTTGACTTATTTATATTCCATTATTTTCCATTTTTTCTTTCTCTATTCTTTTCTATATATATTTATAAATCAAAATTAATTTTTTCTTTTATATTTCATTTTAATATAAGAGTATAATAAATAAAACCGAATGATAATAATAAATCAAATTATTTATATAATAAATCATATCATATATATAATAATAACATAATATAAAAAATACAATAAAAATGAGAATTAAAAAAAGAATTAAAATATAATTGCATCGGTAGCTAACTGCCTATGGGGACGGCGGTAGTTAACTTCCGATGAATCTACCCGGCGACAGTTAACTACGATGGGGTTAAAAACGTAAATTGTTGGTGTTTTTTAGCTTTTGTTGAAGTTTCAAAAGCAATGTTCTACTGAAAACTCCATTAACATTTAATGGTCCATGAAATTAGACCATGAGTGTTATTACTCCCCCATTTTATTTCATGTTTAGGGTATTTTTGAGAGTTGAATTTTGGAGCTAAAAAATACGGATTAAAGTGTCTAATATTTGTAACATAAAAAACTAAAATGGAATAAAGAAAATATAAGGGATTAAAGTGAAACTCAAAAATAACTTAAATCACCAAAAATATAATTTAACCTTTGATATATATTTGATATTTAAATTTTTTGAAAGAATAATACAATAAATAATCATATAATACTTCAATCACATTAATTTTTTTAAAAAAATGTTATGGTGTCCTAGATTTGAAAAAAAAAAAAGTAAGATCTCTCTTCTCTTCCCTCTAAAATTCTCCATAAAAACATACCTTTAAGGTTCTTTCATAAATATTAAAATATTATGTTTCCTTTGTTAAGAATTCTTAATGAGGTTGGTGATCGGTTCTCTGACTTGCATAGGGGTATGTCTCTCCTAATATATTAGGTTTTTATATTGAACTAACTTCATGAAAATAAAGTTGACTTGTATGGTCAAGTTGTCCACTCTTTATAAACTTACTTAAGACATTATATTTATTGTATGTGTGACTTAGAAAAAAAATCAATACACTCCCTCACACTCAATTTTGTTGAGTTTGGTGCTTGAAAATAAATGGTGGGTCACTGAGATCGATAAACTTTGATACCATATTAAATTTGTATAGTGAGTCCAACTCATGTTCTAAAAGTGACTTGTATGATCAAGGTGTCACATTTGTTAAATTAATTTCACAGAAAAATGTTGAGTGTGGAAGAAGAACTATAGTACAAAAGTTGGCAGTTGAAATACTAATGAGACAAATTTGAACGTATCTTTCAAAACACAGCGAACGGAAGTATCTTCCGATGGAATCAAATTGTAACTTCTGATGGAGGCACTTTGGGAATTCAAGGGGTATGTGAGCAAATAAGGGGCCTATAGAGCAATTTCCCACAAATTGTAGGTCAAATATGTAAGAGGTTAGGCACTGCTAGGTTTTTTTGTTTGTTTGTTTTAGATAGAAGTTGTGAAGAAAAAATAGGTAAGAGAGTACGAGAAGAGAAAAGGAGATGAGAAACAGCGGATAGAAATAAGTGTTGCTTGTTTTTAAATGTACAATAATGCCCCTACATTTATAAGATTTCCTTCAAAATTAATTTAATTTTTTTATTTAGGCGAAGTTAATTAATTAATTGAACTTCTTATCTTAATATAATTAATTTAAATTAAATTACTAGCAATGAGATTGGTAACGTTTAAGCACTAACAAGATGTGAAATTGTGAACCATGTTCATGTGAAACACTGGAAAAAAAAGACACAATGGGAAGAAGATAATCGACACATACAACATGGTTCTTTTTTGGTTAACTCTAGATACATTTACCTTCAAACTCATTTGTATTAAGAGGAGATTAATTTGAATGTAGTGGGAGCCTTAAAAAAAATTGTGGAAGAATGGGATACCATCTAAAGTTAGCATTTTCGATTAGTAGTTACTACTTGACAAATTAACACTCATAAACATAGGTTTTATCTGATCCTTGTGGAATGGAATCTCTTTTCTTTTTATTCTAATTCAGGGATAGCTCAAATCATCTCTTTGCGCTTGTTTAGAAATATATTTTTTTAATTAATGGTCGCATTTCAATATAATGTTAAATTGTTTTTCAATTGTACCATCTAATTAACGTTATTTATATTCTTTTTTTAGGAATTTATATTCTTTGTATTTTTTATAGTGGAAAATACATCAATATTTCAAAAGGATAATTTGATAAAAAAAAAAATAAAAAATTTGTGTATTGATTCTTTGGTTTACTGAGTAAATAAAGTCCGGCAAAAAATTGTTTCAACTATCAATTGAACTTAGATTCTTCTAAACAATCCATAAGTTGGTGGAGTTTATTAACCACTGAACTCAATTGTTGGGTTAAAATTATTATTCTTTTTCTTATATAGTTACTTCTTATTATGTATAGAAATAGAAAAAAGAAAAATACGATTTTTTTACAAGGAGAAACTCAGTGACTTTCATTTATAATAATAGGTTTGATACATGATGGAATTTTGATTAGAAGAAGAAAAGAAGAAGAGAAGAAGCAGAAGAAGAAGAAGAAGAAGAAGAAAAGAAGAAGAAGAAGAAGAAGAAGAAGAAGAAGATGAAGAAGAAGAAGAAGAGAAGAAGAAGAAGAAGAAGAAGAAGAAGAAGAAGAAGAAGAAGAAGAATAAGAAGAGAAGAAGAAGAAAGAGAAGGAGAAAAGAGAAAGAAGAAGGAAGAAGAAGAAAGAAGAGAGAAGAAGAAGAAGAAGAAGAAGAAGAAGAGAAGAAGAGAAGAAGAAGAAGAAGAAAGAAGACAGAGAAGAAGAAGAAGAAGAAGAAGAAGCGAAGAAGAAGAAGAAGAAGAAGAAGAAGAAGAAGACGAAAGAAGAAGAAGAAGAAGAAGAAGAAGAAGAAGAACGACTAGCATAATAAGGAGTCACCCTAACTATACTATGAGCAACTACAATGGCTTCTCTTCGAATTAATGTAACATGAGAGATTACTAAATCAGTAGAAAGTTCCAATCATTGATAACTAGGGTTAGGAATAGGCCAGACCGACCTAAATCAGTAGAAAGTTCCAGTCTTTAATAAATGGAGTCACCATATTCCCACCTGTACTTGCAGTGAGTACAATATCTAAAGCTAGGGTTTTAGTCTGTTTAAGTGATGTCTTGAAAATGCCTCTCAAGTGGGTATTTATAGCCTTATTTGAGCTTGGTTTCCCGTGACTTTGGCCCCAAGTAGCTTGGGTCCAAAGCCACGTTTAGAGCGTTCTAGAGCATTCTAGAGGCTTCTAGAAGCTCTCTGAGGCGGCGCCCCTGGCGGGTTCACCTAAGGCCTTGCTGGCCCTTATGGAGGGCGATGAGTCCTTTTTTGAGGGCGCCAAGCCCTTCTGGAGGGCTTTGTGCCCTAAATGATAAGATTGATAGTCCACAACCCAACAAGCATGAGCTTTCGGACAAGGCGAAGTGATTAACTGTTCGGAGTGTTGAAGTTTTTGTAGCCCTACAAGCGCTAGGCTTGAAGAAGCGAGCTGCTTGTCTATGATCTATGAAGGGCGACAACCCAACATGTTCGTGGGCGCTAGCCCAACATCTCGAGTATACGAAGTGACTATGTTCTGATGGCTTAGCGTTCCAGGTGGTCTATAGCCCAACAAGCACGAGTCTTCTGGACGAGGCGAAGTGATTAACTGTGACGTTTTGTAGCCTAACAAGCGTTAGGCTCGAAGAGGTGAGGTGCTTGCCTATGGTCTTTGGAGGGCGATACTGGGAGTGTCAGCGAGATGACGTGAAGGGCGCGATCTATGATGTTTTTCGCAGATTTGGATCGGACGGATGAGATTTGACGACTGTTCACCTTTAGTTACGTGTTCTGATCTGGTCGTCCTCGAAAGTTATGTCCCAATCAAAGTTTGATTGTTTGCGTTTTTCGAGGCTTTTGGTTCCTTAACTCTTCATTTCGCTTCCTTCTTTCCTCATTTTCCTCCTTTTCCTCCAGTACGTTTCTTTTTTCCTTTTTCTGTGTGGTCTTCATTCTGGTAGCTTGTTGACAGCTCTCTATTTCCAAAATTTACCAAGCTTTGTGCAGCTTCTCTACCTCAGGTAATTTTCCTCTCCGTCTCTTCTACTTTTGCGTTTTTACCTATGGTTTTAATTTGGGAATGTGATGATATGGGAAGGGTAGTTGAACCCGTGACTGAGGCCGAAAAGAGTAGGTTGTGGATGGATAGCATTAGGCATGCAAAACGGCCGGATGGGTCGATCGATTGGGTAGTGTTTGAGGAGGGGTATTACGGCCATTCGGTTCTTGCGCTTTTGTCTAGTGATTCAGAGAGTGAGAGTGAGGGTAATAGTGCTTCTTCTTATTGCATTTTGCTTTATGCTTCCTTAGGACCTTTGTGTAGAAGGGGAATTTGGTACCCTATGACGTCCAGTGATTCAGACGGGGAGACGTTCGCAGAGGACGTCATGGCCTCAGAAAGCTATTATACTACTGAAAAATGCGTTGCGTTTTTTCGGAGCAAACTCTGTATCTCGTCTACTGGAAACGAGGGCGATGTGGTTTTGGAGCCATGTCGTCCTGGCGAGTAGGTTTGCCTTCGCCGCCCAAGAGGAGTAAAAGATGAAATATTTCACATGTATACGACAGTGTTCAAAGATCTAGGAGTGAGGTATCCCTTTACCCCCTTTCGATGTGGATGTTTTGAAAACCTTAAATGTGGCGCCATCCCAATTGCAGCCCAACAGTTGGGTGTTCATTAGGGCGTTCGAGATCCTTTGTGATGGGTTGGACTTTCAACCTTCTCTCGGTGTATTCTGCACATTTTATGGGACGAAGGGAGTAAATAAGTTGTCCTGGGTGTATGTGAGTGCTCATCTGAACAGGCGTCTTTTTACGTCCTATGTCTCGCATTATAAAAACTGGAGGGAAACTTTCTTGAGGACAAAAGGGGCTAAAGGTTGTGAGGAGGCCACCGTGAAGGTCAACGGCGAGATGAGATTCCCCTTGTGCTGGACGAGCAATCCTGCCTCAGTGACGAGATATGAATTTGAGAAGTTAGACAACTACGAGAAGGGTGTCGTTTGCTTTTTGGAGAAGATGTTCCTGTTGAACATCAGAGAGCTGTTAAATAGGGAGGGGGGATCATGTGTCCTTAGAGACTTATCTGCGTGAGTTATTTGTTGCTTTCTTTATTTGTGCATATTGTTTGTTGTGACTTTAGTTACGTAGGTATTGACCTTTCCTTTGGTTTTGATTTCGTTCGTTTCAGTGCCCATGGCACCCATGTCAGGTGCGGAAAGGAAAAATATATGGAGGAGTTGAAGGCGAAGAAAGCTGCAGAAGGTCATATCGTCAGTGACCCTTCTGGCGTCATCTTGAGGAAGGCGAAGAGAAAGACGGATGTGGCTGGAAATGCGGTGCAGGACGTTGAAGTGGTGACGGCAGCGTCGCCGGAGAAGAAGAAAACCAAGGTGGCGAAGACGGGACCGAGCGAAAAAATTGTTGGGGATGGCGGGGCTGGCGAGACGGGGGAGTCCTTCTGGGACCGTAGCTTTGGCTACGAGTCCTACTTGAAAACAAAGATGAGTTTTTACCCGACGGATGCGGAAGCTGGGCGTCAGTGCACTTTCCCTTTGATGATGAGGGACGTAGGCGTGCATTGTTTGCATTCCATTGTCATGTTGGACGCCATGAGGGAAAGGTATAAGTTGGAGATGGAGCCATTGCAGGATAGGGTGAAGGTTTTGGAGAAAGAGATAAAGAAGGAGGAGAAAGCTAAAGAGGCCGCCGTTAAGGAGGGAAAAGATTCGTTAAAGGCAGAGTACGATAAGAAGATTGAAAATTTAAAGTAGGAGCTGAAGAAACTTAATGCAGAGATTGAACGTTTGCGGGCGTACTCATAGGAAGACCTGAAGAGAGTTGCCCAGCTGGAGGCTAAAGTGGAGGAGGCTAAGTTTGAGGCGGCCGACAACTTTGATCGAGGTTTTGAGCGTGCCAAGGAATAGGTCGCTTTGCTTTTCCCTGATGTGGATCTTGGCAGCCTGAATCCCTTTAAGATGGTCCAGGACAGGGCCTTGGTGGACGAGCCCTAGAAATTCCTGCAGCGCTAATTTATTATGCCGTAGTGATGGTTGTTTTTTGCGTTGTAATGATATTATGTAACTCTTGACAATGTCTCTTTTAAATTATTAATTTAACGTGGTTCTTTAAGGATGCTTGAGAAATACTTAGTAGGATATTTACCTTGTATGTCAGTTTTCTCGTTATTGGCGTTATGATTTTTGTTTTAAGAAAATGATTGTAGACGCCCTATCATTTGTCGATTGTAGACGACCTAGAGCCCTTTTGGGGTTAGGTTTTTTCATTTGTAGATTGTAGACGACCTATAGCCCTTTTGGGGTTAGGTTTTTTCATTTGTAGATTGTAGACAACCTAGAGCCCTTTTGGGGTTAGGTTTTTTTTATTTGTAGACTGTAGACGACCTAGAGCCCTTTTGGGGTTAGGTTTTTTCATTTGTAGATTGTAGATGACCTAGAGCCCTTTTGGGGTTAGGTTTTTTTATTTGTAGATTGTAGAAGACCTAGAGCCCTTTTGGGGTTAGGTTTTTTCATTTGTAGACTGTAGACGACCTAAAGCCCTTTTGGGGTTAGGTTTTTTTCATTTGTAGATTGTAGGTGACCTAGACCCTTTTGGGGGTTAGGTTTTTTCATTTGTAGACTGTAGACGACCTAGTGTTTCAGTCGTGTTTTATTTTTCATTGATAATGCAAAACATAAAGTAGAGAAGGAACAGAGCAATCATCTAAGAAAGTAGGGTGCTCTTTTTATAAAATCAAGTAACAATGTCGTAATAGTTATGGCGGCGTGAGAGCTCGCATTTATTTAAAGAAAAACAAAAAAAAACAAGGAAATCTAAGCATCTAAAATTTCAACTGTAGTAATGACGTAGGTTGACTGTGTTCCATGTGCGTGGGACAGGGTCTCCTTTCAACTCTTCCAACTTGTAGGCTCTGTGTGATAGCTTCTCCCATACTCTATATGGCCCCTCCAGTTAGGTAGTAACTTGCCTATCCTGGAGGGGACGACAACCTGATTGAGGACAAGGTCTCCTTCTTTCATTTCGTGTGGAATGACTTTGGAGTTGTAGCGGCGAGCTGCTCGTTGCTTAGCGGCGAATTCCTGGATGTGGGCGGCCTCTCGGATTTTGTCGATCATGTCCATGCCGCATCGTAAACCTGTCTCGTTAGCTAGGTGTATTGGTAACAAAAAGAATTTGTGACCTTGAGAGATGATAATTGAGGTATGTGACCTGCAGAAGAATGGGTTAGAAAGAAAAAATGGGAGTATCGTCCTACCATCTTCGAAGAAATTATCCCGGCGCCACGTGGGCGTGTCGATCTCTACGGGAAGCATGGCGTCGGCGCCATAGACCATAGTAAAAGGTGTCTCCTTGCTGGTGGAATGTGGCGTTGTATGGTAAGACCATAGCACCTGTGCTTTGTGAATGCATTTGCTTTTTGCGGTGAGTAAAGTATATGTTGTATGACTTAGTGTAGAATAACATAAAAAATAGACAATTGTTACCTCATGCAGCTGTTCGGACCAAAGTCTTTTGGCTGCTTCTAGCTTCTTTTTGATCACGTTTAGGATGATTTTGTTGGTTGATTCTGCCTGTCTGTTGGCTAGGGGTGGATGACGAAGACAAATTTTGTTTGGATTCCTAGATTTTTGCAAAATTCGATCACCTTCGCGCTGGCGAACTGGGTGCCGTTGTCCGACATGATGTATTTGGGGAGTCCAAAGCGACAGATGATCTTCTTCCAGTAGAAACGCTTCACACTTTCCGTTGTGATTTTTGCGACGACCTTTGCTTCGACCCATTTTGTGAAGTCGTCCACGCCTACAATAAGGAACTTGAGTTGTCCGGCTGCTAACAGAAAAAGTCCAATGATATCCACTGCCCATTTGTGGAATGGCCATGGTGAAAATATGGAGGTGAGTTCGCATGCTGGGGAGTGCTTTTTATCTGAGAAACGTTGGCATTTGTTGCATTTTCGGACAAAGTCGACGCAATATTGCAACTTGGTGGGCCAGTAATATCCCGCCCGCAGTAGTTTGGCGGCCAGAGCGCGTCCGCCTATATGGTTCTGGTAGATTGCTTTATAGACTTCTAGAAGTACTAACCTAATTTCATTCTCGCCTAGGCATCTTAACATGGGTGTCGCCCTGCTCATCCTGTAGAGTTTCCCGGAAACCATGGTGTACTTGGATGCTCATTTTTTGATTTGTGTTTCTTCTTCATCATTTTTTGGCGAAAAAGAGTCGGTTAAGAATTTGATTAGAGGGGTCATCCATCCTTCCTGTTCATCCTCCTCAATGGCGTTCACCTCCATTGCGTCTGTGCTAGGTGCAGAGAGTACTTCTTGGATCATAGTTTTATTGTTACCTGGTCGTTTGGTGCTGGCGAGCTTTGAGAGTAGGTCTGCTCGTGAGTTCTGCTCTCTAGGGACGTAAATCGCTTCCAAAAATTTAAAATAAGTTGCTTAATTTTGTACCTTTGCCAAGTATTTGATGAGTTGAGTGTCTTTTGCTTGGTATTCTCCTGTAATTTGGCTTGTCACTAACTGGGAGTCATTTTTCGCTCTTAGATTCTCCGCACCCATCTCTTGTGCTAGCGTCATTCCAGCAATGAGTGCTTCGTACACTGCTTGGTTGTTGCTGGCTTTGAATTCAAATCTGAGTGATTGTTCGATGAGGAGGTCGCCCGGGCCTTCTAGTACGATGCCAGCTCCGTTTCCTTTTAGGTTTGAAGATCCGTCCACAGATAGGAGCCAGACGTGGGGTGCAGCTTCTTCAATGGGCGAGGTGAATTCTACCAAGAAGTCAGCTAGGACTTAAGATTTGATGCTGTCACGAGGGAGAAATTGAACGTCGTATTCTGATAGTTCAATCGCATATCCCACCATTCACCCGACGAGATCTGGCTTTCCTAATACCTGCTTGATAGGGTAATCTGATTTGACGAAAACTCTATGGCTCTGGAAGTATGGTCGCAGTTTCCTCGCCGTTGTGATGACTGCTAGGGCCAGGCATTCTATCTTCTGATAACGTAATTCAACTCCTTTGAACACTTTGCTGACGAAATATACCGGCTTCTCTCCTTCTCTTGAATCCTGAACTAAAACAGAGCTCATAACATTGTCTGAAATGGATAGGTAGAGGAACATGATTGACCCTTTCTCTGGGCGGTGTAGCACTGGCGGGCTTGATAGGAAGGTTTTGATTTTTGAGAAGGCTGCTTCGCATTCTGGTGTCCATTCAAATGTCTCATTCTTCTTGATTGAGGCGAAAAAGAGAAAGGCTTTGTCTCCTGCACACTAGAGAAATCTTGATAGTGCCGCTAGTCTTCCTGTTAGTTGTTGTACTTCTTTGATGCTAGACGGGCTTCTCATATCTATGATTGCTTGGCATTTATCTGGGTTTGCCTCAATTCCGCGTTTGGTGAGCATAAAACTGAGGAACTTTCCTGCGTGCATGCCGAAAGAACACTTGGTGGGGTTTAACTGCATGTTATATTTTCTTACCTGTTGTAGTATCTCTTGAAGGTCGTCTGCATGGTTGGAGTCTTGTTTGGTTTTTACGACCAGATCGTCTATGTAGACTTCGAGGTTTCTTCCGATCTGATCAAAGAAGGCGGTATCCATCAGTCTTTGAAAGATGGCGCCGACGTTCTTTAACCCGAAAGCATGACCTCATAGTGGTAATTCTGATTGTTCGTCATGAATCCAGTCTTGGGAGCATCTAGGGGATCCATTTTGATCTTGTTGTAGCCAGAGTAAGCATCCATGAAGCTTACGGTTCTGTATCCTGACACGTTGTCAATCAGATGGTCTATGTTCGGGAGGGGTAAGGATCCTTCGGGCAAGCAGTGTTTAGGTATGTGTAGTCTATGCACATTCGCCACTTCCCTGACACTTTCTTAACTAGGACGACATTGGCCAACCATGTGGGATATTTGATGTCGCTGATGAAACAGGCTTCTTTCAGCTTCTTAACTTTTTCATCCACTGTTTTCCTTCTTTTCTCACCTAGCTTTCGCTTCCTTTGGACCACAGGTTTGATTCCTGGGTTGATGGCGAGGTGGTGGCAGACGATGCTGGGGTCGATTCCAGGCATGTCAGAGGGTTTCCATGTAATAGGAGGATTATGGCGTGCTCTTCGGCGGGCTCCAAGGAAGTTCCTATCTTGGTGGTTTGATGAGGTTGGGGACCTATTAGGATTTCCTTCAAGTCTTCAGTGGGCTCAAGGCGCTCTTATTGATATTCTTCTCTTGGGTCAAGGTCAATCATGTTGACATGCAGGTTTTCTTTGCTACTGGATTTCTTGCTCTGTAGCCTCAGGCTATTGTGATAGCATTCACAGGCGATTTTCTGGTCGCTCCTGATCCTGCCTGTTTGGTCGTCGTCTAGAGGGTACTTCATGACGAGGAACTTGGTGGATAAAAAGGCGCCTAACAGGTTGAAGGCGGGGCGGCCTATAATAATGTTATAGGAGCAGGGGGAATTTACCAATAGGTACGTGACTCAGATTGTTTTTGCGTTTTTGCCTGTGCCGAAGGTGGTTTTGAGGGTAATGTATCCCCTTACGTGTACTTGTTCCCCTGGTGAATCCGGCTAAGGTGTCTTTAAAGGGTTGGAGGTGATCAGGGTCGAGGCCCATCTTCTCAAAGACGCTGTAGTAGAGGATGTCTGCGGAGCTTCCTGGGTCGAAGAGTACTCTCTTGACATCCCAATTGAAAATCTGGAGGGTGATGACCATAGGGTCGTCGTCATGGGGGATGACGCCTTCATAATCACTGGCGGAGAAGGTGATCTCAGGTTCTTGTTCAACTGCAACGGTGGCATTGTTGTCCAGAAGCATAACTTGTCGCGCGTATCTCTTCCGAGAGGCACTGGATTCGCCCCCACCGGCGAATCCTCTAGAGATGGTGTTCAAGGTGTGTCTTTCTTCGTTCTTGTCTTCTACTTTGTTCCTGCTTGGTTCCTTTGGGCGTCGCCGATTTTCATCGTGACTATCTTTTACGTATCCTTGGAGCCTTCCGTTTTGTATCAGCTTTTCGATCTCGTTTTTTAGATGGATGCAGTCGTCGGTGTGGTGGCCCTTGACTCTGTGATATTTGCACCACGCGCTATTGTGAGGTTCCATTATTTCTCCTCTTGGTTCCGGGGGGTCGGGAAGAAGCTTTGAGTGATAAATGTCCTTCCATATGTGCTCTCGACGAGTAATAAGTGGTGTGTAGGTGTCGAACAAGTGGCGAGGGCGTGGTCTTTCTTGCCGTTTGAAAGTTCCCCTATCTCTGGCGGGCGGGGGGTAATAGTTTCGGTGGATGTCTTTGCTACTGAGTCCTCGCTCCTTTGAGTCTCGTGCTTTTTTCTCTGCATTGCTTTCTTCTCCTTTGATATAGCATTCGGCCCTTGACATGATTTCTTTCATTGAGTCTGTCGGATTCTGTGCGAGTGACTCGTTGAATTGGCCCGCTCGTAATCCGTTCTGGAAAGCTCCTACGAACAGTTCTTGGTTAGGATTGATGACCTTGATGGTGGCGTCATTGTACCTGGCGAGGTATTCCCCGAGGGATTCATTCTGTCCTTGACGGACATTGAATAGGCTGGTGGACGAGACTTTGCGGTGTCGACTGGCGGAGAATTGATGTATCAGCTTCCGCGTCATGTCCTGGTACCCGAGGATGGAGAAACGAGGAAGGTTCATGTACCACCTGAGGGCGGCGTCTTTTAGGGTTCCTACCAAAAGTTTGCCTTTGAGGGAATCGGCGGCACCGATGATCGCCATCTGGGTGTTGATGGAGGTGACATGCTCGACGGGATCACTTTTCCCTCGAAGGAGGCGAGCGATGGCGATTTGAAGTTCTCAAGAACTGGCGAGCCCCAGATTTCGGCTGAAAGTGGTTGAGGGTCGGGTTCATCCAAGTCGCCATGTTGGGACTCGTCGCGATCCGTGTGTTGTTGTTGCATGGTGTCCATGGATGCCTGGAGGGCCTCGATGCGATCTATCAACTGTTAGATATATTGTTGCATGGCCTCCATGGCGTTAGGTTCGGTCATCGTGGAGGTGAGGGGTTTTGTGTTTCCAAATTGCAGTTTTTGGGTTACGATGTGGAAATGGTGTTTCCTAAATCGCAAAAGTGGTGTGTACGATTCAAGAAGTAGTCCCAGACCGCAAGGAAGGTTTGTTGCGATCTAAGAACGGCTCTAAATCACAAAAGGCTTACGATTCAGAGGTGCGGCTAGATTAGTTTTACCGTAGCCCGACGGTGGGCGCCAACTGTACTTGCAGTGATTACAATATCCAAAGCTAGGGTTTTAGTCTGTTTAAGTGATGCCTTGAGAATGCCTCTCAAGTGGGTATTTATAGCCTTATTTGTGCTTGGTTTCCCGTGACTTTGGCCCCACGTAGCTTGGGCCCAAAGCCACGTTTAGAGTGTTCTGGAGCGTTCTAGAGGCTTCTAGAAGCTCTATGAGGCGGCGCCCCCGCCGGGTTCGCCTAAGGCCTTGCTGGCCCATATGGAGGGCGTTGAGTCCTTTCTTGAGGGCGTCAAACCCTTCTGGAGGGCTTTGTGCCCTAAATGATAAGATTGATAGTCCACCACCCCTATTGATAACTACACCAAATCATACACATTTATTGATAGAAAAAATGACATTTATGTGAAACTTATGGAGCCTTTGGTTGTTATCAAATTTATTAATAGGCTTAATTGCACTTTTGCCCCTATCTTTTTTCAATTGTGCGATTTTGCACCCCATACTTTTTTTTGAGCGATTTTGCACCCTATCATTTACCCCCTTTCTGATTTTATAGCCTCTCATGTGTTTTTTTGCTGATGTGTTGAATTTTGCTGATATGTCTTCATTAAATGCTTGCCATGTGTGTAATTTGTATTTTTAAAAAAATCAAAATTGAAATAATTGAAGTTGGAGGTCAGTGGTCACTTGGTGGGGGCATTTTTTTTTATTCATTATTATGGGGGAAATTTTGTCCTTTTAAAAAAACTAAGGGACAATTTTGTCCAACATAGTCAGCACCACCATCGTCACCCGCCATCCTCAACCTCAAATCTCACTACCACCACCGTCGTCACTATCCCGACCCTTAAATCTCACCACGACGTCGTTGTCCTCATCTCAAATCTCCCCACCATCGTCCTCTCCACCCTCCTCCCACCACGTGTATCACCATGACCCTCCTCCCCGGTAGCCGTTCTCTTCTCCGACGATATCATTTTACCCATCACACCGCCGGATTTGCTCAGATTCGACCTTTCTCACCACCACCACCTTGCGATACTCATCCTCGTTCAGATCCGTCCATCCTCACCACACTCAACGCCGCTCAGATCCGTACTCCGATCCGACGTGGATAGTGAGAGCCTTAGTGAGAGAGCTCTGTGTGAGAGTTAGAAAGAAACTGGAATTGGAATTGAAATTGGACAAAAATTGAAAGTGGTACTGAAAATTTAAAGAGAGAATCATTGTGACCACTGACCTCCAACTTCAATTATTTCAATTTTGATTTTTTAAAAAATACAAATTACACACATGACAAACATTTAATGAAGACATGTCAATAAAATTCAACACATCAGCAAAAAAACACATGATGGGCTACAAAATCAGAAAGAGGGTAAGTGATAGGGTGCAAAATCGCTCAAAAAAAAGTATGGGGTGCAAAATCGCACAATTGGAAAGATAGGGGGCAAAAGTGCAATTAAGCCTTATTAATATAATGAATATCACACACACAAATGTCCGTTTATGTTATCCTCAATTACTCATAGAAATTAATATTCTCAATTAGGGGCAGATTTACCTCTCTTTTTTTATTCTATCAATTCCAAAATTGAATATAGTGCAAAGTTAGTTTTCAAAAAAAAAATATAGTGCAAAGTTATTAAAAGAATTTACAACCATACATTAAACAAATTTATATTATTTAAATTCAAATCAATAATATTTAATGGTTTTTAATTAGAACTTTTATACCAATTATTACTTTTGACTGCTTTTATACAAATTCATTTATACAAATGATTCAATGCTTATACAATATTCTGAAATAGTATTTTTCTAAAATATTTATTAAAAGAATGCTATGAAATTTATAAATTAAGAACCCTAATACTTTTCATAGTCCATCACAAACAAAAGAATGAATCCCTCAGCAAACTTATTTTTATTGTTGATCACCATTTGTTTTCTTTTTTTTCGCATGGCTTTTCAAAGACTTCTTGCCCCAAATTGTACAAAAATGTATGCAAAGATGCTGGAAAAGACAATGAACGTTGTTTGAAACTTCTTGAACCCTACCCTCAAATAACATCAGCCAAAGACAATTTTACCCTTTGCAAGTCAATCTTAAAGATGGCAATAAACAAGTCAACAGAAGCCCAAGATCAACTCAAAAATTTGATGAACAAATATCCTTCCTCACAAGTCATTAAAGATTATGCAACCATCTATTACAATGAATTAGTTAACTCGTTTTGGTCTGCGTTAAATGAATTGCATGATCATCCAGAAACTTCAAGCTATGATGCCAAAGTTGCTGGGGATGGACCATACCTCTGCCAAACTAACTTGGTTGATGAAAAAAAAAAGTTAATACTTCTATTTCTACATTGAATGATAATATGCAGTTTCTTAGTTTTGTTGCATTTCTATCCACAAACTATCTTCTTCCACAATAATATATGTGGTTTTTGTTGTTATGTTGGCTAATATTTGATTTTAAACAATATGTTATATAAATGAATAAAAGTGTATTAATCTCAACAATTTTTACCTTGTATTGATTCTTTTTTTAGAATCTTTGGCATCAAAATATATTTTTTTCCACTCACACCTAATGGATATTTGGAAAAATACACAAAATGAGCAGTGTAAAGATTTGCACCATGAATATACTATACTACAAGTCGGAAATTTGAAGATACTTCAACATCTCCAATTTATATTTGCTCTCCAATTTTATTTTATTTTTGACGCAACTCTCGAATTTTCTTCATACTTTAAAAAATGTTGTTTTATTTATTTTTCATTTTCAACACTATCAAAAATAGATTTCTCTATATATGTGACAAAATAAGCATTTGATATTTATCTTTCTCATTTTTCTTCACAAATAAAATTATTCAATAACTTCTAGTTCTAACCAAGAAAATACTTAGAAAAGTTACTAATAGAGTATGAAGTTAAAATATAATAACGTGATTTGAGTGTCATATTGATTGTGAAGGTGTGATGGTTCTATGGTGTAGTGGTTAGCACTCTGGACTTTGAATCCAGCGACCTGGGTTCGACTCCCGGTTGGACCTCCTTAATAATACTTTTTTATTTTGTGAAAAAAAATATTGATTGTGAAGGTGGTTATGAAAGTTGTTTTACGAATATTCAAATCAATAATTTGTGATTTTTTTTTTTTGCTAATATTAGTTTGAGATTGTTTATTTTAAGAGAAAAGTTTAGTGCCATAAAAAAACTATATACAGAGAAAAAATTTCATCGTTAAAAAAAATTTAAAAAATTGATATACATAGCATATTTATACGGTTTGGATTTTCATAATAATTTTCTGTGTTCTCTAACCAAATTCTCACTTATTTTAGGTGTAGTTTTATACATTAATAGATTGTCCAAATTATTATTTTCATATATCAATACTCTTATTTTAAACATATAGTTTTTCAATTTTGTAGTATACTAGATCCTTTATCAAAACAAACTGAACCTAGAGGTTAGTTCAATAACAACTCTTCACTCTTCCCTTCTATTCATATGATACTATGAAAGACATTTTAAGATTTTTTCTTTTTGAGGAAAGATCTTATTGGATGATTATCATTAATTAAAATACATATTCCCTTCAAAAAAAAAAAGTTACACATTAGTACCTATAGTTTATGACTAATCAATTGTTTTTAGCGCATTTTCAGCTTTGAACCCTGGACCTCTTAATTAAAACTCTTTCGGTGTCTCTGAACTCACCAACAACCAAGATGTGAGTGGCATGTGTTAATATATGGAAAAATTAATTAAACTCCTGTGTGAGTGGTTTTGCAACCTCAGCTCCACTAAACAAAATAAGATATGCTTAAAGTTCAACTAAAGATCAAAACTCAATCAAAAAACAATAAAAACACTAAAGATCAAAACTCAAATGAATAAAATAGAAAAAGTATAGGATCAAGTTCCAAGTGACTTCCAATACACGTGCAACAAATCAATATACAAAACCATAACCAGGTTAGGAATCAATGCTGTAAATTTTGGCTCAACTACCGTGGGACAGTCAGCTTCTGAACTTCAAGTAAAGAATGCACATCCATATGTTACAACATTCCAGACATTACTTGTTAACTTTCAATACTTGGGCCTGCTTTTGCCTTTGAGTAAATACCAACTTCATGATTAGCTGAGCTTCCAGTAAACAGCTGTGAAGGATACATTCCGGCTTTCCTCACCTTGCCTGGAAATTCCTTGCTTAAATTACCTCTCAGAGAAAGGTTTTTTCTTATGCGATTTCGATTAAGTAGGAACATAGGATTGTGTGGCGGTGCATGAAGTGCTCCTTCAACACAATCGTCTGATTTAAACTTAGGAAAACTATTTCTCAATCTTAAAAAACCTCGTTGATCAGGGGAATACTGTTCCTCTAATTTGACACACACAGGGCAAGGTGGTTCAATTTTCCTTGTCTTTGGTGTTGCCTGATCCAAACACTCTGCGTGAAAAACATGACTACAAGGAAGAACCCCGGCTGCAGGCATGTCTCCACTTCTCACAATACGACGAGAACTCCAAGGTGATCTTTGTGACATAAATTTTCCACACAAGCCACATCTAAATTCATCTGATTGAGTTAGCAGATGAGCAGGTGTTTCTAATTCAAATGACTCGGTAATATCTGCAGAATCCTGACTACTGCTAGCATTACTGGAGCGCTGGCTGTCTCTGAGGCGATTAGAAGTATCAAACCCTGTGTTATCTGAAACTGCAGGATCAAAGGCATCCCTAGCAGTTGTGAGGTCTGGAAATGACAAAGGATGGATAGGTTTAGAGATGAAAGAACGATGATTTGAAAAATTCCTCTGAAAGGACAATTGGGAATTTGTAGTAGACTCGGACTCGCTACTTTCTGATTCAGATGAAGTGGAGCCCCAATTGTAGGGATTTTGGGAAGTTCCCTGCACATATTTCATACCTGTCAACCTATTTGTTGAAAGAAACGCGCATGCCAAACAAACACCACTTCATTCTAATAGTACTTGACCAAAAATATTACCTCCTTAGTAGGTGTAAAAGACATCCGGCCTAAAGAAGGATGAGAATCTATCAAAAGTACAAATGAGAAGAAAACAGTTTAGTATGCAGAAGTAATAATCTACAAGTTCATATTGAAGGAATATACTACCAGATAAAGTTGAGTACAACAGCTTTAGTGTGTTACTAACATCAGAATAATTTAACTAAAACCATCAACCAATAATAGCCTGACAGACAAAGCCATGCAGTAACAGACAAATGAAGATGTAAAGAACCGATGATATAACAAGGAAAGGAAAATCATTAAATAAGAAACCATGACCAATTACTGTACTATGATGCCAGATTTATCAATTAGTGGGATGTCATCCTAGTAAAAACCAGTAGACTCAAAGAGATATTAGTTCATCCCACTACCTCGTTAGAGTAAGCTCTATTTGTCCAAACAAAATGATCAAAAACCAATGTTGTCAAACTTTACAGCCTACATAGAATCGGGAGGGGCTGAAATATTGAAATGCAACCGAAACTACAAAATTATACTTATACATAGGCACATAAATCCGTAACTCATGATAATCATATCTAAAACAAAACACACAACTCAAAAATAAGTTGATAACACAATCACACAACATAAGTTCGTAATCAGTCTACCTCTAGGATCTACAATTCTAGATTTATTGGATATTCATTCCCAACTTTAAAATAGTCATCCTACATAATCATAAAATCTTCCTTCTAATCAATGGCATCTCCATTTTCATCAGCATTAGAAACTCCCAAATCGTTTGCAAGCGCATTATCAATACCACTATCTTTTCGAACGTGAACCAAGTGATCCCTAATTTGAGCATACAAATCTAGACTGTGATCATCCATATTCATCCAAAGAAAGATCCTTAATATTATAGTCAATTGTTTTCCTAACTTCACGCTCATTCTTGAATAGGCCACTAGATTTTCATCAGCATTAGAAACTCCCAAATCGTTTGCAAGCGCATTATCAATACCACTATCTTTTCGAACGTGAACCAAGTGATCCCTAATTTGAGCATACAAATCTAGACTGTGATCATCCATATTCATCCAAAGAAAGATCCTTAATATTATAGTCAATTGTTTTCCTAACTTCACGCTCATTCTTGAATAAGCCACTAGATTTTCATCAGCATTAGAAACTCCCAAATCGTTTGCAAGCGCATTATCAATACCGCTATCTTTTCAAACGTGATCCAAGTGATCCCTAATTTGAGCATACAAATCTAGACTGTGATCATCCATATTCATCCAAAGAAAGATCCTTAATATTATAGTCAATTGTTTTCCTAACTTCACGCTCATTCTTGAATAAGCCATAACAAATACCACATCATTCATGGTCTTGGTTTAAACAATTAATTTCTCGGTGTGGATCTAAATAATTAAAAAATCAATTAAATCATAATATATTAAGTAATTTAAAGAATTAAATACAATTTGTTACATAGATTGGGAAGCTTACCTTCACAAGAACATTTCAATTACGCTAAGAACCGGATGAACTATATGTCAAGCTACCCAAATAGAAATCTTTCCAAAACTGGATATCAACTACTATAAGATTCTCACTATTGTTTTTGAGTTTTGGTTTGAAGTGCATGTGTACCTCTTACCCTACCAAAAGCTTAACTTTTGACATTGTGAACACGGTCATCAATCTAATTTTGTCAACGTCTCTCACTATCATTTCTAAGCAATTGTATAGTCCCCACTTAACTTCATAATAAAACAAGTGGAAGATAATTAACTCTCGCTAACTCTATTGTAGACATTATGTATCTTTTCTTTAGTTCGACCCATCTCTTTTTAAATGAACCTCATGGCTAGCTTTACATTCGAATCCAAAACGCGGCACTTAAATTAAGGGACAAGCAACCCTCAAGCATTGTACAATATTCTTCCCAAAGCCCTTATTTGCATTTTGATTTTCAACAAACACCTCGTCTTTAGTCTTTGCAAACTGATTAGATTTTCATTGCAAGGCTGTGAACATTCTTATAGTGCTCCTTTTTATTATTCAAGCATCCCGAAGTCAAATAAGAAGTGACAGAATCAGTCGTGAAGAGACTAGTTAAGTTTGTACTATAATTAGAACGCCGGTTAGATGATAAGCACCCAAACTTATGAAGAAAATGGTTATTTATCTATAATTACCCAATATATTATGTTTCAATTGATTTTATAATTATTTAGGTCCACATCAAGATAAGTAACCATTTAAAGAAAAAGATCATGAATGATGTGGCATTTCACATTTGTGATAGCTAATTCAAGAATGAACAAGAAGCAAGTTAGGAAAGCTATCTAATATAGCATAACTACCTCTGTCCTAATAATGGTCAGATTTTGGAGCATGAAGAAAGTTCAATTTTGAATTTGGATGCTAAAATTGAAAACGAATTGGTTCAAATTGAAGAATCAAGCGGTAATGGTGGAAATGATGGTGCACTTGCAAATAGTTTGGAGGTTCCTAATGCAGATGGTAATGCAGATAGAGACTCCATTGATAAGAATGAAGAGCACATGGAGGATGCCTTCCGAAATAGGGGGTGGCTAATGTCCTAGATATCTAGACGAATTGATGATGAACTTATGCTGTAGGATTGTATTATGAACTTATGTTGAATTGTATGTTATGCTTTAAAGATTAATCTTTTACCTTACGTACAAATCTTCGGAAAACAAGAAACAAAGTAAAAGTACTTTTTTTTTTAATTATCAGTAAAAATATAAAATGAAATCAGAGAGCGTTTCATTGTTCTCTGTACAAATCTTTGAAAATAAGAAGGAAAAAATAAAACAAAAATGGAGCCTTTTTGTAATTAGGCTTGATTCACATTGTATAATATACACTTTCTCCAGTTTTAGTCCTAAGCAAGGAGCCCTAAAGCAAAATTTCTTGTCGTTTTTAGTACTCGAAACACAAGAAAAATTGCTTTAGGTCCTTCTTAATTTAGGTGTGCTCTTTGTAATATCGGTATTTGGTCAAGTGGCGGAGCTTGAAAGGTTTGTGTGAGGGAGCCAATTTGCTTAATGTGTGTGTATATATACTTTTCTATCACAGTTGAGAATGTGTTATTGGTGGCTAGTCCTAGTAGTGACTATTGATCTCTGAACAGAGTTCGAATCTAGATTTATGTATTATAGCATTTTGTTTAAAAATACAGAAGAAATGGGAGAAAAAGAAAGTCTCTACTGGATTAGAACCCGGATTATGCTACTTGTGATAATTCACTTTACCTTTGGACTGCTTTGTACATGGTAATATATGTGCACAATATAATATATATATAATATAACATAATGCTATAATATTTATATATACCTTCAACCAAAAAAAAATTATTATATATACGGATATACCTATTAAGAATGAGATAATTTTGGGGGAGATCCTGGCCTCCCTATGTCTTTATAAAGACCCGCAGCTGATTTGGTCAATGTAGGAACCAGCCCCTACTCAAGGGACTAAAATAAATATGGTTCAAATATTACAAGGACTAATTTAAAGATAGACCAATATTACGGGGACTGATATCAAAACAAGGACTAAAGGAAGATATTCATATGTTTAAGGGATCAAAAACCCATAAAAAAGGCTAAGGACTAAAACTGGAGAAGGTGTATATTACAAGGATGAAAATATTTATTTACGCCTTGTAATTATCACTGAAGACAAAAAATAGATGTAGAAAATGTTTTATCAAAAAAACATCTCTATCAATATTCCATGTGCTTGGAGATTAAAGCTTCAATACCCTATATATAATCTCCTAACAGAAGAGCAGTTAGATTCTTTTATTTTCTGTTACATAAAGCAATCAAAACCCTATATGGTACAACTTACAAAACCTAATCAACTAGAACCAACTTAATCTTTTAAAAAACTCCTTCTGCTTCCATATAAACTCGTTGAACTAAACTGTAAATCAACTTCCCAGAATCAACAAACTCAAGTGCTCTTTTTTTTTTCTAAATTTCTTAAACTATCCTTCATCACTATCCAAATGGCTGTTTTATATCATCTACCATTTCAATGATGAAAAGCCAATATTATTGCTTAGATTCTGGGTAAATGGCAACCAGCAATCCACTCATGGCTTACTCCACCACTATATTTATAGTCTAGTTTCTCTATATAATAGAAAAGGTATAAAACAAAACATACACAATGTTTCAAGTAAAAAAGAGAATATAGAACAAGTCATTTACTATTTTAAAAACTCATATAATACGATGATTTACCTTTGCTGGTCACAGCTTTGTAATCATCGAAACTTATTTCCTGTATTGCAGGAGGCATCCACTGAGGACCCTGAGAAAGGTCAGATGGACACGGACTGCTAACGAAAATCCCAGTTCCATCTGCAACAGAATAGTGAAGATCATATAGATGGTTGCCTCTGACCCAAGTCCTACTTTCTTTACCATTTGAAGATGTAGAAGACCCATCATAGAGTTGGCCACCATCACTCAAACTATAAGGCAGCCCTTCAGACTGGAATCTGAAATCCCACCTCGACGGAGGTGGTGAATAGCTTGTGTTAGTTCGCCAGTAGGGCTCGTGCGGACCCAATGACCACTCCCTACTGTCTGCACTTGATCCATGTGGCCTTGAAGCCACACAACAAAGAGACCCCGTTTTAGCTATTTTTTCAGAATACCACAATAAACCCAACCCCGAATGCTTCAAATTTGGCCTATTTTAGTCAATATTTACATAGACAATTTAGTCGATATTTACACACTCAAGTATAAACTTCAAAAACAAGTCACAGTTTCGTTCTGAAGTCCACTGGTTTGCACACAAAAATTCAGCATTTGATGAATTCCACCTTCAACAGACACTAATATTGAATTCCACTTGTAACACAAGTGATTCACAAAGACAATCCTACAATCAAAAGAAGAGAAATTAATGGCTTTCAACATCTAATAAATCATCCAGTACAAAGAAAATCTACTAATAAATTATAGGGAGCATGGTTATTTAAACCACCAAAGAGGAAAACAAAACTAAACAAAAGTAAAACTAAGTTTCGGGAATCATCAGCCAGGTTAAGTAAATAGAAGCATCAATTTGTTTATGGTTCTAAAGAGCCTAGTGGCGAAACTTCACACACTAAGTGTCTGTTTGGTAAGACATAAAATTGAGCTTATGTCTTATACCTTATAGCTTATAAGCCCGTATGATTAAAAAAGACCTGGTTGGTAACTGTCATTTTTACATGTGCTTATAGCATATTTTCATGAGCTTATAGCGGTTTTTGATAAACAAATTCAAGTAGCTTATAGCTTACCACTTTTTATCTCCATTTACCCCTGCAACCTTAATTGAAAAAAATATATATTAATTAAATGCACATTTTTTTATGTCATTTCATATTTAAAAGCTACTTGGATCGCTAATTTCACCAGGCACTATAAATTCAATCAGCTAGCTTATCAGCTATCAGTTAATTTATCGGTTATCCCTAAATCAAATTCAACAAGTATTTATTAAAAAAATGAATATGATAACCATAACAATAGAAAAGACAAAAAAAATCATGAACGGAAAGTTTGAATTTGTGGAGTTACCTCGAATTGGTGTATGGAGAAAGTGCGATGATGATTCCATTGTAGAGAGTGTGAAGAAGGAAGGGAAGAAAGTGACAACCCTAATATTAAAGAAGAAGAAGAAGAAGAAGAAGAAGAAGAAGAAAGCAAAGTGGTTGCACAGCTGGCAACCGCTACCGGTACTGTTGTGTTTGATTTGTTTTGATTTTTCTTTGATTGAATTCAACGACTTCAAGTTTAAAGTTTAAACGCGCCGTTCTCAATGCTTACATTTTTATTCCTAAAAAGAAATTTTCTTGTTTTTAATTGTGCAAGTAGTGATAATAGACTCTCAATTATAAAAATTTTAAAATAATTTTTGATTGTGTAATTCGTTAGTCAAAATAGTCCCTGATGTTAAAGTGATTTATTTTAGTCCTTCAATATACTTATTTATTATCATTACTTATTTTCATTTTACTCCTTATATGAAAAGATATATTGTGAGTATTGAGAAATTATTTTAGTGTTACAGACTATTTGACTACCAAAGTGCACAATCAAGGACTATTTTGGAATTTTGATATATTGAGGACTATTGTGACTACTCATTACACATTCAGGGACCAAAGTGACTATTATCCCTTTTTAATTCCTATAAAATTTTACATCGAAGTTTTAGTTCTTGTAAAAAAAATTATTAATATTTTTAGTTTTTTTTTAAATTGTCATCAACATTTTTATCACTCCCCTAAAAAAAATCAACATTTTAATCACAATAAAGAAATTCTTAGCATTTTTTGCCCTTAAAATGTTAAAAGAAAATGTTTCGGAGACTAAAAGGTGAATTTTTTCCCGTACGGACTAAAAATGAAATTTTGAATATTTATAACAATTAATTGTTTATTTAATTGACCATATTTTTATATGATATGGTTTGTTTTATAATAACTAGCGTTCAGATGAGTATGGAGTGTCCGTCTGTCCGCTCTTTTTATTATGTTAATGTGTATAAATTACAAATAATAATTTTTATGAAATTTTGATTTTGATTAAAATTATTTTAATTAAAGTTTTAGTTATAGATATTGTGCACTTTCATATTGTAATAAATTGCACTTATTTTTTTCAATGACACCAATAATATAACAAATATAATATCTATTCTTATTTTTTTTTATGACACCAACAATATATCATTACAATAGACAAATTTGTTTAAAAGTATAATTGGAAGTGAAAAATTCAGCACAAAACCATATTATATGTGTGTGTAGTATAAATAACTAGTGGCAATAATTTTGTGGGTCTAATCAATCAAATATAATTTAAGAATGCTATGTACTAGGAAAAATACTAGGGCTGGACAGCGGTCGAGTTCGGGGGGAGTTTGGGTCCAAAACCCAAAACCTTCCCAATCCGCGAGTGAGAAACCCAGCCCCAAACTCGTCCGATTTTGGGTTCGGTTTGAACAGTTAACGGGTTTTCGGTTAGCCGGACAGACGGGGCGGTTAATTCGGTTATGCAGCCTAATGTTTCGATTATGCAGCCTTATGAGGTTGGTTACGAGAGAAATTGAGTTCTAATTGGTCAAATAATTAGTACTCATCTATATGAGATTTACTCTTTACAAGAAGACGAGAATGTAAAAAACAATCACCACTTTACAAGCACACAAATCAGAGGAAGCAATAACAACAACCAATTCCAAATGGTTGGAGTTGGAGGCTCAAAAACTCATTACCATGGTGCACCCATTGTCCAACATATGCAAGTTGTGTTACCAATTGATGTAACATTTTGGTCAACAACAAGTGTCACAACTTGCACATGTTGGACAAGAGATGTTACATGTTAATGAGATTTTGTGCCTCAAAGTCAAACCATTTCGAATTGGTTGTTGTTGTTGTTGCTGTTGCTGCTTCCTCATATTTGTTTGCTTGTAAAATGGTGATTGTTTCTTACATTCTCATCTTCTTGCAAATAGTAAATCTCATAATGGTGAGTAGTACTTCTTTGACCAAATAATACATATTTTCTATTGTTAGAAACCTCATAAGGTTTCATGATAGAAATATTGGAGAGTGATTAATTGTTAACAACTCCTCCATGATTATGTATTGGAATTGAGGCTCTATACAACTATAACCCTCATGATTTTGAGGAGGGGTAATGGTTTTTTCAATAAGTCTTTCAGTCTTTCTATTATTAGCAACCACACTGTCGATGACTAGATCTTTCAACTGAGACACACTAACGTCATTGAAATGTGGTTAGACTTGGTTATGTTCTCCGCCACTTCCAACAAAAGCACTCCATTCATTAATACAACTAAAATCCTTATGATTTTAAGGAGGAGTAGTTGTTTTTTCAACAAGTTCTTCGGCCTTTCTCTTATTAGCACCCACATTCTCAATAAAAAGATTGTCCATTGGAGACACATTAGCACTATTGAAATGTTGTTGAACTTACTTATGTTATCTACACTTCCAACAAAAACACTTCCATGATTAAGACAATTGAAGGTCTCATGATGATAACTGGTTTTCTCAACAAGTTGAGCAACCCTTTTTCTATTAGAACATACATAATCATGGTCTTGGTAATGTGGATCAGGATACTTCAAAGCATCGTGTTGAAAAAAAATATCTTTGTTGTTACTCACTTTTTTTGTTTACTACGAACTCAATGTTTTAGAAAAAAAAAATATCAATTTTGTTTCATTTTCGATGCTGGATCTCAAAACCGTAATGCATCATCATTGTCGAAGTAGAACTTTTTCAAGATCAAAACGATGGTATGTTTCTTTAGATCATTCTCCATTAACTTTTATATTTATTTCAACTCGTCTATTATTGTTCTTTCACATTACGAACACACTTTTGTTAATAAAAATGACTATTTGATTTATTATGTGTTCTATTTCTTTATTTAATACAATATTAACTCCATATGGTTCCATGTCAAACCTTGAATTAGAAAATTTGTATATTTTCAATTTTATAACATGTTTAAATTGACTCTATGATTCCATTACCATGTAAGTGCTTTTGTTGGAAGTGGTGGAGAGCAAAACCAAGTTCTACCACATTTCAATAGTGGTAATGTGTCTCCAATAAACAATCTTATTATCGAGAATGGGGTGCTAGTAGGAGAAAAGCTAAAGAACTTATTTAAAAAACAACTCCTCCTCCTAAAAATCATGAGAGTTGTAGTTGTATTGATCTTCAAATCCAATACCATAATCATGGAGGAGTTGTTAACAATTCATCACACTCTAATGTTTTGATTATGCAACCTTATGAGGTTGATTACAAGAGAAGATGAGTTCTAATTGCCCAAATAAGTAATACTCATCATTATGAGATTTACTTTTTGCAAGAAGACGAGAATGTAAAAAATAATCACGAATTTGCAAGCACACAAATAGGAGGAAGCCGTATTAGCAAACAATTCCAAATGGTTGGAGTTGGAGGCTAAAAAACTCATTACCATGTTGCACCTCTTGTCCAACATATGCAAGCTGCGGTACCTGTTGCTACAACATGTTGGTCAACACCAGGTGTCACAATTTGTACATGTTGGTCAAGTGATGTAACATGTTAATGAGATTTTGTTCCTCGAAATCCAACCATTTAGAATTGGTTGTTGTTGTCTTTGCTTCCTCTTATTTGTGTGCTTTTAAAATGGTGATTGTTTTTTACATTCTCATCTTCTTGCAAAGAGTAAATCTCGTAATGATGAGTACTACTTCTATGACCAATTAGTACATATTTTCTCTTGTTAGAAACCTTATAAGGTTGCATAACATAAACATTGGAGGTAATAAATTGTCAACAACTACTCCATGATTATGGTATTGGAATTGAGGGTCAATACAACTATAACCCTCATGATTTTTAGGAGGGGTAGTGGTTTTTTTAATAAGTATTTCATCCTTGTAACCCCACTCTCGATAACTAGATCGTTCATTGGAGACACACTACCATTATTGAAATGAGGTTAAACTTTGTTACATTCTCCACCACTTCCAACAAAAGCACTTTCATATTTAATACAACTGTAATCCTCATGATTTTGAGGAGTAGTTGTTTTTTCAACAAGTTCTTCATTCTTTCTCTTATTAGCACCCCCATTCTCAATAAAAAGATTGTACATTGGAGACAAATTAACACTATTGAAATGTGGTTGAACTTGGTTATGTTATCTAACATTTCCAACAAAAGCACTTCCATGATTAAGACAATTGAAGGTCTCACGATGATCACTGGTTTTCTCAACAAGTTGAGCAACCCTTTTGTTATTAGAACCAAAATATTTCATCAACACATGACTTTAAATAGCACGGCCAAATAAGCATACCATAAAAAATGTTTTAAAAAAAATGTTATATACGTCTTTATATTAACATGGTAATGGAATCATATAGAGTCAATTTCAACATGCTACAAAATTTATCTATATTTTGCAATTTAGTTTATGACTGAAACTAAAACATGCCTAGCTTGTCCAACAACACGATGAAAGCATGACTGAGTCTGAGAGCGATTATTTAATGACTATGTTGTGTTGAAACTACTCTAGTTAAATGTCCCTGAAAATGACCATGATCCTTCTGAAGCAACCAAACTCGCACACTAAGAGGATCAAAAGAAATCTTTTGATCCTATTGGTAAGCTATTCCATATACATGGGGGTTTACAAATGTAGCATTTGATAAGGTTGCCGTGTCGAACTCAACACTTGAAAATCCAGCTTTTGATATACTGTCTCCTGTTTCCCTAGAGAGATGACACCCATCTGCAACTGTCTGTTGTAGTGGATCAAGAACTCTCTGTAAAAATCTGAGAAATGTTCCATCTATATCCCCATAAGAACACATAAAATAAACGAAAATTTAGCTATTTACTAAGATTACAAGTTTCTATTCAAAATAGTGAATAAAAAGGTTTTGTTCGCACACCTTTTGCAGCTACATGTTCCACAAACAGATAAACTCCTCCAGGTCGTAGAACCCTTCTCACTTCTACATACGTAGCACAATTTAGCCAATAATCTTGAATTCCAAAGTGTGATACAATATAAAAAGGGCAAATATCCTCTAAAGTGAGTAAAGTATAAAGTGCGAAAATCAAGGGTTGTTATTGTAACAAACTCATGATTTGTTATTATGTACCTACAACATATACCTTTCATTTATTAATTAACGGTTGATATTGTCCACTTTACACTATAAAGTGATTTGCTAACTTTAGAGGAGCCGGATCCGTATAAAAAATAACTCATCATATACTAGGAAGCACATATCTCTTTATATGTATGCTCCCTTAAATTGGTTACTACATTTCTAGTTGTTTAAAATTTAAACTCAATGCAGCGTTATATAGTGTAACGTGCAAATAAATATATCATTATTGTTATTTGAGGAAGCAATATTTTGAGGAAAGAAACAAACTATTTATAGTTATTTTCTTAGCTTTAAAAGAACTTGGTAACATTATAGTGACCAATGTCATTTAAAATCAGTGATCAGTTAGCATAATTGGCCTTTTCAAGGATTGAACATAGTCTAGAGGATGATGAATCACTGTCTACAGAAAAGTATCACATAAAAGTATCACATATTTATTAAACTAGAGGATGATGAATCACTGTCATACATTCAAAATCTGCCAAGACTTTATTAAACTATTCTGTCTACAGAAAAGTATCACATATTTCTGCAAAATAATTGGTTTGTCCAAATTTTAAATAACACAAATGTTCGAAGATGGCAACAAACTAAGTGGCAGCTAAGTATAATAATTATTCAACCAAGTTGAGAGTTGAGATATACATATGAGGACAAGATTGTAAACTAATATACAGAACGACAGATTTAGTAATTGCTCATAAAAATACCAAGGTAGGTCAAAACATTTGAAGAAAAAAGGAAGTATAAAGTTTCATTACCTTTTAGTGTCATATCAACATCTTTAACAGAGCACAATACAAGTGTTCCAACAACTGCATCGACCGAAGCATCACTTAATGGTATAACCTCCCCGACCTAAATAGAGCAAAATTTAAAGATCAATTAACATAAATCAAGTCTTCAAAAGAATACGAAGATGAGGAGAAAAAGAGAAAAAAAAATATTTGGCGCCCTGACAAAATTTGAAGTGAAAGTATTGGAATTTTCTAATGTGTGCAGATCATAAAACAACAGTTATAGAACAATACAGAAGAAGAAAAATGTTCTGAAAAAATGATATCTACGGAAAAACATCTGCTTCAGAAAATAACAATGATTTCAGGATCAATTTGCAAAGTATACTGATTATTACACTAGATTACTGAAATTACATTATTCTGACATCAAATAATGACGACTTAGGCTCCAATCACAACAAACAAACAAAGCATCTATAAACATGTCGCAATAATGACTTAACCTAAGTTCTCTATAGCATGGTTCCTCTTCTCATTCTAAAGAAAGGGGTAATAACTTATAGAACCTAAAAACCTGTGAAAATACTAAACATTACATACAGCATGTATAAACTCAAAATTTGAGAGTGGAAGTCCAGCTGATGCAGCAGCAGATAGAGCATATTTTTCCATCTCCGGATTAGGATCAATGCCAACAACCTGCACATCAGAATTACTAGTATAATAACTGAGGTTAGGACCAGTTCCAATGCCAATTTCCAAGATTTTGTTAGCCTTCTTCTCCTTCAAGTTACTGAAGATTTGAGACTTGTATTGAGCAACCTTACAAGAAAACATCGCAAACATCAACTCGATGCAATGATAACAGAAACATAAAACCACCCAAAAAAAGAGTGAAGAATAAACCTCAGCTTCATAGGATTTAGTAAATGAATTCAGAACCCAAGCAAAGAACTTTTGATACCAATCAGGTCTAGGTGGGTGAAACTTGTTAACCAAAGCCTACAAAAAAGAAAGTAGTCAACGATTCCATGTTATGTCAGCGTCAACCAGAACATCGCAACAATTTGATTATGCTTTTAAGGTGAGGAAGTTTTTCATATGGTCTACGATACACCGATGCTTGAAAATCATTTGGAACTCTAACAACCTTGTCATATTACTCGTATCACAACTGAAACGGTGATCCAATTGTGTTGGCTCGGCAAAATACAAGGAAAACAAATATCAGTGACTCAACTCTTCCTATATTTGTTTTCTATTGTTTTTGTTGAATCAACACCGTTAATGATGTGAAAAATGTAAAAGATTATGAACTTCTACTTAAAGCTGACACCATCAATCATCATTGTTGAAGTTTTGAGAGATTTTAAAAGCTTTGGTACAAGGACGTGACATTTTCTCGCTCTAGTCAAAGTCAAAGCATTTTCCATTTGTTTACGAGTAAATTGTCAATTTGCTCCCTAAATGTGTGAGCCGGAATCACCGCAGTCTATGTGTTTTGATAGTAATTTTATTGACTAAATTGATTAACAAAATAGACATTCAAATACCAAACTAACTACAAAAAACACAGTTGATGACCAAATTCAATAAGGACACATTGAGGGATGTTTTTGTAATTTTCACAACATTCAAATGCTACTTGTCTACTTGTACTTCTTTCAATAATATCTATTCTCATATAAAAAAAAAGGGTTAAACCGTTAAATATGTATTTGGTTTCTCTATATATACAAACTTCCATTTTTAGTCCTCTAAAATTTGTTATAGACTAGTGGTGCCTAAATTTTCCGTCTTCAAAATTTATCCTACTGCTAACTCCCATTAACGGAAGCAGACGTGACATGTACACAATTTATTCACATGTACCTGCCATGTCATTTAAATTAGCTAGGTGTACTTGAAACTTCAGCTTACGTTAATGGGAGTTATCGGTGGGACCAATTTAAAAATATATTTAGTCCTAAAAACAGATAAATTGTAATACTACAACGCTTGAAGGAAGGAATTACTGTGTAATCAGAATTTGTGGCTGTTGCAGGCTGAGCTGGGAACTGTGTGGTTGTGAGTGTTGTAGTTGCAGCAGCTTCAATGAAGTGTCTTCTTCCACATAAGCATGGTTTAGTGGTTGGTTCCAGCAAGTTATCATCAGGGAGGAGAGACTCCATGGTGCTGTTTGGAGTGTCTGAGTTAACACGTTTGTGCATCATAATATGAGACTTGTGGTTGTAATTGTGGGTGTCTTTGTTGATAGCTTTGTTTTTGGGTGTTAAGGATTGCAATGATACTTTTGTACCAAGAATGGGAGAGTTAAGAAGATTCATTGTAATGGTTATGAATGATGGCACTGAAAGTTCAACGCGTTGATACTTTCAATGAATTTTTTGTTGAATTAAATCAATAAGAATTATATAATTATATTTCAGTCTTTTGAATTTTAAACTTTAGAGAGTCGTATTTGACCGGAGCTACTCTCCCATGATAAATTAACTCTATAAAAACTTACTCTCTTCGGTCTTTTTTTTAATAAGAGATAAATGAGTCAAAAAAAAAGTTGATATATTTAGTCATTATTACCAAATACATCAACTTTTGTCGATCCATTTGTCTCTTGTAAAAAGGACCAGAGAGAGTATTATACATCAATAAATGACTTAATTCCATTATATTCTATTTAAAAATGCGACAGCTTTGATTCATCTATGAAATATTTGGTTTAAAATAGAATGATATTATAAGTTTTAAATGAAGTTTTTAAGAGATTTTTTTTTATAATTTCATTGATGTTATATTTTTTCATCATAAAATTGTATATCATAGTCATTTAGAACATATCACATCACCAGTTTTTAGTTTAAAATTGTGATTGAGGGACCAAAACTATCCAATTTTGAAATAGGAGGACTAAATCCGCAATATGGTGAAAATATGGGAATCAAAATTGCAATTAAGCCTTAATAAATCTATGAAAATGTTATAACCGGAAATCAAAAAGTTATCAAGTTCAATATGGAAAATCAGCATATTAAGTTGTGTCATAAAAAGGAAGCTGAAGCTGAAGCTGTCTATGTCAATGCAGTGCATCCTAACAAGCAAGTTCCTTGCTGCATTAACTTTAGTTTTTAAATCTTAAAAATATTACTTGTTAGATGCGTGCATGTATTTGTCAACTAAACTTTTTGAATTAGAAAACCAAAACGCATAAGGAGAATGTTAAATGGTGTCTCAAAGGCCTTGGTTAAACAACAAAAAAAAAACAAGCTTTTATAAAATAAATAAAAATAAAAAATGGCACCATCGATTGCAAACATATTACTGTTAAGTATCCAATCTTATTATAGATGATTATATTTTGTAAGAAATATCAAATTTTACAACTGGCACAGTAGTTCAAGACCTCTCACTGTGCAATCCTGGCACATCATGAAATTCATGGTTACAACTGCTTCAAAACTCCCACTTCTAGTTATTAGCACAATCAACTCTAATATGATCATCATTTGCTTGTAAATTCAGAGAAGAAAGCACCAATGTCAAAATGCAATTTATAGCTCAAATCTGTAGCTACTCATGGCAGCTTTTGGTCTTGAGCAGCATCACTTTTATCGCCGCTAACATCTTCACTAGCACTCGGATCCTCTAATTCCGCATTATCACCGTCAACTGTCAAAGAAGTAATATTCCACAAAACGGTGAGTTTTAACATAGACCTGAACTTTATGGAACACAAGAAATAGACCAGTCATTTGATGATACCTTCAGAACCATCAGCTGGAGCATAAGCTGAGCGCCTTGCTCGGGTCTGCTGATGTGTTGGCTGATTACCAACGTAGGTAGGACCCCAAGACAGGGTACAGAAAACATAAAAAGCAATATCAGCAATTATTTTTCTAAATTTCAAAGATAGGCAAAGGAAAATGTTCATTGCAATTTATCATTTCTAAAGTCATGTAATGGACTCATGAATCACATTCCCTGTTCAGATCACATGTTTCGTTAAAATCTTATATTCTAAACATAATGAAAGGAACTTCAACAATGGCTACTAACTAGTAACTTCTGTTGAAGTTAATTGCATAGCACATCTGTATCATAGCAGAGATGTATTCCAAACAACAAAATCTAGTCTTCATAACTGTTCTGACATTAAATCTGGGTCTACTTGAGGGCTCAAAACTTTTCCAAATAGAAATAGGGTCATGCTAACTAAGGCACAAGTTAAGGAGCTTAAAATAGAATTAAAAAATACTCTAAGTTTTATATTTAAAAGATAACTTTTGAAACTTTTAAAACATTAATTGCACAATTTCCAATTAAAAATTTCTACATTTGACTTCTTAACTTATGCCTCAAGGGCACAAGTTAGCATTTCCTATAGAAACATTAGATACACGGAGTGCTAACCGCACCAACACCAATGCATAAAATAAACAACTTAATCTAAGTTCGGATTGAAGTTTGCTAAATTAAGTTTGAACTAACTTTATTTTGCAAACATCGTTTGAAAAAATAACCTTACTCTTGTTTCCATTTCGAACTGAGTTTGAACAACTTTGAAGGCAGAAATTGTGCATATAAAGTTTTGCTGTTCAAGCATAAGCTTGGGGGTCTTCGATTCGGTTGCAATCCAAACACACTAAGTATTCATATGAACAAAGGCATGAAAGAGTTAACTAAGAATATAACCTGCAACTTTGGACGGAGTGCTTCAAGTGGTCCTTTAGGCTTTTGTGCTCCTTGCTATATGAATAATCATATCATACAGAGATAAAAGATATCAGGCATCCAAGTAAAACATATTGAAGGTTAAAATGGAAATTGTAATAGCATAATGATAAAGTGAAGCTTCTAGGACCAGAAAATACCTTTCCCAAAGCCCAATCAGCAGAATCAAAATAAGCACGTTCATGATCCTGCCAAAAAATGAAATATTCATGAACAAAAGTCAGTTTCAAAAGAACGTTTCACACAAAAACACATGGTTGAATGATAGAGCCATACAAGAAATGGAAATTTGAAAGATGTAGCAAAAGATAAGGAAGTAACCTTGGATATCAGTGGAGCCTTCTTTGGTAATTTCCCTCCATACTTTTTCCTGACAGCGTCTTCCTACAGAAATAGATTTACAGCAAATTATATCACAACATAATAACAAATTGTGAGATTCAATCCAAGACTAACTATAAATCTGGTAAGAATAACCCCTTTATACTGTCTCCCCAATGCTTAAGAAGTGACTTCAGTAATATCTGAGCTTTCAAAAACATTTAAACAACAAAATTTTCACCAACAATAAATAAAATAGTGATACCTTAAGCTGATACAAAAACCTATTTACAACCTGATTGTTTTTTGTAGATGTAACATAAATATATTTACAACAACTTGTTTTTTGTAGATGTAACATAAATATATTTACAACAACGACATCCAAGTCTTATCCCACTAAGTGAGGTCGGGTACATGAATCAAACAACGCCATAATGTTCCAACATATACCATATTTCTATCCAACTCATTAATCTCTAGATCTTTCTAAATAGTTTTTCTTATAGTTTTCTAGGTTTTCCTCAGCCTGTAGTGATTTGATTACCCTCGAATTGATCTACTCTCCTTATTGCATAATCTACAGGTCTTCTCTCTACAATGCCCAAACCACCTAAGCCTAGTTTCTACCATATTTTCTACTATTGGTGCTACCCCAACTATATTTCCAATGTTGTCATTTATAATCAGTGATACCACACATCAACACACCACCCTCATCTCTGCTACACTTAATTTTTGTGTTGGAGGCGAGGTATAGTATCTCCCCAATTCTTAAGAGCGATTTCAGTAACAACAAAGCTTACAAAAACTTAAAACAACAAATTTTCATCGATGAATGATTATAATAAAATCTTGATCTGATACAAAAACATAATTCCAATATAAGGATTGAACAAGAATAAAAAATTCAACCTTACACCTATATCAAAGAACTTATCAAAAATACATATCAGAATTCAGAACATATACCAGACTATGAAGTATTCAGATTTTATCCGTCAAACTCAATCATTGTTCTTTTTAATTTAAACAAACATAAAACGTTCATCTTTCTTCTTATTTTTTTTTTTAAAACTCGGTATCCGGTCATAATGACTGACTATTATGGGGGATCAATCCCACAAAATTTGGCATCGAGAAGATTCGAACCAGCACACTCCAAGGTCCCAAGTCTACACCACCACCAGACCATCTGGGTTAACATTATCTTTCTTGAATCGTAGAAAACTAAAATAAGTAAAAACTTAAACCGCCAAACCCAAAATTAACATTCTCAAATTAAATTAAATTAAAAAAACCCATTATTCAAAAGTAATGGTTACAAACTAAAATACATTAAACTCAATAATAACAATAAGATAATGGAGCAAAATAAACAAATTACCTCTTGTTGAGGTGAGGGCATTGATTCATTATTTGCATCTTTATCAGAAGCTTGATTGTTAGAAGAATCTTCATGAAGTTCTTGTTTCTTCACATCTTCAACATTATTAGCCTCTGACATTGTTTACTCTCTTTCTACATACATACATGCCCAAATCAAAAAATTTCAATCATGATTACACGGATCAATACAAATTCAGTATGAAATTAAACCTAATTAATTAAGGAAGAAGAAATTGTATCGTACCGTATTGGAAGAAATTAAGTGTTGAAATTAGCGATCTTAGGGTGAGTGAAATGATCGAGAAGATGAAACTGAATGGTATTTGAGCATCTCCAATTGCGTTGCGACAAAGTCCGTTATTTATATAGAAAAAAAAAACTAGCAAGGAACATACTTACACTACATTTATGATTTTAATTAAATATAATAAATTGGATCTTGTAATAAGTTTCTTTTTTTAATCCAAGGATCTTGCAACAAGTTGCAAAAGAAGACGGCCAATTGACAACATTATTTAAGAGAAATGTTAACAGGTAGTTGAACACTAGTCAAGGAGACTAATAAATAATGAAAAGTAAAATGTTTCACTTTATAAAAGTCAAAAAGTTGTTGTTTTTAATAAAAAAAAAATATTTTTAACTTTCTTAATTAGTGCCCCGAGAGCACTGGTTAACATGACCCTTATTTTAATAGTTTTAATTCAATGAGTTTTATGACATTACATTTGGATATCAACAATTTTTGCATTTAAATATACTTTTGCTCTCTTTATTTTGGTCAAATTGTGATTTGGTCACTTTTTATTTTTTATTTTACAAACAGCGTCAAAGCCCAAAAGAAAAGAAAAAAAAAACTACAAAATCACACTAACACTCTTAGGCATGCAATCCTCGGATAAGTTATCAAAGAGGAAATTATGGAGTTCCCTAGGTGGAACCTCAAGAATTCTTACATCATACGAATTATGATCGAGAGTAAAGCTAGCTCGCCAATCAGCGCATCTGTTTCCTTCACGTCAGGTGTGCTTAAGTTTACAGCTCCATGTTACCATATCAATCAAAAACTTAGTCATTTTCCACAATAATATGTGTATATCCTTATCTTCTCGCCATTTGCATTCATGTATACATTCTCCACATTTCAGCATGGAGGGTGTCACAAGCTCCAATCCTTTTGTGTATACCCTTATAGCCATTGACCATGTGAATCCCGAAAAAGACCACAACATCATGCAATGTTCATTGAACCCTTCTAAGCTCCGTCACAATTGAGCTTGATCCATTCCCTATGTGGATGCTTCCAACTGATGTAAATGGTCTCCTTTTGTCTACATCTTCTAGTCAAACGAGTATGCTCACAAATCTCAATCTCTTTCACCTTCCTCACGATCACCAAGAGTGGATCATTTGGGCGTCGGAAGCCATCTTCAAAAATGGATCTATTTCGCCAAGTCCAAAGGTGCCAACATGTCACCATGAAAATAGATTGTCAACTTTCCTCTTGGTCCCCAAAGTCTTTGTTGTTCAGGTTTTTAAAGATCCAATCCCTGCAGTCAAGAGAAGACAAAAGGTTAGTAATTTGATTAGACCTAACTAACCTGAGCCAGATACGGGTTGCTTGGACGCAATCCATAAGCGTGTGGATAACAGTCTCATCCCCATTCCCACACATAGAGCAAGTAGGTGAAACTCCCACTCCCCATTTATTTCTATGAACATTGGTTAGAAGACGACATGAATCGCAATTCACATGAAAGTTTGGATTCGACGAGGACACTTCCAAGCCCAAGTTTGTTTCCAATCTCCATTAACATGATTATCATTTTCGTGTTGCAAATTACAAACACTTTGGACAGTGAAATGACCGGTATTGGGCCTCCTTTCCAACCAATTGTATCCGCTCCGTCAGTACAAATATGTGCCAGAATATCCATTATTTGGCTCACTGTGTTGGAGTTGAGATTATTATTGAGAAAATTAAGATCTCTGTGTACTTCAGCCGTCAAGACATATTTAACCAAAAGAGTTATGTCTATTATGCTATCAGTGGCATTTAGGATAAGAGGAGAGCCACTAGAAGTCTATTTGTCCATCCAGAAGTTTATTTTAGGCAAAATATCTTTTTTCGTCCTTTAAATTTGACAAAAATACCGAGTTAGTCCTTTAAGTTTTTTAAGTTTCAAATAGGTCCTTTAAGTTTTTCTAAGTTTCAAATAGGTTCTTTTAAGATTTTTAAGTTTCAAATAGGTCATTTAAGTTGTTAATTTAATGCACCTATTTGAAGTTTTTTAAGTTTTTATGTTTCAAATAGGTCCTTAAAAAGGTAATAAGGACCTATTTGAAACTTAAATAACTTAAAGAACTAATTTGATATTTTTGTCAAACTTAAAGGACAAAAAAATATATTTTACCTTTATTTTATTACCATCCCCCAACTGCCATACAATATGATTTTGGAATTTCGCCCAAATGCATTTCAGGCTTTCCAAATAGGGGAATCATAAGGTTGGGAGGTCATCTCAATTCGAAGGTGTTTTTTTCTGCCATACTTACTATACATCACTTGACACCAAAGGCTCACTGGTCCCTTTTTTGTAATTGTATATTTTGGTTCATAATTTTAAAAATTGTGACCATCCAATTTGATGATGTAGTAATAAATGAGGTTTACCTAATTTTTACTGAACTTATAAACTTGAATTATAAGTTGTATCAATTCTAGTCAAGTAACCAAAAAAAAAAAATTTCTGGTCTAGTACACACAATAACATACATAAAAGAACTATTATCAATACTCCTCAAATAAACACAACAATCATATTCACATCTATTTGTGCCGCTTATAAAAACACATCTATCGTAGCCAATTTGAAGCATGTAGGAATCAAAGTGTTTGTACCATTGTCTCGTAGAATGCTATAAACCATTTAGAAAACGCCTCAACCTATAAACCAGCATCCCTTGTCCAGTATCCCTGAAAACCTCTGGATGTTCCATGTAAATTTTGTAAACTAGATTATCGTGAAGAAATGATGTTTTCACATCAATCTGTTCTAAAGGCATTTATTGGTTGGCTACCAAAGGTAACACCGCCCCAAGAGCAGTATGTCTGACAATCAGTGAAAATGTATCATCATGGTCAATCCCCTTCTTTTGAGTAGCTCTTTCCTAGCCTTTTTTCGTAGGAATTAGAAGGACACCACTTGTGTGACATAATGTCACGTGATATTGTGACATTGACCAATTCAATTGTGACACATAATTCAATTCAACTATTCTCTTTCATCTTTTTATGTTTAAAAAAATTGTATTGACACGTGTTACAATTGGATTGGGCAATGTCACGTGACATTATGTCACACAAGTGCAATCCGGAACTAGAACAAGCTCCGATGTTACATTTTTCTTCATGGAATCCTTATTCTCTACTTTAATACACATCCATTTTTCTTATGAAGACTAAATATAGCCTCTCAGAAATTGATAGATCCCCAAAACTAGTACGAAATGCATATGTTGATAAGCCTTCAAACTCGTATTTTTATGGTGGCTTAATTTGATGGCACTCTTTGTTACGTACAAGAGTATAATCATGTAAAATCGAGATTCACAATCTTTGATTTCACCCAACTTCAAAAAAAAAAATATTTTCAGTTGTTTGCTCATATGGACTATTAATGATCTCTGAGATGACCAATTTTGCCACATATTCATAAGACATTTGTGAGGTTGAAAAGACATTAAATTTAGTGATAGCCACCATAAACCCGTTACACAAACCATAATATCTTTGAAGCAAGTCCTTCTTAAGTATTTTGGCAAACATATAAGGTGTAAACCTGAAGCAAATTAAGTAAAACAAAAACCAAGAAAAGAAGCATAACAATGAAAGAATAAAAACAACCACGAAGACATTGAATCTCAAACCCAGTGAAGATGGAGTATCCCAGGGTGGCTTTTGAGAGGGGTGCTCGGTTGAATGACATCCATAACAACGAGATATGGAGGTGGTGGATGCGGTGATGGACGATTCGATGGAGGAAGGTTTGAATGAGGTTCAGGTGATCACTCTCACCGCCAGAGCACAATGAGGAGAAGCAAAAATCGATGACCACAAAGCAATTTAAGGGGAAGCGACTTGCGCTCAAACCAACGTTTAATCTAATATTTTTGGTATTTGTTAATTGAGTTAGGACTTTTGAAAAAAAATTATTTCAGTGGTATTATAATTAAAAATAGAGGCGCAATATCAGTCACACAACCCTAAGCCTAACCAAACCCATATGAAGTGTCTACATTCCTCATTTGCCAAATTGACACTATTTTTATTTCCCATTAACTACCACGATCGATCATTTCACACAAATTAAGAAAAATGATAAATAAAAGAAAGAGAATAGTTATTTTGGTAAACTATTCTTATAAATTATTAATATATTCATTCAAAAAAAATTATTAATACATTATCATAAATGTAAAATGAAACAAATAATTTAGAAGTGATGCACATAATATTAATTAGAAGATAAAAAAAATTAATGCTACATAAAATTGGAAGTAACATGCTTTTTGGATATTTTTTGTTGTTGCAAATAGTATTAGATAAAGAATGTATCCGTAGTAAATTCATCTAATTTTCATTTTAAGGTTTTCATGTTCCTTGATATTACTTAAAAAAAAAAAAATGTTCCTCTATTATATATGCATATATGTTGGACTCACCATCGCCTTCCATTACTTAGCAACTTGGATCTTTTCTTAAAATAATGATCCTGAAATATTCCTTACACACAACTTGCATTATGTGCATGTGATGTGAGTTGCTTTCTAACTGACAAGAGGTGATCCACCTCACCTCAATCCTTTCTCCATGAAAGTGATAAGATTTGTTTCTATAATGAACCTAATATGCTAGAAGAGGTAGTGAAGTAAATCATGCAAGCGTGTCATTTTCTAATATTATGAATTCAATGCTAATTTGGCTCATTCATTGTGTTAAGAGTATCGGATTGAAAACATATCAGATAATAAGTGGTATTTAATTATAAGTATGCACTCTTTGATTTATTATGTGTTTGGTTACCTGGTGGGCCACCGCTGCCTCACGTTTGCCACTCTTTTCACCGTGGAAAACAAGAAGCTACTATTTGTTGCTTCAGCAAAACGTGCGTCCAGACCTCATCCCACCGTGGTTCCAAACACGCCATTAATGGACTAGGGCGTAAATACAAGTTCTACACCGTAATTCCTAAGTATCCAATCTGCACTAGGAGACATATTTACAATTGGTCAAACTAAACTAAATATTGGGGGCTCACTATTTGTGTTTTCTTAGTATATTTATTTTTTTTAACCTGTTTAGTTGGCATCAGAAACAATCGAACTTGAAATATTGAGTAGGAGTACACTCCAATAGTAATTAAGCACAATACAAAGACATGATATTTGAGACTTTCTTATCCTCTTATGCGTCATTATCACTCTTATATGTTACTAGTGGAACACAATAAAAATACCCTCATAAAAATCACAAGCAAGCTCAACCTTCAAATGAACCCCTTCAAATGTTGCAAGCCAGAGTTATTAGGCCAATGTGCTGCCTTTTATCTTCATCCTCCACCAAAACCATTTGCAGAAAAACAACTTAAATGCATAGAGGTAGAGCAAAAACTTTGATCTCTAAAATCATGCTGCCTTTGAGGGTTATTTCCAAAGAAGTAAGTCCACTTAACATCAATTTCTCTTCTTTTGGGGAGGTGAGTGTGTGCTCTACATATGTCTGTTAATTAATTTATTGGTTAATTGATATTTATTGGTAGAAAATCACATTTTGACATTAGATGGCCAAGCTTTATATATGAACAACGAAATATATTATGCCTTAGTATAATTTCCCCTAAAAACAAAAAATATATAGTAAGCCTTAGTAAACATGTTCACGTGATTACATCTGTTAACAAAGATATATTGTTTGAAATAAAACAAATGGCCAAAATTTCTAATAATAAAGGACAGTGGCACTTGGTCTAATTTGTTCCCTTATGATTTAGGTAAAACCTTTAAATCGAGAAAAAATGGATGTAAATGCATGGAGAACATTGTTGATCCTTTTATAATTTTATTGTTAATGTTTTCTACCATCATTTAACTTTTATGAGCAAAAGAATCAGATTCCATGTTTAGCACATAATTTCCTACTACAAGTCGCCTTCAGTGTTGCAAAATATTACCTTAAAATCCTTAAAGCAAATGTGGTATACTTTAAGAGCTAAATTAGGGATATGGATTCCCTTAAATAGAATACTTTATGTGGTCATGTAGTAACTAAGTCGAGACTGTTTGATCGTAGGAGACCGCTCGTCAAATCAAGACCAGATGAGTTAGATTTAATCTAATTAAGTAATTGTAATTTTTTTATTTAATCCGGATTATATATAGAAATGTAATTTATAAAGAGATTGAAGGCAAACGGGCAACAAATTGCGCCGCTAATCCTTATTCAAATTTAAAAGAACTAAACAAACTTGAGATTTGAGGCGTCTGATATTGATCGGGTGGTCTGGACTTGCTGATTGCATAACTACATGGATTTCGTAATTGTTGAGAAAGTGAATCCCTAAATTATAAGAATTGGGGCCTTCAAGAGAAACAATAACCCATCAAAAAGGACCATGAAGTATGTATTGTTATGGAAAACAATAATAATACATTGATAGTTGCATTATTTTTTGCATCAAATACCTAAAAGGAGTCTGAACACTAATTAGTGAAATGCTCTATCGTTTCAACACTAAAGAATTTTCTACTAATCATATACTTCTCCTACATCACATACAAATAGTTTATCCACCAAAAAAAGTTATTAGTATAATTATAATGGAAATGCATTATTTTCCCTTACACATTCTATATCTTACCATGGAAAGTTTACCTCTTCATTACAGGTAAACATGACACTGATTTGGATGGATTTGTTGGGTCTTGTTCATAAGAGGTCTTACATGTGAACATGCGATAGGTGATGCAGCCAAGGATGACTTGCCGAAATGCTCTTTCTCGTGGATAATGTAAATCGGCAAGTCTTCTTTGGCTACATGTTTATCTTCTGTTCACATGTTAGATTCTGGATGATAATAGCTTTGACAACGATGGAAGTCAATCACTTCATACATGGTTTATTGAGAATGTGTTATGCAAGGACCAGGAAATGTTCAATCTAAGGTAAGTTGTTAAAATTCTAAGTAGAATTTAATATTCCCTTCAGTCACATTTATAAACAACTTTTGTTTTTTCAGATTCATTAAATAGCTGATGTATCTGGACTATATTTTAATTCAGATACATCAGTTATTTAATGAATCTGAAAAAGGCAAAGTTGCTTATAAATGTGATAGTAGGGAGTATATTGATAGAGGACCTGATTTATGCGTTTGAATTCCCAGATCATAGCAAAGACATAATAGCAGCCATGTCAAGACTGTGTACTAGGCAATTGATAATGACGCATATGTGTAGAGGTGTCAAAACGGGCTACCCGGCCCGTTTAGGGCCAGCCCTAACGGACTTCGGGCTTTATCAGACTGGGCCAAAAAGCCCGGTTGTAATACGGGCTTGAAAAATACTACCCGAGCCCGGCCCTACATGGGCCGCGGGCTAAAACGGGCCGACCCGTGTTTAAAATTACTTATTTTTTAATAAAAAAGTACTATAAAATATTCCTATAAAATTTCTTATAAATAATATTTTTAATGTTTAAATAATTCCTAGCACAAAAAAAAAAATTGTAAACATTTTTGCACAAACATCGCAAACTAAAACGGCGAGGAAAGCAATTTTAAATAAATTACGTATGTTATGATTATAGATATTTATATATTCGATCTTTAAAGTTATAAGTAACGAAACGAGTAAATATAATTTTTTATTACTTTTATATTTGTGTGTTATTTCATATCACTTTTATTTTTTAATTTAATAATCAACTAAGTAAATAATTATTTAAAATATATATATATAATATTTAGGATTTTTTCGTTATGTGGGCTAACTGCCTACCCGCGGGCCATACAAGCTAGCCCAAACGGGTATTTGGCTTTTTAGGGCCGGGCTAGCCTTATAAAAATTCGGACTCAATATTTAAGGCCTAAGTCCTACAATTAACCGGGCTTACGTATAACACCATGAACCCCGAGACTAATATTTAAATAGATAATCATACAATTATCGCACATCAAGGTTCGTCATACATCTCATACAAATCTTCAACATAAAAATTTCATCAAATATATTCAGATCACAACGGAATAAAATAGTATCTCAACATATTATAATGGCATGTCTCGGATCATAACATAATAATCTCAACATATACATAATACCATCAGTCTGATCATATAGATCTAATAACATCAAAGTCAACAAAATAAACGACAACCCCAAAATCTTAGATCAGAGCAACTAATCTAGACTCCTCAAAGAAAATAAAAAGAGAAGGCATCACGCCATCCTTTGCATACTCACAAGCAAGAGCTACTTCTCAACCTGCACGTCTACACCACAAGGATGCAGACGACCGAAAAGTCACTGGAGGGTAAGATATACGTTAAACATAAAGGAGATATAAACGCATGTAAGTTCAGGCAAACATCATCATCATCATACATCATATAAAGTCTGGTTTTAACTCATAAACATGCATAACATATTCACATTCAATTACAAGCTTGATTACATCATTACTTCAAATCAAGATTCTCAAGCATACATAACATACTCTCATCAACAATCGATCATCAAGTCAAGTTATATCAATAGCATCTCATCATAATCATCAATTACACAATTACCACTTGAATGCACAAGTTCACCCCCAAAACATTGCCACATAAGATTCATCATGTATATGCAATGCGCCTAAACGACTCTACATGCATGTGGTATCGGGTTGGATATCGGAAGTTTGTTACTGAGTGATCCAATCGTCCCTTTCATTGTCACTTTTTATCGTTACTTTCATCGTCACTGGACTTGACTTCATGGATGCATGATAACTTATCACGACTCGACATTATGCACATACATATGACTCAACCACTAACATCATCAACATAGTCATACATATATTCATCGTCACTTATCATATATCATCGTCACTTATCATATTACATCATCATTCATGCTTCATTAATCAATTAACAAGTTCGCATCATCACATCAAAGCATATCATCAATTAATTTATCAATTAGATTTCCCCATATTCACATTTACCAAGTTTACATACTTATACATACCCATCCTTCACACATAGTTTTCATATATCCAATCATCACATTAGTTTCAAACACCATTATCGAATCAAAACATTTCACAGGTTATTCATTTTGATGCACTAGTTCATTTAAACAAATCATGTCCATTTCCAAGTTTCACAATTCGCCAATTTCGTCTCAAAAACAACCAATTATAATCATCTCATTGCAAGCAATCATTACTCATCATTAAATGATCAACACAACAGCAAAACAACACTAAAGGAAAGTCCAGGGATGTCCGGAAACACCCCCAAAGAACCAAAACGCACAGAACATCAGATGTTGTTCCTGCACAGCTCGCTCAATGAGCTATTGAGGTGGCTCAGCGAGCACCTATTTTCTGGTCTATTAAAAAAATTCATGAACAACTAATGACCATCTCAATTTGCACGGGTCTATTAAAAAACTCACCAATGAATTCAAATTATACAGTAATAGTTTCTCAACCAAATCTTTCCATTTCAAACTTAATTTTTTTTTTATAAAGACAAACTTCAAATTTAAAATGATCTCTTGAGATAGAAAGATACATGCAGGCATAAAACACTAATCAATAACCGCATGTAAGCATTATTGAGAGCACATAACTGGTCTAATATAAGTTCTAAAAGTGGCTTAAAATAAATCATACAAAAGGAGAGTTCCAAATCATTGTTGAATACTAATTTTCGTTCAAACCTCCATTGGTTGGCAATATGGCTACAAAAGCAAAGTAGCACCAAGCACCATCAATTCAATTTCAAAATCATCTCACCTGTTCTCAAGCACCAAGTCAATTTCAAAATCATGACACTCATGCTCAAACACCAAGTTAATCCTATCTAGTTGTTATTATCACCAAATATATAGTGTTGAAAACAATAACAATAAAAATTCAAAACATAAAAAATGGGGCGAAAATCACAGGGCACAATGCATTTTTTATAGAGGAAATATTAAACAAAGACTTCTTAAAAAAGATTAAGCCTTCATTGAGAAGTTTATTTGATTGATTAAGAAGTCTATGCTTGTTCTTATACAAATATCTTCTTATGTAGTTATATAGAATTTCAATACTTTGTTACATGAAAATTTCTATGAACCAACATCAGTGACTGATCTAATGGTGCTAATAAGTGGTCAAAATGTTGATGCCATTGTGATCCTTACCTTTGTTAGAGTTACCAGTCTGACAATAACTGAGCTTAATTCCCTGTCAAATAATCTAAACACAAAATAAGGTAATTAACATGTGAAAAAAGTAGCTCCAAACTAAACACAAAATTAGCTCCAAACTATACAAAAAATTACTCCCTCCGTTCCTTTTTAATTGTCCATTTTAAAGAAATTTTTTGTTCCTATTTAACTGTCACTTTCAAAGTTCAACGGAACATTAAATGTTGTTTTACCAATATTACCCTTAGTTATTTATTATGGAGAGAGAAATATATAAAATGAGACATTAAATGAATAAGGCTATTCTAGTAAAAGTATAAATTATTGTATTAAAAGTAGTAATTTTTATTGATTGTCTTGGTTTATGTAAAATGTCAAAAAGTGACAATTAAAAAGGAACGGAGGTAGTACCTCGAAATCGCTCCAAATTATGCAGAAAATTACCTTGAACCAGCTCCAAATTATGCAGAAAAACAACCAAGAAAAACATCTGATTCAATAAAAGAAAAATAACCTGATTCTATTATGGAGGAAGAAGAAGAATGTTAGAAGATGCAAGAGAAGAGCATCGAAGAAGAATGTTAGAAGATGGAGAAGATGGAAGATTTGTGGGAAAATGAGAAAGTTTAGTTCTTAACCTTGGAAATGAACAAAGGTTAATGTGGTGTTGCTCCCAAAGTGTCTTGTGCTTAGTAATGTCCTTAGTGGGCCCATAAGGTAGATGAGAAGTTTGAGAATATGACCGAATTTATTGCATTTGGGTGGGAGGGAAATTTGAATTAAAAAACGCACTTAATGGAGACAAATGAGGAGGTAAGTATGCTTTATAAACACGCATTAAATGATGGTTTAGGAGGGAAAAAATTGCTGATTAGGGTTAAGCTTAAGCTATTAGGGTTAAGCAATAGCTTGACCTTATAAGCTTTTAAAGTAAGAATGATATTAAGATTGTTCCTTTCCTTTTTTTTTTTTTAGGTTGGTGGTGGTCTTGAGAGACAACAATAAGTGAATATGAATGACATTAAGGTAATTGAGATGAGATTATTATTTTCAGTAGTCTGCCATTGATTAACCCGCCAATTTGGTTGTATTTGATTTGGGAAAAAGAAGCACATTCAAAGAAACAATTATCAAAAACAACAATATGAGAATTATTTTTACTATATTCAAAAGCATAATTAAACTTTCTATGTTTATTTTAAAATGAGATTGATACAACAAATATGACAATGGGATGAGAATTTAAGGGCTGTCGTGGTTTTACGCTCAAAATAGTTTTCATGCTATCGGTATTTTTCTTTCTTTTCCTTTTACCTTTTTTTTATCACCAATAATATTATATTTATATATCAATGATTAGTTACACATATACAAAAAACAAGCGGACAACAAACTGCATCACTAGGCCTTTTTGGATAGCAAAACTAATCCTCGTAAATACAACATTCATGGACCTAGGAGTCATGACATTGTTGGGCATGACCATTTGAACTCTATGTAGAAGGTCAACGACATTTGGTGCTAGGAAACCAAAAGTATGAAGAGCAAATGGTATAAAAGGATGTTGATTGTCAGAACACGCTTTCTCATGTTTGACCATTTTGTTTGACGCAACTTTTAGGGTTGTTCGTCCTACCGTAAAAGCCTTGATCCATAATCCAATGAGGGGTGAAACCCCGGTCAAGTCCACACATGCATGTTTTCCTCCTACCCATCCATACACCATAACATTTGCAGGCCTAAGTATCGATCTTCTATCTAGTGGGTAAGTCAAGAAGTTCATAAGGGCCTCATTCTTCACTGATATTTTCGTCCGTCTGAATATATAAAAAAGGACATCCCTATCAAAGTCATGTATGTACTTAAAGTCAGGAAACTCCTTAAAATGAACTACATGCTCCCGAAAAGCATAGTTTTAAAAACCGGCTCGGTAAGGCTACTGGGACATTAAGTTAGTGGTCGAACCAATGGGTCACTGGTCGAACCGAATGACTTATTCAGATTAAACCGAGTAACTCGGTCATATAACCCAGTCTCTAAAAATAATTGCTCTTATATTTAATTGAGTTAAATTGGATTACTCAATCTAAAAAAATTCAAAACAACTATTCATTGGCACAATGTCATATAAAGAGCAAACAATTTCTGGTATAGCTACATCAAATTTTTACAACTCTTTAGCAACTAAATGCCCTACACTAGCCACTACCATAAGATAGACTCTTCCTCTTCTGTTTAATTTGTTGCACATCATTCATTTTGTGGCACACAGTACCCAATGCCACCCAAGCACCCATCGCCCAATATGAACACCATTTTTCAATTAGACAAAACTTACACACAGCTCTTTACCTATAGTTTTTACTGTTTTCAAATTATAACATGACACGTGTCATGTGTAATCCACGTCAACTATAGAACTAAACGGTGTAAACTCTTCCCATGTAATTAAGAACAATCGGTTTTTCCACCATCGCCCTTTTTAGTTTCTATATCGCTTCCCCCTTTGATCACGTGTGCCCTTTCTATTTCCTTTAGACTGACCAACCTCACAACTTTGAATCCCTTCTCTTCTCACAAACCCAGTTTACATCTGTTTACCCTCTTCCATAAATAATTAATAAACCACCATAACTATTCTTCTCGTTTAATTTGATTGGAACTGTATGTAATTGAGTTGTTTGAATATCATATCATATAGAGGTCTTTGTTACTCAGATGCCACAAGATTTGTTTAAGCATGTTTTTGTCCAAAGAGATTTATTGAAAGGGTGAAAAGATGTGAGCACTGATTATTGGGAAAAGCTTCACGCCGTTTTAGTTACTATAGTTGACGTGAATAACACAGGACAAATGTCATGTTTTGATTTGAAAACAGTAAAAACTGTATGTAAAGAACTGTGTGTAAGTTTTATCCTTTCAAATATCACTCATTATTCCATCTTTTCAGGTGTTCAATGTTATTTCAACTTAGAACAAATAAACATTCATTAGAGTCATTATATTTACTACTATTTCCAACTTTCCAAGTGTTCAGTCTCCCTATATTGAATTACTACTCAATTTATATAGACAAACGAATAATCTCCCATATTTAGTTTTCTCTTCTTAAAATTGTGTTCTTTAAAACACTTATACCTTTGTAATATGGCTCTTTTTGATGTAACTAACCATCTTCTACCCATTGCTAATGAAAAAATGATGTGATTCATACCTTCAAATTTACAAAACATGGCGATATAGCTAATTGAAGAAGATGAAGTGATTAATGGTTTGTCTTTGCTTACAATTATTTATGTATTTTTTTTTTTAAATTTGACAAACCCGATCTGGTTCAGTAAACCGGCCGAGTTATCGGTTTTTCCCGATTCTCACCGGTTTGATTACATAATCGATCCAACTTGCTGTTCAAACCGGTCAGGTCTCCGGTTTTCGGTTCAACCGGTCCAAGCCGAGTTTTTAAAACTATGCCCAAAAGTATCTAGGCACGCACTACGACAAATATGACACACCTCGTCAATAGAAAATAGAGGAATCATAAGACAATATCTAAGGATAGTACGATACTAAAATGTTTTTCTATTTATGACAAACGTTTTTTTGCTTGTTAATATTTTATTGCCTTTTAATAACTTCTGGACATGAAGTTCTGAATTAGTCAAACTACTAAAATGATTTATAAATAAAAAAGACAAAATTACTTCACAAGTCTTTTATCTTATTTATTTGTAACACTTGGATCTTTTATCTATTTTTTTAATGAAAAAAGGTCCTTTATTTTTTAAAGGGAAATTCTTGTTTACCCATCAATAAAAGGTGGGTAATACTACCCATGTTGAGTTGGCCCAATCAAAACAATGTATTTATATAACATTAAAAATAATAGAAAACAAACAAATAACTTTGATTGGTGCCAACTCAGCATGGGTTGTGTTACCCACATTTTATTGATGCGTACCCAAATTATCACCTTTTTTAAAAGGTTAACAAGTTAGTCCTTTTTTTCATTTTTTATTAGAAAAATGCTGAGATGTCTTGCCACATCAGATTATTATTAATTATTTTATTTTTTAATAAATTTTTTAATGAAAAAATAAATCAAACCCAAGAAAAATAAACCATCTTCATCACCTCCATCATCATTTTCATTATCTTCTTCTTGAAACCCATAAAATTTAAATCAAAACCTTAAATCTTTAAATTATAATGGCTCAAATTAAGATCTAATAAATCCCAAGGCTACAAATCTTCATCTTCTTCCCTCTAAATACTCATCTTCAACCTAGAAATTGAAGAAAGCAAGCTTAAACCCATAGAGGGTAGAACCCATCTTCCAATGCCAGATTATTATTACTCATTAAATTAATATAACAAACAAGGGGAAAAATTGTTCAATAATGAAAACCCAAAATAATTTTAGATTCTCAGAATGTGAAAATAAAGAAAAAAAAATGGCCTAAAAGATAGAAAGGTTTGGAATGGGATTTTAGACAACACTTGTAATAATATTTTCCCTGCACCTCAAACTATTCCAACCACACGTATTAGACTTTCCGAATCTGATAGGAGATTGTTCTTAGTGGACAATGTTTACATCGGTGGTGGCTTTGATAGTTGGTTTTCATTTCTTTTTTTTGCTTTTGAGGTGTCTTGTTTTGAAACAAAAGCCATGGTAAGAGTGAGAGAGAGTGACATGTACTGTGATTATTTATGGGTTATGGATCTATATTTTTTTTCTTTAATTTATGGTTTGAAGTGAATGTTGAGAGGGGAGAAGATGAAGATTTGTAAGGTTGGTGTTTTCTGGCTTTTTATTTGAGCAAATACAATTTAGAGATTTGAGGTTTTGATTTAAATTTTATTGGTTTGAAGAAGAAGATGAAGATTGAAGATGAGTAAGGTGATCAAGATTTGAAAAAGATAGTTTATTTTTTGTGGGTTTGAATTTTTTCATTGAAAAATTTATTAAAAAATAAAATTATTAATAATAACTGATGTGACAAGCCACCTCAACATTTTTCTAATAAAAAATGAAAAAAAGGATAAATATATAACCTTTTAGAAAATAAAGGACCTAATAGAGAAAAAAAATAGATAAAAGACCTAAGTGTTACAAATAAATAAGATAAAAGACTTGTGGAGTATTTTTGCCAATAAAAAAAAATATGAATTTTACCAAATAAGAACCATATTTAACTATTGGTTGATAATAATTATCATAAGTAGAAAATAGAAATAATAATTTGAGAATGATTTATATATTATTATAGAAAATAATTGAATATAAATAATTTTAAAAAAATAATTGTTATGAGATTGAAAAATGAAAGGAGGGCTTAACCCCTAAGGACAAAATCAGTTACAAGTACACATGGACATATAGAAAGGATAAGTCCCATGTGTATCTATATATGCTAAGAGGTTTTGAGGGGCTACTAGACAGAGAACCCACATGATAAGTGTACTTTCTCTTGTTTTGTTTTTTATGTTTTTTGTTTTAATTTTTTTACCAATTTCTCTTGTGTGTTTCTTGTTATTGGGTTAAAAAGGGAGCTCGAGGGCCTTCCATATGAATTAAAAGTAATCATACAAGTAAATGAGCCATCACATTTTTATCCTAAACATTAAACCAATGAGTTTATAAATTTTCTCACTCATAAAGTGTTTAACCTCAATTTTTTTAAACAATTTGCGACTTTTAACTTAAATTTTATGTACAACACCTGTGTACTAATGTAGAGTAGGACGATGAATAAGGATAGTTGAGTCTAAGTGTATTGTAGTTGGGAGGATAAAGAGAAATAATTATTTAATTATTTCTAGGGTTGTATATGGTCAAACTTGACCAAACTAAGTCATGTACAACCCTAGATAAAAGTTGGGTCTTTTTATGGTTTGTTTCAACCGTTATTATTATTTCATTTCTAAATCGTAAAATATAGATACTTAATTTTTAACTTTTTTCTAATATAAATCATAATCATTATTATTGCATCAAATTATATCAAGAGCCTATCTTGAGACTATCACAGCTTCATTTCCTTTTTTACTGTCATAAATATTTCGCACCTCATACTGCAATGTTAAACTCCACATTACTACTACATTGCATGACACCGATACCAATTGCCACCATGAGATAAGCTGATGTTTTATCAATCTAATTATCGATAAACCATATTACAATTGAGTCTGCTATTACACCTATTTCAGCACAATTGAGTCTGCTATTATAACATTGGACAGAGGGGACATTGTTACAAACAGAGGTGTTCAAAAATATCATTTATTTAGTGTTCTTATGAGGCAATTTTTCATACGAGGTTAAGTTAAGAGAATTCATAGTTTTGAGATATGATTATGTTTTTTATTGCATAAAAAAAAATTCAATTATGTTTTTTGGTGTTTTAGCATATATATGGATTATATATTCTTTTTAAAAATCTTCAATTTGACCAATAATGAATTGGTACAAGTAGTAAGTAATTTGGGTCTCTCGAGTAAGTGGTCAGATGCTCGACCCCTGCTAATGCTATTGTGTAGGGAGAAAATTTGATTGGGAGGGGAGAACCTTCCTTGTGTGTCCTATAAATTTCTCGATAAAAATTTGATTGGGATGCTAATGATAATGGATTTTTTTTACTTATAACATGGTAAAGCGAAGTTAATATGGTAAAGCGAAGTTAATTAGTATAAGAAGAGATAGACTAAATCTAAAGTGGCCATTAACCACATGGAGAGTCTTTAATAATCTTTACAAACTTGCAGATTTTTAAATTTGAATTCAAGTAACAACTATTGTAAGTAAAATGTCTGTTTCAAAAAAAACTAATCCAAGTGAAATGTTGAACTATTTGTGTAACAAAGTATAACAAATGTATAGTGTCTAGGGGTGTGCAAAAATGTGGTTAACTGAACCATATCATCAAACCGAACCAAACTGAATCACAAAAAAACTGAACCTTATTAAATGGTTCATAAACTGAACCACAAATTTGAACCAATTCAGTTAACCAAACTTAATTTAAAAACCAGTTTTAACTTGTTTTGAACTCTTTATTATTTTCTTTTACCAATGTTTAAACAAAATTTATTTTTGAGAAAAAATACAAATTTAAAAACAAAACAGATTTATATCTATATAACAATAAAATACTGTCATATAAGTTATATTGGTGTAGTGGTACATAAATCTTGTAAAGAGGTAAAGGTCAAAGGTTCAACTCTCAAGTTAGATAAATTTTTAGTTAAAAGATAATTTAAATTAATTGTTGCCAGTCACCACATCACCCTACCGTGCCACCACCAGCCACCACATCACCCTACCGGCGCCGCCACCCGCCACCACCAACCACCGCGACGTCGCTGGAGCGCCGCCGTCATCCGCCGTTAGTTCACCGGACGTCCGCCGTGGTGGTCGCCGGAGCTCCGCCGTGAACCACCACCGGCGGCCACCTACCACCCTCTCTTTCATAAATATTAACTTATTCATTTAATTTATTTATAATTATAATATTAAATTATATAAATAAAAGTATATTTAAACATTTATAAATTAATTTAAAAATTTGAAGAAAAAAAATATAAAAATCTCTCAATAAAAAAACTTGCTTTAATAAAAAAATACGGTTCAAAAATATTAAACTGGTTTCAAACCAGTTTTTAAACTAAACTGAATTGTTTTTAAAAATAAACCAGTTTTTTTTAAAGTGGTTTTAAAAAACTGAACTGAACCATTAATGTGGTTCAGTTCAGTGCAGTTTATGCACTATGAACACCTCTAATAGTGTCTTGATGACTACGGCCAGAGTCGAATGATTATAGTGACGACGTTGCTACTCTACAATGAATGTTGTACCTACAAGAACTATAATGTTGAACTAAGTGAGGGTCTCAATAGAGTCAAATATTTAACCAGAATAAAAGAATGTATCTTTCATTCAAGGACCAAAGACCTTGTATATGTGAGCTGTAGGGAGCTTGAGACTTTAAAATGGTTATTTTATTACTTGGATCTCAGTGTGGTCCGTGGATCACTGTCTAATCGCAATAAGATGGCAGTGATTTAATCATGACATACATCGTGGGGAACACGTCCGTGCTTGTTCTTTTGGATCTAGGGGCTACACGATTGGGCCAAGGCCCAATCCAAAACAATAAACTAATCAATGCCACTATGTTGAAAATTGCTCTTCTCCCTTTCGATTTTGCTCATTCCCTTAATTCAGTGTGAGTTAACTCACATTCGACATTTTTCAACGTTAGTTAACTCACGATGACACTTTTAAAATCGGTTCAATCACTTTTTAAGTTGGTTAACCGATCTTAAAAGTGCCAGTGTGAGTTAACTTCCGCTGAAAAATGCCGAGCGTGAGTTAACTCACGCTAAATTAAGGAATGAACAATTTTAAAAGGGAAAAGAGCACTTTTCCATTGTGTTTGTAGTCAACGAATGCTATATTGTAGTCAACCATTGTTATATTGGAGCAGCTGGAATACGGTCACTTTACTTTCTATAGTTGAACAAGTACGAGCAGGTGTATAGTTTAGTTAATTTAGTGGGATATTTAGTGATATATTGCATCAGTCACATATTGTACGTAATCATCAAAATTACATGTGTCCTCATCTATAGAACACAAACAAAGCCACTTTGTGGTTGGCAAAACCTAATCCTTGTATTTTTATGGGATTAACCTAACTCATATTGGCTAATTTTTTTTTTTTTTTTTCTCTTAAATCAACCTCGGAAATACTAAATTTGAAACAACTATATAAATGCCTCTTTTAGATAGTTAAGAAGCACAAGCACTTACACATAATAATATCCTATTTTAGATAGTCAAGAAACACAAGCACTAATACAAAAGTTTGTGTGTGAGAGACTCTTAATTAAGTTGGAACAAAATGAAGGGAGGTTCAATTGAACTTGGTGAAGTGTCTAAAAATGCATCCACAAGTAAAGGGGTGAAAAGAGGGTTAGCTATAATGGATTTTATTTTGAGAATACTTGCAGGTGTTGCAACACTTGCTAGTGCTGTGGCTATGGGAACAACTGATGAGAGGCTTCCATTTGCTACATCTTTTATACAATTCAGGGCTGAATATGATGACCTCCCCTCATTTGTGTAAGTGCTCTATACCTCTACATTTTTTTAGTACCTAAAACCATATAATTTTTCATAAAAGAAAATCATATGATTTTAGCTTGATAGTTAAAAGTTTTACATTGGATGATATATGAAATAAAAATATGTTTATAAATAGAAGGTGTGACTCATCTTACAAATTGATTTTGTAAGTTTGAGTTCAAGACTAACCCAAATTTTAAGAAATTATCAATTAATTAAATTACAATTGACAATATTATATATATATATATATATATATATATATATATATTTGACAATATTATTTTTGAACAACTTTCTCTTATACTCGTATGATATTTTTATTCTCTCTCTTCGTTTTGACTAATAAAAAAAGAAAAAAAATGTTGTCACAAAAGTTGTTATCAAATAATTTTACAAATATCATTGCTCATTAATTATTGGCTAATATTGAACATGAATATTTCAGGTTTTTTGTGCTGGCCAACTCTATTGTTTGCGGCTATCTTGCGCTTTCACTAATCCTATCAATACTCCATATAGTGAGGAGCACTGCAGTAAAAAGTAGAATTCTCCTCATTGTTCTTGACATGGTAAAACACACTCATCATGATGTTTACAAAAAATTCTCGGTTTCCTCTTCAAGAATATATGACAATTTTTGTAATTAAAAAGGACATCAATAAATAAAAACATAAAGTACTTTTTTTTCTTTCAAATTAAACATAATCTTAAAGATCAACTTGGTGTATCATATATTGTACCAAAAAAAACATGGTATTGTATATTCAGTGTTAACATTTCAAAAATAACCTTCTGTTAATGTTTATATTAAACAAATTGTGGTAGAAAATAAATTCATAAAAATGGTAGTTTGGTTAATATAATTTTTTTTATTACATCAAGAAAATTAAATGTAGTTAACTAACATTTTTAATTAGTTTACAATTTACTAATTTTGGCTTATGTATCAATATGAGCAAAGTAATATTTTAGACTTAAGTGTGTGTTTGGAGGAGGTAATTAAAATTATAATTGTGGGGAATTTAAATGCTTTCGTTAAATTATTGTCTTTAATTTATACATACATACATATATATATATATATATATGTGTGTGTGTGTGTGTGTGAGAGATTTGGATAGAGTAGTTGAAAATTTTCATTTTTTTTTTATGCCAAAAAATAAAATTTAAAAGAAACTTAGATTTTTCTTCTATTTTTATAAATTTCAAAAGTTTTGGGGGGTAAAAGTGTAAATATATAAAGAAAAATGCATGGTTCAAGTTGAGAATTTCCAAAAATAGATTAAAATCTGGAATTTTAGAAAAGGTGAGTGAAAAAATTGTAATTTTTTGCTTAAAAAATTTACAGGGACAATCGTCAATATTTAAAAAAAAAAATGGGGACCAATATGAAAAAGTTATACAATATAGGGACTAATCTATAAAAAAAAATAAGAAGGACTCATGTGTAAAATTGAAACATTATTGATCGATCCAAACCACCTTGTTAGGTTGCTGAAATTTAGGCACACATAAAAAAATGACTGAATTTGATATTCACATAGTAGAGAGTAAGAAAGAGATTTTAAATTTTAAGGTAGTATTTGATTTTTTTTGTAAATTTAGCTATAATAAGTCACTTCATAAAATACATTTTGATTTTAAAAGTTCTCCAAACTTATACGAATATAATTTACATTGAAAATTTTGAATTATCCTCTAAAATTATATTAGCTCATAAACTTTTCTCATCCAAACACAATGCATAGTTTGTCTCTTTGCCAATTGCTAGAACTAGCCCTCCTGTGTAACATAGACAATATTATTGTGAAGGTTTCTACAAGTTTGTACAAGCAACTTTTCCTTAATTGGTTTTGTTAATTACATATATTTTTTTATCAAGATTTCTTATTAATGAAGTTTAAATTAATATTGTGAAGGTAATGTTGGGTCTACTAGCAGCAGCAGCCTCAGCAGCAGCATCAATTGTGTACATAGCACATTATGGAAACACACAAGCCAATTGGTTTCCTATTTGCCAACAATACAATAGTTTCTGTGAACGTATTTCTGGTTCTCTTATTGGCTCTTATATTGCTGTTGCTCTGTTTATAATAATAATCCTCCTAGCACAATCAGCAATCTCTCGAAACTGATGATTTGGGCTAGCTAGCTCCAATTTGTCGCACCTTCTTCTTCATGGATGTATCAAAATTGTGTGTATTTCCCGCTATTACTTTTCCTACTCTATGAGATTCTCGCGCGTCTTATTCAGATTCTAAAATCTGAAATGTTTCAACGTGTTTTTGAAGGTTTTTATGGGGTGTTTATGCCGTTTAGATTCTATAATCCGAACCGCATGGGGCGCGCGAAAAACTCATAGGGTGGAAAAAGAAGCAGTCATTCCCCTATTGTGTGTGTGCGCATTTGTACCAAAGTGTGTTTCTCTAACTTGTTTAAGCTTGTGTTGGATACTTTGTTAGTGTACGCAATTTGAATTTCTTTTAATAGTATAAGAGGTTTGAAAGTTTGACTTTGTAAGTTCAAATTCAAGGGATGAAATTCATATTTTTTAGCAACATTTGTAAAATAGTCATTAGCGTCAAAATTCTCGTTTTAAAACTTTTAATAATGTTCAATTTAAAATACTTGAAGTTGCACATTCTAATGAAAAACATGTTTGAACAAAAATAATATGCTTAAAGTATCACATTCTAAACCTTTTATATATGTTCAATTGAAAATCCAAAAATCAAAAGAACTAAATGTCAAGATGTGTTTTATACAATTAGAATTCCAAATACCAATACCCTGCAGCTTCAACTTTGCACTAAGCTAACAGAGCCACAAGTTCATCTATTGATTTCAATGTCTTCTCGTAGTATAGGTATGATTCATATACCTTCGGCGTCCGGACATAACGGTCCATCTGAAGAACATAAATCACATTATAAGACACATAATGTATCAAGGGGTGACTAGTAATAATTAACTTGCATTGTTAAGCTATATATAATTAGAGAATAAGTCCTCTTATTTTGCCAATCGAACCTAATCATATACTAAAAATGCAGATAATGATCAATTGATCACTACAATACCTCATGTATTGTACTTTGTATTCATTAACAATTTCATCATTAATGATATAAGAGATTCTCTCTATGCTCGTTTTTCCTTTAACAACAAGCAAATTGAAATGTATAACCCACTTTTATATTGACATCCAATAAAAAACCATTGTTTTGTGATATCACATTCATATTGGATGAAAGTGTAAAACTAATTTATATACCTGTTTTTGAGGATAGCTAATTTATACAAACATGTTAAACTCATGTTTCATCACTCAAATTAATCCATGAAATTGACAATTTGAGTCTATTAGTTGAATTTTTTAAGGTAATCCAGCTTAACTAATTTAAAACAAATTCAAAATAAATCATAAACTTGACAATTTGAGCCAGATGAGCTAATTTGGACGAAATGAAATTTTAACTTTCAAAATTATTTTGGAAATTCATTAATTCCAATGACTATAATTCTAAAATATATATATATATATATATATATATATATATATATATATATATATATATATATATATATAACAGAAGTTGTATATCTATTCATAGACTAATTCAATTCATTAACCAAAATAACAAAACAAGCACTAAAAATTAATCCACAAACAACAAATTAAGCATACATACCTCAGTCAAGTTATCAACCAACTCATTAGCAGTTTTGACATATTCCTTGCGACGATTTTGAGGCAAAGTAGTGAAAGCATTTTTCAAATCCTGTTCAAGATAATTCTGTTTCAATCTTATATAAAACATAACATACCTCCAAGACAAAGTTTCCAACATTTCCCTAAGGTTATGTAACCCTTCAGCTGTTTGTTTTATCCTTAACACTGCATCCTCAGGGGATAGCCCTGGTTCAAAAAAATGTTCTTTGAGAAAAGAACGTGTGCCCCAATTTTGTGCTAGTGCTAGTGGTGCTGTTGCAACATGTACTACTCCAACCATTGATGTTGCTAGAAATGTTGAAATTAAATTTCTTCTATTTGTTACATTTTGTTTAGAAGATAAAGAGTTGTTAATGTTGTTGTTTGAAGTGTTTTTGTGTTTGGTTTTGATGTGAGCATGGAGTAGTGTAGTGGCATGAGTGAAGCTGGACATGGTATTTTTTGTGTATGAGAAGATTTAGGTGTGGTGTGAGTTTTGATTTTGAATGGTGTATTTGGACTTTTGGAAATTTTTGGGTAGGTTTTTATTGGCTGACCGTGTAGCCCGGTTTATACACTTCTGCCTTAAGATTATGCCACGTGGGAACTTTATTATCCATTTGAGTTGAGAATACTCCAAAAATTTAAGCATTTTCTTTATGGTGGTGGCTTTGATCCATTACAATGCATGAATATCTTTTTTAAATACCTCGTCTCTAAATGCAATTTTCATTTTTATAAAGAAAAAAACAATTGGTAAGTTAGTTAATATGTCAATTATATGTATATATGTAGCTAAAATATATCTAGTTAAATTTTACTTTTTATATTCCAAAACACTTAATGTTAATTATGAAATTTGGAAAAGAAGCATTATATATGTCTTTTAATTTGAAAAAAAAAATCACATTTAAGACAATTTTTTTGTTAAGCAGGTGTTTATATTTAGGGACATAAAAAATATCAATTTATAGTATTGATTAGTTAGTCAAGTCATGTTTCCTCCAACAAATTCTTCTCTTTTTATTGAATATGTGTTTTTTTTTTGACAAATTCAATAAATTGTCTCTTTTTTATTTTAAGAAGCTAAAATGAAATTTTATTATCAATCAACTTTACTTTTCCCATACAATGAATGCTAGAGAGAAGTAAAGAGAAGAGTGAAATTAGATCATAAAACGATTAAAAACACCAAAAGCAAGGCTAAGGAAATTACAGGTATAATAAAGCATTGATACACCACATGTGGTAACTAAAAGCAAAGTTGACGTGTTTCGCCTTTATCTACCCATAAGATTGTGTCTTAATTTTGTCAAGCAGGTGGTTAATAATATCATCTTTATTCTTGAAGATTCCATCGTTTCGTTATTTCCAAATAATCCAAACAGAGGAGAACCAAATCAAAAGAAGAAGCTCACATTTGGATTTTGATAATCCACCCAAAACAATAAATCGTGTCAAGTGTTCTGAGATACGATGTGGAACTACCATGATGTGGCCACACCAATCATAAACAGCGATCCAAACTTAACGAAAATAGTCGCAATGAAAAAAAAGATGAGTCGCATCCTCCAGATTACCATAATATCCCACGCAAGATTGATCAGTAACCGGGACCCCCCTATTGTTTAAATTGTCTTTTGTTGGGAGGCGGTTGCGAAGAAGACGCCACACAAAAAGGTTAACTTCCAAAGGAACATCTTGATGCCAAAATACATGATTATTATCTGCAATGTGTTGCTTTGCTGCTATTAAAAAACTATAAGCACTACTAGTTGTATATATTTTTGAAGTATGTAAACTCCACAACCATAACCTCATATTCCTGCAAAATAATAAAATTCAACAGCATACTACATTCCATTAGTTGATCCTCCTCCCAAGCTCATACCCTCATATTCCATTTCCAAGCCTCACCACCTTCACCCCATCCTAGATGTCTCATCTCAGACACAATTGCCATTTTATTATTAGAAAGCTCAAAAAGGCGGCTGAACCTATATTTCAAAACCCTCCTCTCAACCAAGGATCCCACCAAAATAAAATTGAAGTTTCGTCACCTACCTCACACACAAAATTATCATTTATCCAACATCCCACTCCCGCTCCAACACCCCGACTAATATTGATTAAATTACTCCACCAAACTGATCTCTCTTCCTATTCCACACGCAACATACGACCAATCTCCAAATTTGGCTAAAAGAACTCTATACCATAAACTACTCTGCTCCTCCTTCAACCTCCAACAACATTTACCTATCAAAGCCATATTAAATTGCCTTTACCGCCTAACCTCAATCCCTCATTCTCCTTGTTAGAGAAAACAATATCCCAATTTATCCAAGAAATTTTCCTAATATTATTTGAAGAAGTAAAGAAAGAAGACCGAAAAAGATGACAAGACAAACTTCATAAGAACCAACCAGTCTTCCAAAGAAATGTTTCTACTCTTCCAGCTCGACAAACTAGATTTAATTCGATCAAGAAAAGGTTTCCAGAAAGACAATTTACGGGAATCACTACCAATAGGAATCCCCATATACATAAAAAGGATGTGACCAATTTTACAATTCAACACACAAGCAGCCTCAGCCAACCAAGAAGCGGACACATTAACACCAACCAACATGCTTTTTATTGAAATTTACCCTTAGGCCAGAAATCGCCTCAAAAAGAATAAGAGCAGCTTTTAGGGATTTAACATTGGCCTAACTCTTGCCTCCCAACAATAAAGTTTCATTAGTAATTTGCAAATAAAAGACTGAGATGTTGTCTGAGCAACCAACTGAGTAACATATAAAGAGCCCATCATCCATGGTTGAATTCAACAATACATTAATGCCTTCAACAACTAATAAATAGAGAAGGGGTGAAATGAGGTCTCCTTGACGAAGCCCTCATTCAAACATAAACTCATCGGTTGGACTTTCGTAAACAAAATCCTTTAGGATTGGGTGTGTTGTTTAATAAATTTCATTTTTGATGAATAAAATAGGCTTAGAGCCCTAATTGAAAAATAAAAACCTCTAGGGAAACAAATCTCAATGGAGTCTCCTAAGAGAGACCCAGAAAGAAAAGAAGGAACAAAGTCAAAAATCATAAACAAATATTCAAGAGACATACCAAGCTTAGGCAAAGCATCAATCACCTGGTTTGCTCTCTGAAAATATGATTCCATCTAACCACCAATATCCTCTCAACAAGAAGGTAAATCTGAGACACAATATCATAACAAGGATGGGTCAAAGAAATACCACTCTCCTTAACGTGGATAACAACTTGGAGACTCATTCAATAATATAATCAAAAGATGTCCATATTGAATACAAATACTTATACCATGGAAGATTCCCAAAAGGCCCAACCTAAACAATAGAACATCTACCTAATTTAAGAGAGAAAGCAACAATAAACTCTCATTAACTATTGCGCAAAACACCACCGCAAAAGGCCGACCCATTAGGATGAGAACTAGTGAATATCACCCTGGACTTTAAATGTTCTCTTATCAATTATAATCTCTATATTTTTTTTTTAATAAAAGTTCACATTTTATTGATTATACCTTATTCACCTTAAAGGTGAATAAATAAGGTATCCAGAGTTCGAACCCGGCCCCTCCATATAATATGTATTATCTGTTACCAAATGAGTTAACCGGGGATTATTATAACCCCATCTAATAAAGTGATTTTAACAAACCCTCTTTACGGGTTCCAATCATCATTTATACCTCCTCGTACTAGTTTGAAGTTGTCTTTTCTCTTTGACGAAAGTAACATGTTCTTCTTTTTTCCTCCTATGTTTTTCACCTTCATCTTCTTCCCTTGATTCCATTTTCCCAAACAAATTCTCCACAAAATAAAAACCCTTCAATTTCCCAAAAATCCTCTGTTCTATATGGGAAGAACTGGATTATTTGATCTTGAAAAGCACTTCGCTTTCTATGGATCATATCACAGAAACCCAATTAACATAGCAATTCATGTTTTATTCGTTTGGCCAATTTTCTTCACAGCCCTTGTTTTTCTCTACTTCACCCCTCCCTTTTTCGACCTTCCCAATTTCGAGTTTTTACTATTTGGATGCAATTTTGTATTGGTTTGGAATCTTGGGTTCTTGGTTACTTTGGTGTACTCTGTTTTTTATGCTAGTTTGGATCTTAAAGCTGGTTCTTTAGCTGCTTTGCTTTGTGTTGTTTGTTGGGTTGGTAGTTGTTTTGTTGCTCATCAACTTGGGTGGTCTCTTGCTTGGAAGGTAAACAATGCCGTACCTTTTTGAATGCATTTTTTGTTTTCAAGGGATGTCAATGTTTGTTTTTCATATACAGGAACATGTTTTCTTGTTCTTGTCTTTATTGTATCTTTGTAATTGTATGATTTGACCGGATTGCTCTGGCTTCAATTGGGCTCCCTGCTAGTTGAATGCGGGATTGGTCCCCCAGATTAGTCGTTCTTTGGGTGGATACCGAGTTTTCAACAAAAGAAATTGTCTGACTTGACCATCAAATAAGTAACTTGTAGGAAATGAAATGAAATTAGCTTATATACTGTTGAGATAGGGGTAGAACTGAAATAGTTTATTGTTTCTCACTAAGCTATATGAATCTTTATATCATGATAAGAAGCCTAATTTTATTTTTTGGATTTCAAATACTGCTTTCGATCAATGACAGAGAAACAGTTACAACAAGTAGAATTCATACATAAACAAGAATCTAAAACAAACTGAGGGGCATTCCCCTGTCTAAAGAACGAAACAGCCATTGACTCTGGCTTCTTGCACTAATTCATGTGCTTCATAGTTATGATTTCTCCTAATGTAAGTGACCCTAGCATTCCCCATTCTGGATAGTATCTGTATGCAGTCATGGATCACTGCCTCAATCGCCATCAGCCTGCTCTTTTTGTTAACACAGTTTGCCACCGTAAGCGCATCTGTGGCTACAGTGAAGTCTCCTAAACTTAATCTAATGGGAATGTGGGCAAAAGGTAAATTTAGATGTATAGCCTGAACTTAATCTAATCTAATGAAATAGTCCACTGTCTGGTCTTCAAACTATTACTACCTCTTCAATCTAGTCCATGAAGTATAGAAACCTAACCTACTAAACGGTCCTTAAAGTGTTCCTCCATCCATTTTGTTTGACCCTATGTTAGTTTGGACCTTTAGAGAGGTGTTAAATGCTATGTTGGCACTCCCTCTTGTAAGTGGAATCTATTTCATCCCTCTCCTCCCTAAACTCATCGGGCTGGTCCCTAAAGTTTTGAAAAAATGTCACTTTGGTTCCAAAATGTTCAAAATACATATTGAAGAACAGAGGATAATTACACCAATTTGGTCCTTAAATCCATAATCTTCTTTCTTGTCTTAGTTATTCAAGTTTAAACTCAGTGGCTAATGGTTCCTTCAATGGCATAGGTATTATCTTAACAAAGGGAAGAAGTTACAGATCCCGCAGTAGAGGGGCTAAAAACATGCTACTTTTTCCCCTTGTTGAGCTAGAACCAAAATTGAAGGACTGGGCAGAAAATGGGTGTCTGCAAAACAAACTTGAAGTATGTAGAGAAAGAAGAAAGATTAGGGATTGTAGTACCAAATTAGTGTATTTAACCTCTTCTCTTCAATCTATGATTAAAACATGCAGGGACTAAAATGATGTATTTTTAAACTTTAGGGACCAATAAGATGGATATAGGGAAAATTTGATTCCACATAAGAGAGAGAGGGAGTACCAACATGGAATATAACACCTCTCAAACTAACAAGAATAGTTTAGAGATTGTTTACTATATTACTGAGTAGATGCCATTGGAGAGAGAATGATAGTTCAGAAAACAATCTGGCGGTTTATTCTTCTAATGAGTGAGTAGATGCCGTTGATTTATTTTGATAGCCAATTTGTTTTATGAAATCATTTAGAGTGAAGTTTTTCTTTGCAATGGTTTCTCCTTAAGTTCTCTTATTTCTTACTCTATTACTTTTATTAGGTTATGCTCCATTTTATTAACTCTTATTCAATAGAAGTTTGAAATCTTATTGGTCTTCTACTTCCATGACCAAACTACAATAGGCAATATTTGACATTGGTGCTACTATAACTTTCACATATTTATTAGTTTCTGATCTTACCGTTTTGATTTATCGGTCTGTTTATTCATCTATTTCAACATTCATGAAGTATATCTCTATTTTATCCAAGATTCTTATTTTGGTAACTTGTGGTATGAATGGTCACTATGTTTTCACCTCCATATGTTGATAATTAGCATCTTACAAATGAACATCTTTTCATATGCTATCAGAGGTTCTAAATACCTTTATATACTAAGCTTCTAAGTACAATACCTCGTAACTTCTATTTCATATACTCTTGAAGGTATTTCATATTTAGAAGCTTTGTAAGGATATAAGGTTCTAAATACTAAATACCTTTGATTTCAAAGCTTCTCGCAACGAGTTCAAAATTTACTTTCTTATAATCTCATCAAAACAAAATACTTTAAGCAGTTACATGTGGATTTAGATTCTGATATGCCCAAGAGGCACATTCATTATTTTGATTTTCAATCTATAAACAAGTATACCGGAGGATAAATTCTAGTTTCATAATATCTACATGTTGCAACATAGATCTGTAGTATTTAGGACCTTATATCCTTACAGTTACAGTTACAGTTACAGTTACAGTTACTAATACTAATATAATTATATTGCTTAAATATTTGGTCACTGTTTTATGTGTTTTGTTGCTGCCAGTTGCTGTGGTTTTTGGGGTTTAATCCCCTGCTGTTCCAGTGTTGGGTTTTGGCTCTGCTGTAGTTGCATTGGTGGTTAGTATAGGCGCTTATTGTTTTGTACTGGGAGTTTTTTTTAGTTAGAGGGTCTGAGCCTTTTATGGAGGGACGTTTTATTTCTTTGTTTGTCGCCTTTGTAATGTTCAAACCTTCGCCTGGTACGGCTTGTTTAAGTGGGGGGTATTAATAAATTCGCTAATTCAAAAAAAAAAAAAAAGCTTAAATATTTGTTCATATATCAAGATAGTGTCTAATGTAAAAACTGAATTTCTAATATGCACATTGTGTTGCGGTTATATAATTTTGGTGTCTGTTAATTCCTCAATCACGCTTTTTACTCTTTTCCTGAACCCTCTTTTATTCTTCCTTTGGATGCTTATTTGTTCGTTTCTACCATTTGCATTCCTGATGTTGGAAATTCTGACAGAGGTTCTGATTACATTTTTTTTCTGTTTAGGATGAGAAGTAGATAATAGAACTATTATACTTAAATTACTTATATAATAAACATATCATGCAAACTGTCCATTGCATGTGCTTTTACTCAGAGATCATGACACAACCCTTTTCTATCTTGGATTATTTATGTATATCTCAAATTATCTCTTAGGATTGGTTTCCTATTTCCTTATATTTCATGATTTGGTTTCTCATTTCATTAGGATTATGAGTCTGGTATTGGTATATGTAGGAGTTAGACAATACTATATGTTTTGTATCACAACATATAATATCAATTTATACAAGATATTATTGTTGACAGCCTTTTTTTAATCTCAGTAAGTTCAAAAAATATTACATAGGTTGTGTATTTGTTCATTATCATTTAGCCAATTTTTTTACAGGCTGCCTCGAAATTACAATTTTATATAGAAGTTATGTGACTTCCTGAATATTTGTTTTATTTCTTGTGTATAGAATCATCAATTGTTTCTTGGACAGGTAATACATGACTAATACTGAAACTAAAAAAAAATAGAAGAGAAAACTTATAAATTTTTTATTTTTTTTTCATGGAAAAAATACTTGTTTGATGCATACATAAACATCAACGTTACTTTTTGCTCTTTGATCTCAATTCTCAAACAATCTCATGTTATGTATAGATTGTTCTGGTGACTCAACTAGTTTGTTGGATAGGCCAGTTCATTGGTCATGGAGTTTTTGAGGTATGTTTCTTCTACAATAACTCAACTCCTCACTTACCCTTTCATATATGATCCTGAGATTTCTTTTCCCGCAGAAACGAGCACCTGCTCTTTTGGATAACCTCATCCAGGCCTTAGTAATGGCTCCTTTCTTTGTATTGCTGGAGGTATTGGACCAAAATTCTTTATATTTTTCCTGATATTGTTTGTTCTCTTGCTTGGTATAGCTGTCTTTCCTTAATATAGTTTTATTTGCTCAAATGTATTCAATGTAGCACCGATACTTCATATTAAAGATGTGTCTGGTGTTTGTCACATGTTGGTTTCGGACACCGACACATGTGGTTCAATAACTTCTGTTTTCTTAAATTATTACTTGTGTTTTTGTCAATGTCTGGTGTCTGTGTCGGTGCTTCAATGTAAGGCTATTTGTTTGTTGTAGGCTCTCCAGACTGTATTTGGCTATGAACCCTATCCAGGATTTCATTCAATTGTGCAAGCAAAAGTTGAAGCTAATATCGAGGAATGGCAAGAAAGTGAGCAAAGACTAATTTCGTAGTTTCTGCTTGGATTTGTGTATATTTAATGGTTTGATGTTAAACAATCTTTCCATCAACAAAGGAATAATAAAAGTTACAGATGATCATGTATATATTACTATGGTATATATGCTGTCGCAGTGATTTTCGAAGATCAAGCTATTGATTAGCGTTGACTCACTAATTTTATTTCACGATTGAACTTTTAATTTTTTAAAAAGAAAAGTGGAAAAAAGTTCTAAATTACCACATTTTTTAAAGATTAGGGTTCGGGGGTTAGTTACGTTTAGGGAAGGTGTTAACACCCTAAACGTTCGTAGTACTCTACGAGAACCTCTTGATTTTATTTATTTACTTTGGGCTATGACTTGCTTATTTTTTAAAAGAAAGGAATGAATTAAAGTAGTGAGGAAAGGAAAATAAAATGTTTTTTTTTTTGTATTTTTTATGATTTGGAAGGACAAGGTCCTCTGCCTACGTACCCGTGAGGGATCAAAACCTCGTAGTTCGGGGTAAAAATGCCGTTTGATTTGTTTAGGTGTTTTTTAGTTTTTGAAAAAATGGTTTTAAAGGTAAAATAAAGGCCAAGTGGCAAAATAAGATTGGTTTGTGTTTTTTATTTTTGAAGATGATTTAAATGTTATTAAGGTAGATTAATGGTTATTTAAAGAAAATAAAAAAGAAAAAGGGACACTTGATTGAAAATCAAGGTTTATTTAAGAAATGATTTTTTTGATTTTTGATTATTTGCATGTTTTTGTTGTTTTTTGATAATAACTAGCTAAGACTAAAGCGTAGCAAAAGTTAAATACGAGGAAATTCCGTGGTGACGTTGGATCACCACGAAATCCTTTTGAAAATAAACTATCCTAATATTTTTTGTATTTTTTCTTAAAGCAGAATAATAAAAATAATAAAAAAGAAAACATAAAGCGGAATAAATAAAGTGAGTGTCAGTGCAAATTCTCATTAATATTTACATTGTGCCTAAATACATTCTAAGAAATGACAAAATAATAAATAAAAATAAAAATTGCAAATGCACTAAAAATTAAATAAATATGCTAAGAATAAAAATAAAATGAAAATGCATGAAAATAAAAGGAAAATAATAATAAAAAAAATTCATGAAATACTATAATGTAAATGCAATGGAATAATATGCATGAATATACATAAGGAAATAACAAAATAAAATGCAAGAAATGATAAGAGAAAATAAAAAAAATAAAAGGAACAGGGGGGTGCTATGAGCAGAAAGGGGGGTGTAAAAAGTAGGCTGAGAAGGGATGAGGGAAATGAAATGAAACGGGCCGCGTTTGGGCCCTGTTTTGGGCGCCTATAAATTCTAAAAGACAGATTTTTCTTTCATTTTTCTTCTTTTCTTCTCTCTCTTCATTTCCTTTTCTCTCTAGCTCTCTCCTCTCTCTCAAACTACACGCCTGAAAAAGACTCTCCGGCGTGGTGGTTGGCCGGCCCAAAGGGCGGCACCACCGCGCCGGAACAACAAACTCACTTTTTTTTTAAAAAAAACTTAATTTTTCTTACTTCCCTCTCCCTCTCAAACACGAATCCGGTGCTGTTTTTTTCAAAAACAAACTCAAAAACGGTAGATCTAAGTTAGAAATCTCGAAAAAAAATATACCTCTTCTCTTTTGATTCGGACTTGGGGTTTGTGGGTTCGTTTTGTTGGCTTGGCCGCGGATTGTGAGTACTGCGCGTGTGTGATTGTGGTTGTTTGTGGTAGTTTACGGTGGTGTGAGTGTGTGGTGAAGGGAAGGGCTGTTTTGTATGGGTATGTGGGTGTGAGGGAGTGGTTGGTGGTGTGTGTTTGATGGTGAGGCCGAGTGAAGCTTGAGTTGGTGGTTGTTGTGGGTTGTGGGAAGTGGCTGTACGGTTGTGTTGTGGGTGGTATGAGTGTGCGGCCGTACGGTTGTGTTGTGGATGGTATGAGTTAGGGGGTTTTGTTTTGTTAGGTGGTTGTGTGTGTGAGTGGTGAGGAAACCGTGAGTGAGTGTGTGTGAGTGGGTGATGTGCGCGGCTGGGTTTGGCTTAGGGGGGAGGTGGAGTTTGTTTGTTTGTGTGTGTGGGATATGGTAGGCCGTATGGCTGGGAGTGTGTGTACGGATGAGTTTTTGAATTTGGCTTGTTCTTCTTGTTACTGATTCTGTCACTGAGCATTTTTTTTTGAATTGACTGAATTGGCTCCTTTTAATCAAACAATGCAAAAATGCAGTTAATGATAATCAAAACAAATGATGGACAATAAAGCAGTTTAATTGACACATTAAAACAAAAAAAAAGTCTCTGATCCAAAGTCTCCTCTAAAAAGTCAGATGTTTAAAAAAGGTAAAAAAAATAAAAAAGGAAGAAAAAAATTAATAATAAAAATGCTAAATAAAAATGACAAAAAATATTTAAAAGAATAAAAATAAAGATAGAAATAATAATAAAAAAAACAAAAACCAAAAGACGGACTCGAATGAAAATATAAAAAAAATGAGGTATTTTAAAATACCTCTCTTGTCGAAATTTCGTCCGAGACGACGAAAAATTCCGAACTGAAAAGACGAGTAAAAAAAAGAAATTTTAGGTCAAAAATTGGGGTATGACAGATGCCCCTATTTAAGTCTCTTCGCCCGGAGATTCGAAGAGAAAATCTTTGATTCGGCGGGTCGAAAGGACTTAAATACAGAGTACGCCAATTTTGGACCTAAATAAAAAGAAAAGTGAAATGCTCGTGATGCAAATGCAAATGCAAGACGGCGAAGATGACCTGACTGGGGATAAAACAAAAACGAAAGGATACCCGAGTTCGTTAAAGAAAAGGGATTTGACTCCACTGGGGAATAACACAGTTTCACTGGGGAATGGATCAACTATCGTATTGACAGCTGAGAAAGGAAATATGATATGGGAAAAGACACCGACCACAAGCTGCCCGTTTGTAGAGCTTGTCACTTGAGGTAAAGACGGAAATAAAAGTAACATGTCACTGACGACAAGAAACAAAGGTGAATGTAAATGCTGGATGAAATGTGAAAGCTGGATGAAATACAAAAGCCGGATGAAATATAAATGTTGGATGAAAGATAAATGTTGGATGAAAGATAAATGTTGGATGAAAGATAAAAGCTGGATGAAAGATAAATGTTGGATGAAAATGAAAGATAAATGTTGGATGAAAGATAAATGTTGGATGAAAGATAAATGCTGGATGAAAAAAGATATAAATGCTGGATGAAAGATAAACGTTGGATCAAATATAAAAGCTGGATGAAATTTAAAAGCTGGATGAAAGATAAATGCTGGATGAAATTTAAAAGCTGGATGAAGGATAAATGCTGGATGAAATTTAAATGCTGGATGAAATTTAAATGCTGGATGAAATTTAAAAGCAGGATGAAATTTAAATGCTGGATGAAATTTAAAAGCAGGATGAAATTTAAATGCTGGATGAAATATAAAAGCAGGATGAAGTTTAAATGCAGGATGAAGGATAAATGTCAGCTGTTCGGGTTATTGCCGAACTAGTCAACTGACGATAGGAAACAAAAAGGATAAATGTCAGCTGTTCGGGTTATTGCCGAACTAGTCAACTGACGACAGGAAACAAAAAGGATAAATGTCAGCTGTTCGGGTTATTGCCGAACGAGTCAACTGACGACAAGAAACAAAAAGGATAAATGTCAGCTGTTCGGGTTATTGCCGAACGAGTCAACTGACGACAAGAAACAAAAAGGATAAATGTCAGCTGTTCGGGTTATTGCCGAACAAGTCAACTGACGACAAGAAAAAGGATAAATGTCAGCTGTTCGGGTTATTGCCGAACGAGTCAACTGACGACAAGAAAAAGGATAAATGTCAGTTGTTCGGGTTATTGCCGAACGAGTCAACTGACGACAAGAAAACAAAAAGGATAAATGTCAGCTGTTCGGGTTATTGCCGAACGAGTCAACTGACGACAAAAGATTGGATAGGAAAATGCACAAGCTGTTCGTTAAAGAACTGCCACTTGGCGAAAAAAACAGGATAAAAGATGCACAAGCTGTTCGTTAAAGAACTGTCACTTGGCATAAAGAGGGTGACATCTCTGGACCAGACACACTGGGGATGACACTTGGGGATAAAGAAAGTTAAAAATGTTCATGACTGATTGGTATGAAAAACAAGGCTCAAGGTGGTTAATGCAACCATGTAGTAGATGATGTTATCTTTATTGTATATACATGAATGTGTATATGCATGAATGTATGAATGCATGAATGATGATGTGACTTGTATGACTGACATGACTGATTAACTTGTGACTGTATGAAGGATTGACTGGTAAGATTGTATGGAAGACTGACTTGTATGATTGTATGAAAGACTGACTTGTATGATTGTATGAAAGACCGACTTGATGAGACAAGATTGGACGGATAAGATGGAAAGTGACCCGACGTCGCATCACAAACACTCGGCAATCTTCAATGGGGATGATGCCACTGGGGACATATCAAAACAAAGAGGGGTAAAGCCCGACATGCAACAACTGATGGGGAATAAACACTTCTTGGGGAGAGCGTGCTAAATCCAAAAACCTGGTAGAAGAACTGGTGCTTCTGTGGTCATGCTTATTTTTGTTTTTTGTTAGCTTTTTGATTCCCTAATTTTTGCCTGGACCGCCTTTTCAGGTTTTCGATCCACCGGGAATATATTCTTTTGTATTCCACTAATTTTTGCCTGGACCGTCCTTTCGGGTTTTCGATCCACCGGGACGCTCATTTTTGCCTAAGCCGCCCTTTCGGGTTTCCGACTTACCGAGCTTTTCTTTTCTCTTTTTTCCTTTTTTTTCAAGCAATTGACCATGTTTAAACTGCAGAGTCTACCCGTTCTTGGGACAGATGCTGACGCACACTTCAGTTATTCATGAGTTCAGAGAGAATGTGTTTGTTGCTTATGCTTTCCAAAAAAATATAAATTTTTTTTATGATTTTGAAAAAAAGTTTTGTTTCAAGTACTACCATAAAAAATAGAAGGATATTTTATAAACAGAACAAATGGGAATTCCAAATAAAAGGCACATGCTCAAATTTATTTAACAGAGTGGTGGCCCGCCAATGGCGTGGCTCCACGGATCTCACAAAGTTTGGAAAATGGTAAATATAAAGGGGAAGGTACATTGAACACAATAACCGTTATTCTCCCTAACAACTTTGAATTCCACCGTTTAGATGCTTCAGATTCAGAGTCTCTTTGACTGCTAATGTGCCCCAAGTGAGTCATGGCCAATTGATGCAGTTACTTTTCTTTTGATCCTTAATTTTTGCATAGACCGCCCTTTCGGGTTTTCGATCTATCAGGATGATTATTTTCTGTTTCATGTCTCTAATTTTTGCCTAGACCGCCCTTTCGGGTTTTCGATCCACCGAGACGCTCATTTTTGCCTAAGCCGCCCTTTCGGGTTTTCGACTCACCGAGCTGTTCTTTTATTTTTTAGACAAAGTATTTCTTGACTGCATCGGTGTTCACAGGACGGGGAAGCTCATCACCATCCATAGTCGTAAGAGTCATTGCACCACCGGAGAACGCTCTCTTGACGACATATGGGCCTTCATAATTAGGCGTCCATTTGCCCCTGGAGTCCGGTTGAAATGATAAAATCTTTTTGAGCACAAGACCTCCTTCTTGGAACACACGGGAACTGCCCGTGACACAAAGCATTCATGCGTTTCTCTTCAATCAAGTTTGAACTGATCATATTTGTTTTGACATCATTCAGCCTCTGATAAATTGGGTTCCATTAAAACTCTCATTGATGGAATCTCAATCTCTACAGGGAGTACTGCTTCTATGCCATACACTAAAGAAGAGGGGGTTGCCCCTGTTGAGGTACACACTGAAGCATACGATAACATCCCATGCAAGTCCTTGTAAGTGGTTACCATCTTCTGCACCATCTTTTTGATGTATTTTCTTTCTTTGTTTTTTTTTGCTTTTGTTTGTTGTTTTTTGTTTTTTTGTTTTTTTGCAGCCTCGATGGCACCATTCATCTGGGATTTGACCAGGAATACTGTAATGGCAGTTCTTCGGAACCCAAGTTAATCATTTCGAGTGCTTCTTCATGAGGCTGAATGATGTTCTTTTATATTCTAGTAACAGAGAGATCTTTTCGGGAATCTGTTCATCCTCCTCCTCTTCAGCTTCGTGAACAGGGAACTCAAAGTCGGGAGAGAGCATAGGGTTATAGTGTTCAACGGGCTTGTTGATGTTCGGTCTACATATGATTGATGATTGATTTTAGAAAATGAGTGAAAAATGCAGACCTTTTGAAATTGATTTAAAATAAAATAAAATATATTTTTTTTTTTGGGTTTTTTGTGTTACCATTTTTCCAGAAAAAGCAGTAAAATAAAAATAAAAAGTCGTGAAAGAAATGACAATTTTTCATTGATAGTGGTAACTTGAAGACAAAAGTAGAGCCCTACATGATTTCACTTTCGTATCGGGCGAAACGAAAGGATTTTTGAAAAGATAAGACAACTAAAACACATTCCTTGGACCCATGAGTAACTGAGGGAATGTCAACAACGATCCAATTGCAGTAACCTTTGCCATGTGTTACAAAATTCACTGCCACCTTCTTCACCAGGGTGAGCTTCTGAGCAATCTTGCACCAAATTAACAAATGGGGTCCCATGCCCAGGTAGTAGATTAGCTTGCACATCGGGACTCGACCCTTTGAAGGATAGGATGTTGGCCTGGATCAACTTTTGGACTTCGGCTTTCAAGGCATAACAATGCTCAACGTCATGACCGGGTGCCCCTTGATGGAAAGCACAAAAAAGATGAGGTTTATACCCCTGTGGCAACCTTTCAGGTACCTTAGGAGGTGCCCTAGTTTGAACAAGATTTTTACCCAGCAAAGCGGGAAGCAACTCTGCATACGCCATGGGGATTGGATCAAAATGGGATACCCGCTGAACCCGATTCTGTTGTCGAGGCTGTTGTTGATATTGTTGCTGAGGCCTTTGTTGGGGCTGGAGCTGATTTCTGGATAGCCGGTGTCGTACCCCAATTTTTGACCCAGTTTTGATTCGTTTTAATCGTATTTTTAAAGCCGAGAATTTTCGTCGTTTCAGACGAAATTTCGGCAGGGAGGTATTTTAAAATACCTCATTTAGGATTTCAAAAGCGATAGTTTTGGTTTTATTGTTATTTCATTTTTACTTTAGTTTTTTTTATTATTATTTTATTAATTTCGTTTTTTTTATTTGCTGATTAATTATTTTCTGTTTTTTATTTTTTATGCTTTTGTTTTATCATTTATTTTAATTACTTAATTAATTAAAAAACAAATCGATCATTTTCTCATCAGATCCATCACTTTCTTCATCAGTTTTTTTGTCCCTTTTGTTTGGTTTCTTGCCATTTTTTCTGATTAAGCCACAGATTCCTCTCAACAGCTCTGTACACATCCATTTTTGTCCATTCAATTTCAATAAAAACACAGCATAAACAGTGAAAAGAAGGAGATTTGAACTGAACAGAACAAAAATCAAGAACAGCAAAAAATACAACACAAACTCAGCAAAAACAACTCATCTCTCAACACAAAAACACAAACTAAACCACTCTTCCCCCCACCACTAAAACCCACGTGAACAGTAGCCTAAATCACTACACAAACAAAACACAAAAACAACATCACAACCTAGCAAACAAAACACAAAATCAGCAGCCACAAAACTCCCCCCACCACCCTACCAACTCGGCCACACCACCTACAAACACAACCCAAACGCGCGGCCTTCTCCTCCCTACACATCCCAAACGCGGCCAGCAGCTACAACACCACACACACGCCCCAAACACGACCCCAAAACAGCACAAACACACACGGCTTCACCACACAAACTCACACGCACGCACCACACAAATCACACACGGCCTCACCACACAAAAAACACGCCATACACACACCAAACCACACGCAAACAGCACAACAACACAGCCCAAAACAGCCCTTGCACAAAGCCAAGCCATAACCGAATCTTAAAGAGCTAAAACGAACAAAAAGGTAGTTTTTTTTTCGTTTTAAAAACTTAGATCTAGGAGTTTTTGAGAGGTTTTCGAGAAAACTAAGGTTAGATTCGAAAAGAGGGCGAGAAAAGGAGTAAGAAAAGCTAAAACTTTTTTCAAAAAAACGGAGTTTTAAAACTCCGGCGCGGTGGCGCCGCCGGCGGCCACCGCGCCAGAATTTTTTTCCGGCCACCGAAACAGAGCAAGGGGGCGCTGCTGACTTTTCTAGAGAGAGGGGAGAGAAGAGATGAGAGAAGAAAGAAGAGAGAAGAGATGAGAGAGAAAGAAAATGAAAAATGAAAGATTTTGTGAAGAGAAGGGGTATTTATACCCCCCCATTAATCCTGTGCGCGCGGGTGCATGCGTTAGCATGCACCCTCGCCCCTTTGGCCCTTTGATTTTAAATCAAACGGCTCTGGTTATTCTCCCCTTGTGATCAGATCAGGGCCCTCTGATTAATCAGACGGCCCAGATTAAATCACGCTGGCCCAATGCATTTTGGGCCTATTTGTTTTAAATCTGATTATTTTCTCACTTCCTGCACCTCCTATTTTATTTTTTACACCTCCCTGTTTATTTCTTTTATTTTTTCTTTGCAATTTTATTTCCTATTATTATTATTATTTCCTTTTATTGTTTCTTTTATTTTTCACATCTTATTTATTTACTTATCACATCATATCATGCATTTTATTTTATTTGTCATTTCACTTTGCATTTATCATTTTATTTATTTATATGTCATTAGAATGCATTTAGGGTTTCACTTTGCATCTCGCTTTGAGCCAACACCGTAATATAATCCTCGTATTTATTTTATCGCACTTAATTTCACTTTGAGCATTAGTGCTTTAATCTTTTCATGTTTTCTTTATTTTATTTTTTCATCAAAGTACCATTCCATTTTCAATATATCAAAAAAAAAACAATTTTCTTTTCGTAAATGAAAAAATATTAAGAGTTCAATCGACCGAAAAAGGAAAACTTGGGTAGACACCCGACGCTTCCCCGAATGCGGAATGCGAGATCCCCGTCTCGATCACGTTCAAAGCATTCGTCTTTCGATTAAATTTTTAATAAAACAAAAATAATATAAAAACATTTTTCTTTTGTGAGCGAAAAAGGAAAACTTGGGTCGACACCCGACGCTTTCCCGAATATCCGGAAACGAGGTAGACACTTCACTTTTCGGATATTCGTCCTTCGCTTAAAATCAATCTCAACCCACTTAACTTTACTTTTTTTCACGCCCATGCGCGTTTTCAAACGGATGTCGTCGCCCAAGCGCGAGCCCGCTCTTTTATTCAAACTTTTTTCACGCCCATGTGCGTTTTTTAAATGGATATCATCGCCCAAGTGCGAATCCGTCTTTTTCTAAAATAAACTTTTTCGTCCAAGTGCGACTAAACCATTTTCATAAATAAAATCAATCAACACACAAACATTTTCTACCAAAGAACTACGTAGCTTTGAATTCTCCATCGCACCGGGAGATACGTAGGAGCAAGATCAAACTCTTGTCAAGCACCCTAATAAAAAACTCTTTTTTAGTCTTTAAATAATTTTTCTTTCTCTTCCATTCTATACAAACATTTTTTATGAAACTAACACATTTTGAAAGCTAATTAATTAATGGTTCCCGTTGAGTACAACGGATGTGAGGGGTGCTAATACCTTCCCCTCGCATAACCGATTCCCGAACTCGAATTTGGTTGCGATGACCTTGTTCTCGTTCTCAAAGGGGTTTATCGACGTTCCCCTTTTCAAAAATAAAACTTCGGTGGCGACTTTACTGTCTAGCGAGCGTGTTTCGCCCGCGCATTTTCCCCGCCGCTTCAGCTGGCGACTTCACTGGGGAAACTTAGAGAATCAAACCTAGTTAGTTAGTTAGCTTTTAGTGTTAGTTTCTTTCCTTCATGTTTGTTTATCTTTGGTCTATTTGCTTTATTTCCGCTTTGTTTATTTTTCTCACCTTTTATGTTATTGTGCTATCATATCGGGGTTATTCAAAACACTTTTGAGTGGAGCTCTGTACCCGAGCTTAAAAAATCTAGGTTTAGGATGGTGGTTGCGTAGTATTGGCTTTCGAGGTAGACATCTCGTTTAGTCAATATGAAGACCCCGCTTAGAGATGGTCATCTTCGTTGAAAGGTCGTCCGTATAATGGTTAACCCGTTATTATGGCGAAATTCTGAATTGGACCCCTAACTCTAAGGACCCTCTTCTTAGAACCTTTTCAAATTTTGGGTGTTTGTATTAGCTTTCGAGGTAGACACCTCGTTTTGGTTAATGCAAACCCCACCTAGAGGAGACGCATTCGCGAAAGGTTGTCATATAATGGTTAACCCGTTATTATGGTAAAATGCCGGGATGTTCTATGACTCTAGGTACCCCTCAAAACAAAAACTTTAGAGCTACCCTCGGTGAGAACCTTGATATAGAAAGCACATAGAACTAAGCCCTCCTAGGGAGCCTTCCCTTTAAGTTTTATATCCCAATTATCCCTACCCACATAAAGCATACATGCATTGCATCCACATGCATAAAATCATTTTCTTAATGCACAAGTTTTGTTTCAGGGAATTGCAACGGCTAAAATTATGTTGCAAATGTCTAGCATAATCTCTTGCAGTCCCCTAAAACTAATCATAACAAAAAACTTTTTCACGCATTTGCATTAGCATCATCCATAACATGCATACATTCGTTGTCATACCCAAAATTCATTCCCCTTCTTTTAACCAGAAATTTCTACCATCCAAACTGATTCCTCGGCATTCGCATTTCACTCGAAATAACGCACAAAGGATCATGGAGGAAATCGAACATAAGACACCTTGTTTGGGCTACCATTGCTCTACGAATGCAAGCCTCAACAACTGGACTGTCGTTGAAATCCCAAAGATATTTTCTTTTTCAAAGTAATCATGTTTTTCAAATCCTTTTGCTCTGCCCAAGGCTTAAGGATAACTTTGTAGGGCACCCCTTTATTTCAAATGTTGAATCATCAATAAAAAGCATTTCGTTTTCCACTATTCTTTATTCTTCCATTTCTGCATTTACTTTTCTTAAAAAACAAAAAAATTATAATCCTTTCCGTTCTTTTGTTTATTTTTGTTTTGTTCATCCTTCTAAAGATAAAAATCATCATAAAAACACATGCAGATCCCTGAACAAACCCATTGATTGTGATACTGCTACAATCCCGCGTAACCTTGAACTCCCCATTAACCAAGCCGAAGGGGATGGTGGAAGCGATTGCGAGCTTCTCGAAGAATTAGCAAGACTGCTAGAGCGTGAATCTAAAGAGATACAGCCGAATCAAGAGCCCGTGGAGGTAATCAACTTAGGAACTGAGCATGATATAAAGGAGGTCAAGATCGGTTCGTCTTTAAAGGCAAAAGAGCGAGAGAAGTTGGTCGAACTTTTGAGGGAATATGTAGATGTGTTTGCATGGTCATACCAGGACATGCCAGGGTTGGATACCGAGATAGTTGAGCACAAGCTACCACTCCGACCAGAATGCCCGCCGATAAAGCAGAAATTGAGAAGGACAAACATGTCACTTAAGATCAGGGAAGAGGTCAAAAGACAATTTGATGCAGGATTCATAGCCGTGGCAAAATATCCACAGTGGGTTGCTAACATAGTACCGGTACCGAAGAAAGATGGTAAAGTGCGAATGTGTGTCGATTACCGAGATCTGAACAAGGCGAGTCCTAAGGATGATTTCCCATTACCTCGCATTGACGTGTTGGTAGACAATACCGCCCGGTTTGCGATTTTCTCATTCATGGACGGATTCTCCGGCTACAATCAAATCAAAATGGCTCCGGAAGACATGGAGAAAACTACCTTCATCACCCCATGTGGGACATATTGCTACAAGGTAATGCCTTTCGGCTTGAAGAACGCTGGGGCAACTTATCAAAGAGCAATGATGGCTCTCTTCCACGACATGATGCACAAAGAGCTAGAGGTCTACGTGGATGACATGATTGCCAAATCCGAAACTGAAGAAGACCATGTCCTTCACTTGCAAAAGCTATTCGTACGTTTAAGGAAATACAAACTGCGACTCAATCCAGCTAAGTGCACCTTTGGTGTCAGGTCCGGAAAGTTACTCGGTTTCATCGTTAGTCAACGAGGGATCGAGGTTGACCCCGACAAAGTACGCGCAATCCAAGATATGCCAACTCCTCGTACTGAAAAAGAAGTTCGTGGTTTTCTAGGGAGATTGAACTACATCTCTAGGTTCATTTCTCATCTCACCGCTACTTGCGAGCCAATCTTCAAATTGCTACGCAAGGATCAGGCCGTCATATGGGACGAGAATTGCCAAGGGGCATTTGAAAGAATCAAACAATACTTGCAAGAACCACCTATCTTGATACCACCCGTTCCTGGAAGACCTCTCATTATGTACTTAACAGTATTGGAGGAATCCATGGGATGTGTGCTGGGGCAACATGATGAAACTGGTAGGAAGGAACATGCCATCTATTTCTTAAGCAAGAAGTTCACTGACGTCGAAACCAGATACACCCTGCTAGAAAGAACTTGTTGTGCTTTGGCATGGGCTGCACGCCGTTTGAGACAGTACATGATCTGTCACACGACATGGCTGGTATCAAAGATGGATCCAATCAAATACATCTTCGAGAAACCCGCTTTGACCGGAAGAATTGCCCGTTGGCAAATGCTGTTATCCGAGTATGACATCCTGCATGTGACTCAAAAAGCTATCAAAGGAAGTGTGTTAGCAGACCACTTGGCTCATCAACCGGTGGAAGATTATCAGCCCATACCATTTGATTTCCCAGATGAAGATATTATGGCTTTGAAGGAAGATGAGGTCATAGGAGATGATGAAGGACCCGGGCCAGGGGCACGATGGAAGCTTGCGTTTGATGGTGCATCTAATGCCATGGGGCATGGGATTGGAGCCGTTCTAATATCTCCACAGGATGGTTATACCCCCTTCACAGCAAGACTATGTTTTGACTGCACGAATAATGTGGCGGAATATGAAGCATGCATTTTGAGCCTTGAGGCTGCCATCGATCTAAGAATCAAGATTTTGGAGGTGTATGGAGATTCGGCCCTAGTCATTTACCAAGTAAAAGGAGAATGGGAAACCCGGCATCCCAAGCTGATCCTGTACCATGCTCATGTCTCGAAGCTAATAGAGTTCTTTGATGAAATCACCTTCCATCATATCCCAAGAGAAGAAAATCAAGTAGCAGATGCCTTGGCTACGTTATCCTCAATGTACAAGGTGAAGTTTCACAATGAAGCGCCGCTTATAAAGATGGAGCGCCGAGACGAGCCTGCGTTCTGTTTGTCAATCGAAGAGATGTCTGACGGCAAGCCATGGTACCATGACATCAAAGTCTACCTCAAAAATCAAGAATATCCTGCAAACATCTCAAGTAGGGATAAAAAGACTTTGAGACGACTATCAGCTAAATTCTTCCTGAATGGCGATGTGCTCTACAAAAGAAACCATGATCTGGTTCTTCTCAGATGTGTAGACAAACATGAGGCGGACTTGCTCATCAAAGAAATCCATGAAGGGTCCTTCGGTACCCATGCCAATGGACATACAATGGCTAGAAAAATTCTAAGGGCAGGTTACTATTGGCTGACCATGGAATCTGATTGTTTCAGCTACGCTAGAAAGTGCCACAAGTGCCAAATCTATGCGGATAAGGTGCACGTGCCTCCAGTCCCTTTAAACGTAATGGCGTCACCTTGGCCGTTCTCCATGTGGGGCATCGACATGATTGGGCCCATTGAACCTAAAGCTTCAAATGGACACCGGTTCATCCTAGTCGCCATCGACTACTTCACCAAATGGGTTGAAGCTACCTCATACGCCAATGTAACAAAGCAAGTGGTGGTTCGATTCATAAAAAAGGAGATAATATGTCGCTACGGACTCCCCAACAAAATCATCACTGACAATGGCACCAACTTGAACAAAAAAATGATGGAAGATTTGTGTGAAAGTTTCAAGATCGAACACCACAACTCTTCGCCATACCGGCCAAAGATGAATGGAGCCGTAGAAGCTGCTAACAAAAACATCAAGAAAATCCTTCAAAAGATGGTGAAAACGTACAAAGATTGGCATGAAATGCTTCCCTTTGCCTTACATGGCTATAGGACCTCGGTTCGCACCTCGACAGCGGCAACCCCGTTCTCCCTGGTGTATGGCATGGAGGCAGTCCTCCCCATTGAGGTGGAAATTCCCTCAATGAGAGTCTTGATGGAGACGAAACTTGAAGAAGCAGAATGGATTCAAGCAAGGTTTGACCAGCTGAACCTAATCGATGAGAAGCGGATGATAGCCTTATGTCATGGTCAGTTGTATCAAAGCAGGCTCAAGAAGGCGTTCGACAAGAAGATCCGTCCTCGAGAGTTCCAAGTGGGCGACCTAGTGCTCAAAAGGATCCTACCTATACAAAAGGATTCGCGTGGAAAATGGACTCCGAACTACGAAGGCCCTTATGTAGTGAAGAAAGCTTTCTCTGGAGGAGCCTTGATTCTCACAACAATGGACGGCGAGGATTTCCCTCGTCCTGTGAATTCTGATGTAGTCAAGAAATACTATGCCTAATAACAAAAAGAACGCCTGCTAAGTTGAAAACCTGAAAGGGCAACTTAGGCAAAAAGGGGCATCCCGGTGGACTGAAAACTCGAAAGAGCGGTCCAGGTAAAAGTTAGGGATATAAAAAACAAAAGAAAACCCGCTAAGTCGAAAACCTGAAAAGGCGACTTAGGCAAAAGTTGGGAAAAGAAAAAAGGCATGTAACTATATTGGGGCAGTCTACTCTTAACACCGGCTGAAGAACCAATCCTTTTGCCATTCTCAAAAGCAGGGTGTTGTGGGTTTAGGGTTATTAAGAAAGTAGCAGTCGTCATGATTCAATGGGAACTTCCAATGTTTTCCCTCTTCACATCTTCATTTCTCTTATTTATCTTATGGAGTTACACCTTCAGTGTGCTACCATTCCATGTACTAAATTTTGTTTGACCATCAATAAAGCGCATCCTTTCATTTACCTTTTGTCATTCCCTATCGTTAAATGCTATTTTGATGATACAATTTTGAAATAAAAATAATAACATAAAATCTGTTGAAATCATGATTACTTTGATTTGAAAATATCATAAAGGAAATTAACGACTTCCGGCGAGGTGTTGTACCTCTCAGAATTCTCAGAGCAACCACAAGTGATTCCCGTCTATAGCAGAGTCGGCATCTACATAGCATACGAACCGCCCATGCAGGCACGAAATGTCGAAAGCTCCGTCAGCAGCCATCCATTTGAAACTTCAATAGCGATGAGTTTTTGCGAATGCCGAAGGATCGAAAACCCCAAACATCGTACCCTAACCATTTTATCCCATAAAAACCCCAAAACCCAATTTTCATTGGCACACCCCAACAAAAGCCCAATATTCATTGGCAAACCACAAAGCCCAATCATCATTGGCGCACACCAAAGCCCAATTTTCATTGGCACCCACATTTCCTACAAAGCCCAATTTTCATTGGCATTCACAAAAACAAATTCCAAATAAAGCCCAATCATCATTGGCACAATTCCAACAAAAGCCCAACCATTGCTTGGCACAATCACAACCAAAGCCCAATTGTCATTGGCACCTAATCACAAATAAAGCCCAATTTTCATTGGCAATCACAACTACAATTTCCTACAAAAAGCCCAGTCGTCATTGGCATTCCTCACATTTCAAACAAAGCCCAATTTTCATTGGCACCTAACCAACCAAAGCCCAATCTTCATTGGCACTCACCAACATAACTGACCAAAGCCCAATCATCATTGGCACCTAATCACAAAAATCCCAATTTTCATTGGCATTCCCCAGTAGAGTTGCAACCCCAAAGCCCAATCATCATTGGCACTCACAAACACCTACTCACAAAAGGCGCAATCATCATTGGCAAACACAAATCATAAATAAAACCAATTCTCATTGGCACTCCCTGCAATTTCCAACCAAAAGTCCAACCATGCTTGGCATCCGATCACAACCAAAGCTCAACATGCCATTTGCTTCCCCCACATGTCAGCATAACGCATGCATCATATCAAATTCATTCATTAGCATGCATCTCATATTCACATCATACTTCTCCTCACAATTTCTCATGTTCCCCAATGAGCCTCAATCAAATACTCCCCAGTGAGTCATCCTAGTGTTCCCCAGTGAACCTCATTCAAGAACTTCTCCAGTAAGTTTTTCAAAAATCCCCCAGCGGATTTCTTCCTAAACTGTCTCATTCCCCGTTGGACCTACTCACAACCACTGAAATTCCCCAATTAAAACTCACCCAGCAAGTCAACCACCATAACATATCATTATCATGTCACCAGCGTCAGACTGGCGACAATCATATCATATCATTATCATTTCACCAGCGTCAGACTGACGATGATCATATCACCTTTTACCATTCCACCAAGACCCACTTGGCAGTAATCGGTCAAGCATCACTTTCCCCTAGGGATCGACTCTCAGCGTAAGCGGCTGAGTAAGACCACATTTCCCCAGTGAATCTACCTTCAGCATAAACGGTTGAATAAGATCACTCTTATCCTCCGGGATCTACCTCCAGTGCAGGCGGTTGGATATGATCACCTCTTTCCTCAGTGAATCGACCTTCAGCATAAACGGCTGAATAAGATTACTCTTATCATCAGGGATCTACCTCCAGCGCAGGCGGCTGGATATGATCACATCTTTCTTTAGAGATTGACCTTCAGCACAAACGGCTGAATAAGATTACTCTATCCTCATGGTCTACCTCTAGCATAAGCGGCTAGATAAGATCACCTATCCTCCTGGATCTACCTTTAGCATAAGCGGCTAGATGAGATCACCCTTATCCCCAAGGATCTACCTCCGGCGTAGGCGGCCGGATATGATCACTTTTGTCCTTAGAGATCTACCTTCAGCGTAAGCGGCTGGATATGATCAATCTTCCCCAGTGAAACCACATTATCCCCAGTGGAGTCGGATCCTTTTTCTTTAACAAAATCGAGTAACCTTTCGTTTTGTTTTGATCCCCAGTCAGGTCATCTTCGTCGTTTTGCATTCATACCTGCATCGCGAGCATTCACAGCATTGCATGCATAGCATCGCATCCATAGCATTTTCCCGTCAAAATTGGTCAAAAATAAGGTACTCTGTATTTAAGTCTCTTCGACCCGTCGAATTAAAACTTCACTTTTAAATCTCCGTAACAAAGAAACTTAAATAGGGGCAGCTGTCGTACCCCAATTTTTGACCCAGTTTTGATTCGTTTTAATTGTATTTTTAAAGCCGAGAATTTTCGTCGTTTCAGACGAAATTTCGGCAGGGAGGTATTTTAAAATACCTCATTTAGGATTTCAAAAGCGATAGTTTTGGTTTTATTGTTATTTCATTTTTACTTTAGTTTTTTTTATTATTATTTTATTAATTTCGTTTTTTTTATTTGCTGATTAATTATTTTCTGTTTTTTATTTTTTATGCTTTTGTTTTATCATTTATTTTAATTACTTAATTAATTAAAAAACAAATCCATCATTTTCTCATCAGATCCATCACTTTCTTCATCAGTTTTTTGTCCCTTTTGTTTGGTTTCTTGCCATTTTTTCTGATTAAGCCACAGATTCCTCTCAACAGCTCTGTACACATCCATTTTTGTCCATTCAATTTCAATAAAAACACAGCATAAACAGTGAAAAGAAGGAGATTTGAACTGAACAGAACAAAAATCAAGAACAGCAAAAAATACAACACAAACTCAGCAAAAACAACTCATCTCTCAACACAAAAACACAAACTAAACCACTCTTCCCCCCACCACTAAAACCCACGTGAACAGTAGCCTAAATCACTACACAAACAAAACACAAAAACAACATCACAACCTAGCAAACAAAACACAAAATCAGCAGCCACAAAACTCCCCCCACCACCCTACCAACTCGGCCACACCACCTACAAACACAACCCAAACGCGCGGCCTTCTCCTCCCTACACATCCCAAACGCGGCCAGCAGCTACAACACCACACACACGCCCCAAACACGACCCCAAAACAGCACAAACACACACGGCTTCACCACACAAACTCACACGCACGCACCACACAAATCACACACGGCCTCACCACACAAAAAACACGCCATACACACACCAAACCACACGCAAACAGCACAACAACACAGCCCAAAACAGCCCTTGCACAAAGCCAAGCCATAACCGAATCTTAAAGAGCTAAAACGAACAAAAAGGTAGTTTTTTTTTCGTTTTAAAAACTTAGATCTAGGAGTTTTTGAGAGGTTTTTGAGAAAACTAAGGTTAGATTCGAAAAGAGGGCGAGAAAAGGAGTAAGAAAAGCTAAATTTTTTTTCAAAAAAACGGAGTTTTAAAACTCCGGCGCGGTGGCGCCGCCGGCGGCCACCGCGCCGGAATTTTTTTCCGGCCACCGAAACAGAGCAAGGGGGCGCTGCTGACTTTTCTAGAGAGAGGGGAGAGAAGAGATGAGAGAAGAAAGAAGAGAGAAGAGATGAGAGAGAAAGAAAATGAAAAATGAAAGATTTTGTGAAGAGAAGGGGTATTTATACCCCCCCATTAATCCTGTGCGCGCGGGTGCATGCGTTAGCATGCACCCTCGCCCCTTTGGCCCTTTGATTTTAAATCAAACGGCTCTGGTTATTCTCCCCTTGTGATCAGATCAGGGCCCTCTGATTAATCAGACGGCCCAGATTAAATCACGCTGGCCCAATGCATTTTGGGCCTATTTGTTTTAAATCTGATTATTTTCTCACTTCCTGCAACTCCTATTTTATTTTTTACACCTCCCTGTTTATTTCTTTTATTTTTTCTTTGCAATTTTATTTCCTATTATTATTTCCTTTTATTGTTTCTTTTATTTTTCACATCTTATTTATTTACTTATCACATCATATCATGCATTTTATTTTATTTGTCATTTCACTTTGCATTTATCATTTTATTTATTTATATGTCATTAGAATGCATTTAGGGTTTCACTTTGCATCTCGCTTTGAGCCAACACCGTAATATAATCCTCGTATTTATTTTATCGCACTTAATTTCACTTTGAGCATTAGTGCTTTAATCTTTTCATGTTTTCTTTATTTTATTTTTTCATCAAAGTACCATTCCATTTTCAATATATCAAAAAAAAAAAACAATTTTCTTTTCGTAAATGAAAAAATATTAAGAGTTCAATCGACCGAAAAAGGAAAACTTGGGTAGACACCCGACGCTTCCCCGAATGCGGAATGCGAGATCCCCGTCTCGATCACGTTCAAAGCATTCGTCTTTCGATTAAATTTTTAATAAAACAAAAATAATATAAAAACATTTTTCTTTTGTGAGCGAAAAAGGAAAACTTGGGTCGACACCCGACGCTTCCCCGAATATCCGGAAACGAGGTAGACACTTCACTTTTCGGATATTCGTCCTTCGCTTAAAATCAATCTCAACCCACTTAACTTTACTTTTTTTCACGCCCATGCGCGTTTTCAAACGGATGTCGTCGCCCAAGCGCGAGCCCGCTCTTTTATTCAAACTTTTTTCACGCCCATGTGCGTTTTTTAAATGGATATCATCGCCCAAGTGCGAATCCGTCTTTTTCTAAAATAAACTTTTTCGCCCAAGTGCGACTAAACCATTTTCATAAATAAAATCAATCAACACACAAACATTTTCTACCAAAGAACTACGTAGCTTTGAATTCTCCATCGCACCGGGAGATACGTAGGAGCAAGATCAAACTCTTGTCAAGCACTCTAATAAAAAACTCTTTTTTAGTCTTTAAATAATTTTTCTTTCTCTTCCATTCTATACAATCATTTTTTATGAAACTAACACATTTTGAAAGCTAATTAATTAATGGTTCCCGTTGAGTACAACGGATGTGAGGGGTGCTAATACCTTCCCCTCGCATAACCGATTCCCGAACTCGAATTTGGTTGCGATGACCTTGTTCTCGTTCTCAAAGGGGTTTATCGACGTTCCCCTTTTCAAAAATAAAACTTCGGTGGCGACTTTACTGTCTAGCGAGCATTTTTCGCCCGCGCATTTTCCCCGCCGCTTCAGCCGGAGTTGGGGTTCCAAAAGAGGTGGGATGAAAACCTTCGTCTGATAGGAATGACATCCCCATGGGTAAGCTCTAGACGCGCCGTGCGGTGGGGCGAGTATGGTAGAAGTTGGTAAGATTGGCTGCTCAAGAGTAGTGACAGCAGGTTGAGGAACTGACGTCTGGGCTTGGGAAGCCAACAGAGCATTCATCATGGAGGTCAACTTCTCCATCCCTTCCCGGAGATTGGCCACCTCTTCCCGGAGGTTCTGGTTTTCTTGCTCTAATAGATCCATTCTTTTCCGATTAGCCATAGTGTTGTAAATGCGATTCAGTTTGTGGAGAATTCGCCGGGCCACTTTCTTTGGACGGCGGCTGATCGACCTCTGAAGTAGTGAACACAATGTGAGACTCGATTTAGAAACTACGAATGCGATATGATGCATGATTATGCGTATGCAAAAAAGAAGAAAGATTTGTTATCGAAGGACTTTGTTGAAATAATTGTTAACATCATGGTTTGAACATTTCATTTGAGCATCAAGGCCTTACAAAATAGTTCTTTTTTAGAAACCAAGCCAAGGGACCAATTCAAAAGTCCTTTAGTGGAAGCTAGATTTTAAAAGAAATCTAAAGACTCCTAGCTTCCTTAAATTCAACAAATCAGGGCTCTTTGAAGGTGTACTTCCTAGTGCTCCTCTATGATGTTCACAAAAAAACTTGTTTAAGTCCTTCGGTAATTGGATGAAAAAATGAGTTTATGCATGGATGCATGTATGCATGATTATGCTAAAGAGCGGAGAAAACATGGTGAGGTTAAGTCCAAAATGTTGGAGTCAAGGGTAAACACGCCATTTGGTAAGGACTATGGTTTCACATGTACCTGTATCACGGGTTCTACCAAGTTCCCAAAGTCATTGACCACTTCCGAATATTGTCGGATTTCGGGACTGACTCCCGGTCCAACGACGTTCGTAGGAAAGTCTCGTTTGAGTGTAGTATCGCGTATCAACTAATTCAAGACTACTCTTGATTAGCCACCGCACTACGTCCTAAAAGGCCAAGATGGGTTAAAGGTATTTAAAGGTCCTCAACTTCATAGGTCACTTGAAAATATCAATGCCGAACACGACTACTCATGCCAACATAGTAATACTTCCAAGATTCCTCCATTGAGTGGGGTTATCACATGTGCCACATCCGAAACTCACTCTCGGAAAGACACTTTGATTATACCACCATCCTATCTTATGTTTCCCTCAAGTTCGGGTGTAGGACTTATCTCACCACTCTCGTAAAAGGAAAAAACACATATGCACATATTTACATTTTTATCTTTTTTTTTAAGCAAATTATAGCACAAAATAATTAAATAAATTCAAGTTAGGCTCAACCCTCTTAGGGAATCCCCAGTGAAGTCGCCATTTCTGTCGCGGTGATTTTCGGAGATCAAGCTATTGATTAGCGTTGACTCACTAATTTTATTTCACGACTGAACTTTTAATTTTTTTAAAAGAAAAGTGGAAAAAAGTTCTAAATTACCACATTTTTTAAAGATTAGGGTTCGGGGGTTAGTTACGTTTAGGGAAGGTGTTAGCACCCTAAACGTTCGTAGTACTCTACGAGAACCTCTTGATTTTATTTATTTACTTTGGGCTATGACTTGCTTATTTTTTAAAAGAAAGGAATGAATTAAAGTAGTGAGGAAAGGAAAATAAAATGTTTTTTTTTGTATTTTTTATGATTTGGAAGGACAAGGTCCTCTGCCTACGTACCCGTGAGGGATCAAAACCTCGTAGTTCGGGGTAAAAATGTCGTTTGATTTGTTTAGGTGTTTTTTAGTTTTTGAAAAAAAGGTTTTAAAGGTAAAATAAAGGCCAAGTGGCAAAATAAGATTGGTTTGTGTTTTTTATTTTTGAAGATGATTTAAATGTTATTAAGGTAGATTAATGGTTATTTAAAGAAAATAAAAAAGAAAAAGGGACACTTGATTGAAAATCAAGGTTTATTTAAGAAAAGATTTTTTTGATTTTTGATTATTTGCATGTTTTTGTTGTTTTTTGATAATAACTAGCTAAGACTAAAGCGTAGCAAAAGTTAAATACGAGGAAATTCCGTGGTGACGTTGGATCACCACGAAATCCTTTTGAAAATAAACTATCCTAATATTTTTTGTATTTTTTCTTAAAGCAGAATAATAAAAATAATAAAAAAGAAAACATAAAGCGGAATAAATAAAGTGAGTGTCAGTGTAAATTCTCATTAATATTTACATTGTGCCTAAATACATTCTAAGAAATGGCAAAATAATAAATAAAAATAAAAATTGCAAATGCACTAAAAATTAAATAAATATGCTAAGAATAAAAATAAAATGAAAATGCATGAAAATAAAAGGAAAATAATAATAAAAAAAATGCATGAAATACTATAATGTAAATGCAATGGAATAATATGCATGAAAATACATAAGGAAATAACAAAATAAAATGCAAGAAATGATAAGAGAAAATAAAAAAATAAAAGGAACAGGGGGGTGCTATGAGCAGAAAGGGGGGTGTAAAAAGTAGGCTGAGAAGGGATGAGGGAAATGAAATGAAACGGGCCGCGTTTGGGCCCTGTTTTGGGCGCTATAAATTCTAAAAGACAGATTTTTCTTTCATTTTTCTTCTTTTCTTCTCTCTCTTCATTTCCTTTTCTCTCTAGCTCTCTCCTCTCTCTCAAACTACACGCCTGAAAAAGACTCTCCGGCGTGGTGGTTGGCCGGCCCAAAGGGCGGCGCCACCGCGCCGGAACAACAAACTCACTTTTTTTTCAAAAAAAAAACTTAATTTTTCTTACTTCCCTCTCCCTCTCAAACACGAATCCGGTGCTGTTTTTTTCAAAAACAAACTCAAAAACGGTAGATCTAAGTTAGAAATCTTGAAAAAAAATATACCTCTTCTCTTTTGATTCGGACTTGGGGTTTGTGGGTTCGTTTTGTTGGCTTGGCCGCGGATTGTGAGTACTGCGCGTGTGTGATTGTGGTTGTTTGTGGTAGTTTACGGTGGTGTGAGTGTGTGGTGAAGGGAAGGGCTGTTTTGTATGGGTATGTGGGTGTGAGGGAGTGGTTGGTGGTGTGTGTTTGATGGTGAGGCCGAGTGAAGCTTGAGTTGGTGGTTGTTGTGGGTTGTGGGAAGTGGCTGTACGGTTGTGTTGTGGGTGGTATGAGTGTGCGGCCGTACGGTTGTGTTGTGGATGGTATGAGTTAGGGGGTTTTGTTTTGTTAGGTGGTTGTGTGTGTGAGTGGTGAGGAAACCGTGAGTGAGTGTGTGTGAGTGGGTGATGTGCGCGGCTGGGTTTGGCTTAGGGGGGAGGTGGAGTTTGTTTGTTTGTGTGTGTGGGATATGGTAGGTCGTATGGCTGGGAGTGTGTGTACGGATGAGTTTTTGAATTTGGCTTGTTCTTCTTGTTACTGATTCTGTCTCTGAGCGTTTTTTTTTTGAATTGACTGAATTGGCTCCTTTTAATCAAACAATGCAGTTAATGATAATCAAAACAAATGATGGACAATAAAGCAGTTTAATTGACACATTAAAACAAAAAAAAAGTCTCTGATCCAAAGTCTCCTCTAAAAAGTCAGATGTTTAAAAAAGATAAAAAAAATAAAAAAGGAAGAAAAAAATTAATAATAAAAATGCTAAATAAAAATGACAAAAAATATTTAAAAGAATAAAAATAAAGATAGAAATAATAATAAAAAAAACAAAAACCAAAAGACGGACTCGAATGAAAATATAAAAAAAATGAGGTATTTTAAAATACCTCTCTTGTCGAAATTTCGTCCGAGACGACGAAAAATTCCGAACTGAAAAGACGAGTAAAAAAAAGAAATTTTAGGTCAAAAATTGGGGTATGACATATGCTTTTCAGGATAATTCCTCAATTGTTTTCATATAAATATGTTTTCAGATAGAAGTATCAACCCTGTATGTTAAGTGAATAAAGAAATTATTTGACAGTGAATGAATGCATGCTTGAATTGGTTAACAAACCAGATTGTAATATGAATTAACAATGTGAAGCTAGGCCTTTAAAATGTCTACGAGTAATGACACTTCATATTTTATTTGTTTATTAGCAATAATAGGTAGGGGTGTTCATGGTTCATGAACTGCACTGAACTGAACCATATAAATGGTTTGGTTCAGTTCATAAAATCCATTTCAATAAAAACTGGTTAATTCTTAAAAACAGTTTCAATCCAGTTTAGAACCGGTTCAGAACCGGTTTATAGTTTTAAACCGGTTTACTTATTTTTAACCGGTTTTCAGTGAGATTGATTTTCCGTACAATCACAGAGATCAGGGTTTTCCATCTTCTCGCTTCTTCATGGTGATTTCAAGGTTCATTGCATTGGTTTCTGAATCAAATTTCACTGAAATCCGAATCTCACTTTCCTCAGTGTAACGACTTCTATTTTCGCCGCTGAATGGCTCGATTTCGTTTCCGGAGCCTCCGTTTCTTCGACGTCTTCGCAATCGCCGTTGTTCTCTTCGCGAGAGACTGTGTTTGTGATGAATTGGAGCATGAAGAATTTTCTGTAACTGATTTGGATTGGAACCTTTTTCATCAGGATTACTCACCGCCGGCACCACCACCGCCACCGCCGCATCCACCGTCGGTATCATGCGTGGACGATCTAGGTGGCGTCGGTTCTCTGGACACGACGTGCAAGATAGCGAACGATGCGAACCTCACTCGCGACGTGTATATAGCAGGAAAGGGGAATTTTAACATCCTACCTGGTGTGAGCTTCCATTGCGAAATTCCTGGATGCATGATAACCGTTAATGTTACTGGTAATTTTAGTTTAGGTAACAACTCGTCGATTCTCACCGGAGCTTTTGAGTTGGAAGCTGATAATGTTGGTTTTGGGAATTTTTCGGTGGTGAACACGACGGCTATGGCGGGTTCGCCACCGCCACAGACGAGTGGGACTCCTCAAGGGGTTGATGGGGGTGGTGGAGGGCATGGAGGGAGGGGTGCTAGTTGTCTCGTGGATACGACGAAGCTACCGGAGGATGTTTGGGGCGTAGATGCGTATTCGTGGGCTACGTTGCAGCGTCCGGATAGTTTTGGGAGCGGTGGCGCTGTGGAGAACATCGGGAACAGGGAGAACATCGATCGCTGTGGAGTTCTCTGAAACGACGAGAACGAGATTCGGGGAAAACTGAACGGTTTTGGGGATTTGGGATTTGGGATTTGGGAATTCAATTTAAGCGATTATAAAATGTTGTTGTTGTATATATACTTCATTGAACAGTGAATAATTGGGTGAAGATGATTGAGATTTGTGAAAAAATCAATTCATATATATAAACCGGTTTTGAACTGGTTTTAAACTGAATTTAAATTGGTTTGTAAAAAGTGGTTCAGTTCAAAACTGTATGAAGTGATTCAGTTAAAATATGGTTCAGTGCAGTTCAGTTAGTAGTTTGGTTCAGTTAACTGAATATTTTGCACACCCCTAATAATAGGTGAATGTTGAGGTAAAGTGCCCAAATTGATAGATTATGGGAACGGATCCTCTCAAGTGAAATTTTTTGTAGTGAAATCTTTAGTCACTCGTTAATTTCTATTACATGAAGTCAAAGTCATTGAAAAATAATTGAATGATGAGATTCTTACGCGAGAGAATCTCATCCCGTAGAGTATGTATTCATGCATTTAATGGTGAAATGAGCAACCGGAAAAGATTCCCCTGGCTCTAATATCCTCCCCCAACTACAATTGGTTTTATGATGGTAAATGCCTTTTCGAAGCAACAGAGGTGTGGCAGACTAATAACTTTGCCATATGGTGTATTAAATTACCTCGCACGACCATGCTCAAGAGGCTGGGAACCGCGCATCCCAGCCTCACTGTGGAAGTGCTCATGGTAGAGAGGGAATTCTTAACGCTTTAAAAGCTGTAAAAAAATGGTTTAGAACATGGTTTGGAGCTGTACATACATAGCACTTTTGTTCCTTAACATAACCTTAGCTAGCTTTAATATGCACAAAATTTTGAACTCCATACATGGACTCGAGATACCAGATCATGTTTCCTTCGTTTAGCTACTATTCATTTATTTTCCATTCATAAGATAGATAGACATAAGTGGAAGATTAGTGCATCTCATTTTAATAAGTGGATCCCATCGATGGATCTCACTAAACTTTCACTTGTATTTATCTCACTTATAACTAAAAAGTGAATGAAGCATAGCTAAATGAAACATATCCGGACTCGATTTACAAGTACAAAGAAATGTTTCATCCAAATTACACTACGACTTATTCAAATGATTGATTTGCTTAACCTTTCTACTTCAATAAATTTAATTTATAAATTATGTAGCACCTTGCTTGTTGACTAAGAAAATACAAGGATTTGTAGGAGTATTATTTTTTTGGTACAAAAAGTTGTATTATAATTAGTCTCAAATCAGATGTGCATGCCTCAGCAGCCGCAATACAACTACCAAACAACGCATGCGCACAATACCGACCTCCCTAACACGTCATTCCCTTATGGTCACCATTTGATATTTTATTTTAATTGTTTGATGTTAACTTTTCGATTTTTAGAGAAAAGACGTCATAATTATCCGGACTTGGTAGGAGGTAAGTTAGACGTAAACCAACAATTGTTCTATTCAAGCATCAAACTCGGATTTTTTCAAACGATTCGTTATTTGATTAAGCTCGTTTACCATTTAAGTTCAATCATTAAATTATTAGATGATATTTTATTTTGTAACCAATACACACTGCCGTCATCATTTTGGATAAGCAACACCAATGTACCAATATTAAATTAACTACTGTTTTGATATAACTCATTCTTGCTTCAATTATTGACTAATAATACTTGCAATTGTTTCCTTTCTTTTTGGTCAATTGTTTCGTACGTCACATTAAATTATCATTTCTAATAAGAAAATGGGTGCTTAACCGTTAAATGATTCGTAAGCATGACATAGGAATTCAGTTTGAACTGGATCACAATAGGAATATCATTCCACATTTGGAACTTAAATCAAATAATAACCAATTAACTTGTTGTTTTATATAATGAAAATGTTCATTTTTTAAGCATGAAAATTTTTACCGATTTTTAGTAGAGTCTATCCTCTCAATCACATTTCTTTTCATCTACAAGACTCGAACATCATATTTTGTTTAACAAACTTTAGTTTAATTTCACTCCAACCAATGTAATATCGGTGTTAGCAATCAATTATTTAACATTATCTTTTCATTATTTTTATTATTATTGAATGATTTTTTATGTCCAAGTCTTTATAAAATTTCACCCAATAAAACAAAAAAAATATATAAAAAAAATTAAAAATGTGTCACTGATATTCTGCGGGACCTACCAGTTTGAATATAACTGAAAATTTCTGCGGGACCTACCAGTTTGAATATAACTGAAAATTCATTCATTGGGTGATGTAATAATATATATTTCTACAAAGAATCTTCACGATTATCATATTGGTAATGCTTATCGTCATACCTAAATAATCCATTAATATCATTTTCTATTCTTTTTTGGTTATTATTCCCTTTGATGAAATACTTGGTTCCCAAAGCTGCTATTTTGTTTCACATTGTACTTCTCTAAATCAGCTGCATAACTGTTGTTAGTAGGCATTTCAACAATCTGTGGTTTTACAAAAGGGTCTATTATTCCACCATGTGCTGTATTAATTTGAAATTCAAAGGTTGAATTATATGATCCATCTGATAATATTTGTGATATTGGTCCCATATAATCCATATCCAAAAGATTAGTAAGGGAACATGTCCTTGGAAATTTCACCAATTCTTGTTCACTATCATCATTTGTTTGTGTCATATTGATTTGGTTGGTTGGGTAGTCCTCGTTTGTCTCCAATGATTTTGTGATATTCTTCTTTTTATAGATCCTACATAAGACCCAATCATCTAGCTGTTGACACATGAGCACAAAGGCAAGGTTAGTTCAACCAAAAATATTATAAAAAATAGCTATAGGGAATAATCAAAGAGGAATCTCAATTAAAGACGTCACACAATTCGACTCTTCAAAGTAACAAAATTTTTAAAATGATTTATTGTAATTAAAATTTTTGATCTGATAAAGTTTACAAGACAATTTTAGATACAAGACAATTTTAGATACTAAATTGGCTGACCAAAAAATATTATTTGATCGGATATTTTAATTTTATAAATCAATTTAAAATTTCTTTAATTCCAAAATCAAACTGCTCGACGCCTACAATTTCAAGATTAAACGGAGTATTTACTCATCAACTCTTGGAATTCTAAAAGCTATATAGGGTTAAAAAGCTTACCCTCATGGACCCAATTTGCCTATTGGCTTGTCTTCTTGATCCAATTAACCTATATTCATGCATAATCCAATCTGTCTTGATTCCCTTTGGTGGCCTACCCTTGTAAAATACCAAAGCTTTCTTAACTCCAATATGCTTAGACCCACTAAAGATTGATTTGTCTGTTCCAGTGGCTTTCCAATAACCAGAAACAGTTGCTCTATTTGGTCTCACCCCATTTGGATACTTCCTCTCTCTTGGAGTAAAAAAATACCATTCATTTTCTCCAAAGTCTGATTTATCTGCATTTCACTATGACAAGTTAATATTGAAAAAATACATCCAAATTTCTACATATTAAATTTATATTACTATATTCAAATGGATATTAATCAGTATAAAAAAGTTTTACACATACGTCCGATCAGAGCTCACCACATAAACAATTTAGATATATTTTAGGAACTAATATGACAAAATTACGTAATGATGAAACATGATTTGAATACATTTTTTACACCAATAGATGTATATCAATTAAATTCGATAAAATATTTACCTGGTAATTCCCATGGATCAAATTTATAGATATCCACTTCTGGGATGATAGATGCAGGACATGGTTGTGATGTTGCTTGATTACAAAGATAATACACAATTAGCTCCTCATCAGTTGGATGAAACCTAAAGCCAGGTGGGAGTTCAGAGGATGTTCTGCTTTCCATTGAGTAAAATAAAATATTGAGAAAAATAAGAAACTATAGACTAATAATTTTCTTGGCTATTTTCTTTTGGAGAAAAATGTTACTAGGAAATTGATATTGTAAAGGAGGGTTCAAGAGAAATCAAGGTGTTTGAAATGTTTGCAAAGAGATTGATGCCCCTTTTATCTTTGAGGTTTTTTGTCGTTTGTGTAGTGTTGCATGGATTTGATTGGTTCATAGAATGACTTTTTAATGTAACCTTAGAATATGCGCACAAATTAAGCTATTGCCATGCTCCAATCAGTGACTAGAACTCCCTCACCTATTTTTTAACTGACTTTTTCCTTTTTTCTTTTATTTTTTCTTTTTTGAATAACACTAGCTAGGTCGACCTTATCCACATTTAGGTTGCATTCAATGCTTTGAAGGAATATTATTGGCATATTGCATATATATATTAAAGTTGTGTATAATTGTTAAGTTGATGTCAGCAAAACTAGTTCTTTGAATTCTTAGATCATTACAAAAATATGGTTGTTTTGTTTGGTAGTAATAATCTTCAAAGATATCAAATTGGTTTGGTTTGAGTGGTAAGCAGTTCGATTCTTAAGTATATACATGGTCTTGTGTTTGGTCAATGGATTTTGCACGTGCAAATTTAATATCTAAGAGAAGTAGTAATCTTTAAATATGTTATTGATTTGAGGCGTTCTGGTCAAGAATTTTGAAAATCATATGGGATTAAGTAAAAAATAAATAAAAGTTGGTATTTTTTTTAAGAAAAAGCTGTTCTTTTGTTTTTAGAATAAAATTCATAGATTTTTTTGTAATTAAATAAAATAAAATAAAAGACTAAGCAACTCGGTGTCTAAAAACTCCAGAGGAGTCGGCTAACAAGATAACATCTAGTTGCAGAGGGGGAGAAGTTCATATCTTCAGAGTGTCAATGTTGTCAGTCCCGTATTTAGCCAGCTAATTGGCACATTCAATGCCTTCCTTTAATGTGTGGGAAAAGAAAACCACCCAAGGAAGAGATGGGAGCTTTTTAATGAGTGAAAGAATAGTCCTATGAGGATTAAATTCATTCCGATGATCATCAGCAATCAAATCCAAAGTCGCTTGGGAATCAGATTCCAAAATAATAGATGTCTGATATCCAAGATCCCAAGCCAATTGGAGGTCTTGTCACGATTTTAATAATAATAATAATAATAATAATAATAATAATAATAATAATAATAACAATAATAATAATAATAATAATAATAATAATAAGTTATGTGCTCACCATATCGTTTCATCCCAATTTCACAGTTAAATATTAAGTAAATCGTATAACTTTTTTTCATGTGGTACAATTGGGGATGAAAGACATTTTGAGGTTCTATCTTGCTAAGGATTTGTTGCCCACCCAACACGGTTGAACTATTTGTATTCATTAAATCTTCGGAAAAGAAATTCTTGTACAAAAGTTCTTGCTAAATTGAAAGCTAATAGTTCCTGCCAATTTATTACATTTAATAAATCTCTTTCATGTTTATCATCTACTTTATTAGACGGTGTTTTAAACATGTCCTTTTTAAGGACTTGGTTTTTTCCTTTTTGTTTCATTTTTCTTTTTCCTTTTATGCAACAAAAAAAGAGAGTAAATTGTGTAAGCTATATGGTGTTCGTTTGTTCGTTATTATCATGTTAGTTTTAAAACATCGACTATAGCACTTGAATGTATTAGTCTCTATACCTATTTTTTTATAAGTTCCATACCTACTTTTGTTTATAAGCTCCATACCTTTAAAAAATAAAAAATAAAAATTTATTGATATACCCATAGCCATATTCATACTTTCCAAGAGTAAGCAAATCCATAATACTTTTTTATTTAAATATGATTTTAATTCGTATAATTATAGTATTATTTTTTTAATAAGTTTTTTTGTCTAGATTCAGTCTCTGCAAATTCAATGATTATTGATTTTAGTCTTTCATGCTATGTGTGGATTCAATAAAATCAAGTCATGTGGCCCAACAAGCTGACATCAAAGACTAAAAGCAATAGTTTTTAAATTTACAATGACAGAGTTCCAACAAAAATTTTACATAAACTAAAACCAAAAAATATTAGAATTACCATAACTAAAATCATATTTAAATCACTTTTTATCAGTAAAAAAAAAAAGACTGTGGGGAAGCAAGTGTGAATGGAAGATGCAACCATCAATATATGTCAATCACAAACTCACTAGCTAGTTCTTCTCATTTATATTATATTATTACATAATTTTGAAACTCATCCCTCATTGTTTTGTTTGTATTTGGCGTTTGCGAGTGTTACATAGTGGCATGTGACAAGCTAATTATCCATGTGACAACTTTTTTGACATCCCTTGCTTCAAATTCCAAAAGAGTAAAGGATCGATATGTCATGCATTCATCCAATTGTAACAAATATTGTCAAAATCACGTTTTAAAATGTGAAATTCGTTTAGATGTGAATTTTGTGTGAAATCAGTGGTAAATTAATTTTGTGAAATTGAAATTCAACCCGATTTGAGTGATTTTACTTGTGATGAGTTAATTTATTTCGATTTTACTCGATTTTGAAGAACTTCTCTTTCTTTTTTGTGTTTCTTTTATCTTTTAATAACTTTACAAACTTAGTAAACTCTTGTTTTTTTGGATTTTTTTTGGATACTTTGATGATTTGGTATAATTATTATGTTGCTTGATACAAGTTTATGATCAAGACTCTTTATTATGGCGATTTGGTATTTTTTATAATTAAGTTGAAATTTTCAATTATTAATGCATTTATAGCATTATGTAAGTATGTATGCAATGTATTTTTAATATTATTTAAATATGAGGTTAACTCCCTCTCAAAAAAATATGAGAAAAACTTGTACTAGATTACGAGTTGAGATTACGAGTTGATTATACATAGATAAATAAGTTCATTTAAGCATTCGAGTTTGACACCCTTAATTGTAATTTTTTTCTTTGAAATCTAGATGTCTATTTTATCATGAACGGTTGCTTCTAATTGATTAAGGAAATATAATAGTGACACCTAGTTTATAGAGAAAAATAGTGACATCCTTATTCATGGGACACCGATTAATATTTTTAACTTTACCTTTTGTTAGCTTAAGTATGATATATCAAAATGTTTTTTCTTTTTTTAAAAAATAGTAAAAATATACATGCGATCAATCAATAAGAGTTGCATCTAATGAAAGAAGCTAGACTCTCATGCAATCAATAAACACCATTGACTCCATCTTCACACTTCACAACTATGTCATCCTTGTGGGTTGAGCTCCAAATGTTCGTGTCATATAGGATGTCTAATCGATCGAGGGACAAAAATCACATAACTTGAAATTTAAGATAACCAAAATTCTAAATTTTGAAGTAATAAACGATATTTTAACATCAAAATTTTGATGTCAAATACAGTATTCTTTGATTTTTATATCTAATTGTAAAATGTATATTATATAAGATAAAAAAAAAAACAGAGAGAGATAGAGATAAATATATATGATGTCATGATGGACGAAATTAGCAAGTGCACCAAATCGTAACAAGTAATAAAGTAGTAAGTTTATCGTTCTCTACAAGGATTGTCGTTCAACTTAGTAATTAATAAAACTTATTTCAAAAGACGAAAGTTAAATAAAATTGAATAGAATTGCAGGGTTGAATTGCTCTGCCCAATGCAAGATTAGGTTTATGATTTAGCTTATTAACGGCGATTAGGGAATCCTTGAATCCCCCCTTCGTCTTTGTTGGAATTATCTTTTAAGAAACAAACAACTTATGTGGTGCCTACTTTTGATTTAATGAATCCAACGGTAAAACTCATACGAAGTTTCTTACAACAACTATTGCTAGACTAACCTAGGTTTAGATTATGTACGACGTTGTCAAAAGAAAAGAGTAATGACGGAAGAAATTCAAACCTGAAACTTCCTAACCTCAATAAGAAGTGGTAATTAGAAAATCCAATGGAACTAATATAATTTCGGGTTTTCAGGGCCTACTTTTATCCTACGTTTCAATCTTCAATTTTACACTCGTAGTTAACCAATTGAAAAGGCATTAAAGAACAGACATAATCTAATTTAAATCGAGCACAATAAAAGCATAAAATGAATGAAAAACTTTATTAATAAGATCCAACAAATAAGAAGAGGTTCATCTTGGAACCCTAATCAAGAGGTTTAGTTGCTCACTTGTTCAAAAAAAAAATAGAGGTTTAGTTGCTCATGGCAACATACATCATAACAAAACAATAGAAAAACATACCCTAGAGAGAGAACAAAAGAAGGAAGAATCCTGCCTTGAAGTTATGATGCTTGACCCTTGCTGTGACGGTCAATGTTTCTGAATGAAGAATAATGTGTGCAAGGGTCTCTATTTATAGCATATGGTTACATAGGGTTTAAGAGAAGAAAACTGGGCTTTTTGCACCGATCTAACTTAGAAAACAAGCAAAAACCTAATTATGGCCGAGTCTTTGCGCCTGGGGCTACACACAGGGGTTTCTGAGGCAGCAACCAATGTTGTCCCAGGCGCAAGGGCGCCTCAGGCAGCCCCTCCTGGGCGTTTTTTGCTTTTTTGTCCCGTTTTTTTATCTTTCTTCCGTCTGAAAACTCCTAGGAACTTGAAATGATTTTTCTTCACTTTTTATTGTCTTCAACAACCTTCTAAGTATCATTGGACTTCAATTTCATATCCTTGATCCTTCACGTGATGTCTTGATTTGTCGATTTACATGATTTCTCACTACGAAACACTCAAAACACTATGGAGTTGCATGATCTAGGATAAAAGCTAGTGAATTACAACGACTCGTGTGAAAACAATACAATATGTTCCTCAAACCATTAACAAATCATCTATCTCTCATCTTATTTGTCTTCAAATGTAAAGAAAAGTACTAAAAACCATAGTCAAAATGTCATATGATGCTCTGTCATCATGTCTCATACAGTGTACTATATTTGATATGATGTTCAAATACAACTCTCTGCCTAGACGGTCCTATGCGAATCATTGCGGGTGCAAGTTCCCCCACCTTGTTTTCAACAAATTTCCTTTAATACTACATATGTTTTTCCTTATTATTTAAAACTTTTGGTTGTGTGACAGTGTTTTTGGTAAGGATATTGATTTACACATGATTGTAAGAGATGGTCGAAGAAGGTGCAACAGTATAGTGGTTGTTTATCGTTTTTCACTAGTGTGATGTGGTGTATCAATAAAGACGCTCCAACACTCAAATCAGCGAGGTCTCTAGGAGCTTTGAGGATTATCTCCGAATGAGAATGTGTACATATTTTTGTGGTGTGGTGATATATTTATAGATTCCTAGGTGGCACATGAGTGTGTGTCTGTTTGTGTATGTATGTTTATTTTGATGGTTGTATTGTTATGGGGCAAATGTCATGTGACTGCTTGATTTCTTAGAGTGTTAATATTGTCTCTAAGCATCTTATTTGGTGCTTCACGACTCTATGTTGGAACATGTGATTTGTAGATGTCTTTAGGCGCCCTACAATGATAGCCCCTCAAAGTGTCGCCTCATTGCTTGAGGTGGGAACGTAAGGTAATTTGAAGTCTTTTGAATTCAACATTTAACTTCAAGCGGTCGTCTTTGTCGAGTATGTGACCGACCAATGATCATGTTTGTATGTGATATGTCTTAGTGTTATCAAAGGACATGTCTTTTAATTTCAAGGGGAGTCTTAAACTTAGTGTTGTCTTTTTCTTTCCATCGTGTTTGGAGCATTGGGTTACTCACCAAAGGAGAATTAAATGATAATGATACTTTTCTGGAGGCCAATCGCTCATTTTTAGATAGAGTTGACTCGTTGATTACATGTTTATAGATTTTGGATCTTTGTAGGGCGAGAAATGGGGAGTTGTCCGTTGAGAAACATGACATCCACTAACTAGTATTGATAAATTGAACAATCTTACAAAAGATAAAGTGGAAATAAAAGAGTACATCAAAGCCTATTTATAGGCATTCACTAACTGGTGGAAAAGCTTAAAAGAGTTTTGTATTGATAATATTGAACAATCTTACAAAAGAGAAAGTGGAAATAAAAGAGTACATCAAAGCCTATTTATAGGCATTCACTAACTGGTGGAAAAGCTTAAAAGAGTTTTGTATTGATAATATTGAACAATCTTACAAAAGAGAAAGTGGAAATAAAAGAGTACATCAAAGCCTATTTATAAGCATTCACTAACTAGTAACTAATTCTTCTAATCACTAGCTCTAACTAACTTTATACTTGACTCTTAACCAACAATTAAACTAACTACTAACTATCATTATTCTTAACAGCCTCCCTCGAACTCAAGGTAAGAGAACTCTTAGCTTGAGTTTGGATTACAAATCTAAAAGTCGAACAAAGAAAATTAAAAATGCTACCGTCTTCAAAAAAGGGATACTTGTGCAATAAACCAATTCCATGCCACTGTCTTCAAAAAAGAATACTTGTGCAAAAGAGCACAAGCCCAAAAGAAACAATGCAGCATTGAAACATCCAAAACAGCTCCATAAAAGCCAACAAAGGGTACAATGCTTAACCACCATAGGGCAGAAGCTATTATCAACAAGCCATAAGGCAAAGGCTTAACCACCAAGCAAAAACTATACTCAAAGTTTAACCACTTGATAGAAGCATAACAACAAGCCAATTAAGGAAATAAGCTTAACCACCTAACAAAGGCAGAAGCAATCATCAACAAAAAAAATAATGCTTAACCATCAAGCAAAAGCCACAACTCAAGGCTTAATCACTTGGAGGAAGCCATCATGCTTAACCATCTATGACAGAAGCATCATGTTTAACCATCATAGACAGAAGCTATCATCAACAAAGCCAATTAAGGCACAACGCTTAACCATTCATGACAGAAGCTTATCAATATGGCTTAACCATCATGAACAGAAGCACAACAAAAGAATCAAATAGTGAACCCAAAAGAATCCAACAAAAAACAATGAGCCAATGGAGAGGCATAGCCATGTGATGTGTCTTCAAACCATTGAAAACAAATCCATGTTGATGCATTCAAACCATAGGCCAAAAACAATGCTTCCAACAATGAATCTTTAAAAGCCAACAAAAGAGTTTGCAATTGTCACTATGAGAGACAAACCAGAAGCAAACTCCAACAACGATCCAGGAAAGGTAGGCAATGCAACATAATTCGGTGTTAAAAAAAAAAAAGGAAGGGAGCTCCACCATGCTAGAACTCAACAAAGAAATCAACATGTTGAAAACCAATGGCTTCAACAAAACAACAAACAAGTTTGTGTACATAAGGCACAAAACCAAACAATCAAATAAGTTCCAGCAATATGCTCCAAGCGGAAGCAACAAAACCAGATGCAATTGTAAGTGGACAGAGACAGAAGTACCACTTCACAACAGCTACAATTCACTATACCACCAGAATCATCACCCAGAGAACAAGAACAATTTATGGTTCTTGTAAGGCAATGTCATAAGAACCATATCTTGACCTTGTAGCTAACCAATGATTCAAATACCAACCATAAGCAAAGACAGAGACCAAAGGCTTCTATAACGATCAAGGATCAAATAGCAGAAGGCAATGAATCAGAAGCATCCAGCAAAGAATCCAACCAAAGCCAACCGAAATTGCACAAGAATTGCAAGTAACAATCAACCATATTATTATTCCAAAACAGAACCTGTAGGGAGAGAACCTTCAATGTTCTATAATACATGTAGCAAGGCTTCAATAAGTCAATCAACAACAGCATACCAAACAGTCCAGCTCACATACCATTTGCAACAATCTCCTCGTGTATCATGTCTGATTACAACAACAATGAAGCAAGCTCATGTTTGCTACCAAAATCCATCTCATCTTCAAAGATAGTCAAAGAAAACTTATCACAAACACCTTTGGAGAATGATTGTTACGAATGAAGATGGAGGAATCCAAATATGAATCAGCACACACAAACTTTAAAATGCAAATCCTGCGCTGAAGATGGAGTAGAATTCAAGAATCAAATTCACCATAAAATGCTCAAATCAAACAACCTATCCTTCAAACTGAACGTAACACCAATCTGTTTCTAGTGAAGACTTTCAAACTGAACGGAACACCAAAATTCCAACCACAAAAGTGATGACAAAATCACAAACCCTAAGGATTGGGGAAAATGACAACATGAAACATGAATAGAATTTGGAAAGCAAATATGACGAGTACAAAACAAAAACGAATTTGATCGATACGAATCAAGGACAGAAAACAAATCGGAATCAACATCAAGGAGAAACAGAGCTGAAACCCTAATAATTGGGGAAAAGACACAAAACAAAAGCGGAATCGCATAACAAAATCAAAGCGAACATGAAACACAATTAGATCGAAATCGAATTGGAATCGTGAACCCTAGGATTTGGGGAAAAAGACAGTACCACGAACGATTTCGAGCAAGAAACTCGAATCGAATATGAAATTGAAGCAGAAACTAAGAAAGTAACTAAATCACGGAACCCTAAAAATTAGGGAAAAAGGTGAAAACAAAGAAAACGCGATCAAAAAAGCAATCGCAAACTGAAAAATGTTGATCGCATGAACTTGAGATTCATATCAAAAGAGAAATCGATTGAACAAACCAAGAACAGAAACTGAATTGAATTAATGGACATAGAGCATAAGAAAGAGAACAGAATCGCAAATAGGAGATTGCAACAGAATCAAGAAAGAAATTTTCTCTGGAAAGTAAAGGAGGAAAAAGTAACAATGTGAGAGAAAAGGAATAGAGGAAGAAATAAACGATGAGAAAATTGAATTTTCTCAAGAAAATGCAGCGGAAAATTCCTTCAAGGTGGATACCAAATTAGCTCTGATACCATGTTGAGAAATGGCATCCATGGATAAAATGGTGTGTTGGATATTTGGTTGATTGGCTTCATGTTTGCTAAAATCAAATATACAAGCAATGTGCGTCTTCAGAAGCTGGAACTCAGAAACAGTACTTCAGAAGCTGAACAGTACTTTAGAAGCTGGGCTTCAGAAGCTGAACAGTACTTCAGACGCTGAACAGTACTTCAGAAGCTGACCTTCAGAAGCAACCTTCAGAAGCTGAAATGTTCAGACGCAGACTTCAGAAGTACCTTCAGAAGCTGGTTTTCTACGTTCTGTTTATTTTCTCATGTGATCTATTGAAGATTTAATTGAAGAATTCTCCTTGTTGGATTTATTTCTAGAAGGAAGATTATTTCACGTGAAGATATTTGTTGAAGATTGGATTCAATTATTTGTGAATATATTTTCAAAGAAATCTTTGGAAAATATATTTCTGGAAAATAAATTGCTTCTATATGTTTCTAAAGTATTTTGGAAATATATCTGTGAAGGATTTGGCTCAAGTTTATGTTGCTGCTGAAGCTATAAATAGAGGACGCTGTCATTGAAGAAAATTACATCAAAACAGGAGTCATTATAGAGAGAGTCTTAGGTTTTGAGTCTGTAAGCTTTGTGCTGTGTTTTTGTGTACACCACTCAATTGTTTAGAGTTGGTTTAGTTTATTGAGTTGTAATCACTTGAAGCTTTTAAGCAAAAGTGACGTATTGAGTTTTTAGGAGAGTGTCTCCATCTTTGATTGTTTTTAGAGTCTGATAATCACTGGGGCAGTGATTGACTGAGGGAAGTAAGAGGGGTCTTATATCTAGGAGTTCCTAGGTAGAAATACCACGGGTAGTGATTAAGTGAGAAGGCTGTGAAACAGGGGCTGTTGTCATAGGACTTCGAATCGATACTATTTTAGTGGATTTCCTTCCTGGCTTGGTAGCCTCCAGACATAGGTGTGTTTGTCACCGAACTGGGTTAACAAATCACCTGTGTTCTTTACTTTCTGTCTTTTATTTTGCTGCTTCAGAACCACTGTTATACGTACTCTGTTCAGCTCTGTTTACGGTTCAGAATCAGGTCCTGCCAGGAATTTCAATTGGCATCAGAGCAGGCACCCTGCCTGTTTTAGGGTGAGCTCCAGGGAAGTTATTTTCTGGCATAATGGACTCAGAAGGAGAATTTACTTATGAAGAAGTTTGCAAGCAGCTGGAAGAACAGAAAAGAACTATCAGTCAACTGCATGCTGAAAGAAGCGAGCACTTAGGGCAAATCTCTGATCTCAAAGATGAGGTAACCCAACTGTACTCTCAACTTGAACATGTGAAGAAACAAGTCAGAATGTTGAACACTGGTTCTGATATGTTAGAAAAAATATTGGAGAGTCAGAACCAAGGGAAACCAAATGGTATAGGATTTGATGATAGGACCTTGAACAACAAACAGCAAAATCCAGCTACAAGGTTCATTGCAGCTGTTAAAACATGTGATCCAATGATGAGCAATACTAAGTTGTAGTACCCTAATTTTGTCCTACGCATTTTAAATCAAAAATCAAAAAAAGAATCAAAAGAGGGAAAAAAAGTCAAAAGTCAACAAAAGTCAACAGAAAAGTCAACATTTCAAAATTGAGGACTTCGCACTGCGAAGCTCCCTTCGCACTGCGAAGTCTGCGATTTTTCTGCAGATTTTTGGTTTCTTTGATTTAATTCCAGAATCTGTTGCATATCATTTCCATATTTATTTTAAGTAGCATTCATGGCTAATTGGGCCAAGCAAAGCCAGAGTTGAAAGACTTGCCATTAATGCCAAGGTTGGAAGCTTTTTCTTCCAACCTAGCATGTGACAAGCAAGTGGGCTTGCCCTTGGGCAGCTCTAGTCCCTCCCATGTGACCTGCTAACCACCACAAGGTTGCCAGCCACCTGCTTGAGGACTTTCCTCCTGCTTGCTCCTCCCAAAACCAGTCAAACCAGCTGGATTTTTCACTTGAAAAAGCCATGATTGCCTACTCTGTTTTGCAGCAGCTTTTCACCCTCTCACACCAGCCAATTATAGCCTTTTTCATCCTTCAATCTCTGCACATCACAGTGCACGTTTTTATTGACCAACCATTGAGATTGCAAGGATTGATCCCCAAGCATTAGCCAATTGCAAATCAGCTTTGTTCTTCATCATTACCTTCTAGAATTAGTTGAATTTGTGGCTGAAATCAAGCTGGATCTTGCCCCTTGGTACAAGGCAGGGTTGCCTCTATCCATTAGCATTTAATGCAAAGGGATTCAGCTTAATCTTGGCCACAAATCAGCTGAATTTTAGGATTTTGTAATGATGACAAAGATTTGGTTTTGGCCTATAAATACAAGGCAATGCCCAAGGATTCAAACACAGTTAACACAGCATTTTCAAGAGCAGAAACTCTACTCATTTTAGCCTACAAATCTCCACCAAACAACCAGAAACAATCAATCCAACACAAAGCTTTCCAAAGTTCCAAAACCATCACCAATATTCAAACCTCTTGTGAAAGCCTTCAACCAAATCAAACCAAGTGCAGCTGGAGCTTTGCTAAGGAGTTTTGTAAGTTTTAAAGCACTTATCTTGCATTTACTATTGTGTTTGCATAGCTATTTTGGTTCAAAACCTTTTGATTCTAAAAAACCCCTTTTGAATTCAAAAGAAATCCCAAGGTTTTCAAAACATCAAAACTGGTTTGTCCAGCCTTTTTCATCCCAAAAACTCAAAGTTTTTCACCCACCTATAAGGTCCTGAGTGTGTTCAGAAGTTGTTTCTGAACAAAAGTTCAGAAACAGCTTCTGAACCCAAAATTTCGCATGCTTCGCAGTGCGAAGTCATGGTCGCAGTGCGACCATGACAGAACTCAGAACCTGAGTTTTTGTGTCAAAACAACCAATTTTTGAGGTTCTAGCCCCAGAGCTCAGAGCCTAAGAGTTTTTAAATCCATGTTCTTCAAACCATAACAAGGATTTTGCATAATTTGGACAAAATCACAAGTTCGTATGACCATTTTGTGAATAACTTGCAAAGCAAGTTATGTTCCCAAACTTTCAAAACCACATGAACAAACAAGCTATGTTCATCTTTTCCACCTAAACTTGAACAATAAATATTGTTCATGATGTTCAAAACTCAAAGATGAACATACACCGTTTACGTTCGCATTTTCGCAAAATGAGACGAACTTGCGTGTTTTTTAGCAAATTTGCTAAACCTTCCCATTTTGGGTTTTCAAACCAAATGTTTTGACATACCTTGGGATTTCTAAAGGATTCAACCCAAAAACATGAATGAAAAAGGGATGGTGTGACGTATGTCTCTCCATCGCCCCGATTGTACGAATGCGTGACGTATGTCTCGTCGCTCGGACAATCGTCATTCCCTTTTTTCAATATGTACAACCCTAACCAAACCAAAACTTGGCCCCTTGTGGTCAATCCAAACCTTTTGGTCCCCCGTTGGCCATTAGACTCAACCCCTCGACTCGTTTGAGTCCACTCGATCAATGATTGACTTGTATGAGTCCATTGCACCTCCCTTGGTCCCATAGCGACCAATTTCAACCCTCTACCCTAACGGACGTACCTTTTAACAATTCTAATGTGATTCATGAACAAACGCTTAATAAGTCTCCAAGTGCGAGCATACAAGCTACGTTTAAATCGCAAGAATTCGGTTAAAACATCGTCCATTTAAAATCAACCAACACATGTACGTTTTTCTACCAAAGAACTACGTACGCTTTGAATTCTCCGACTACCGGGAGATACGTAGGAGCAAGATCGACATCTTGTCAAGCGCAATAATAAAAAAAAAACTTTTTTTTCTTTCGTTTGTTTTTATCTCTTTTCCCCCTTTTATTATTTTTAACATAAATGAACATGCACGCAAAGTATTAAAAAAAACAATTCAAGCTTTGACCAAATAGAAGGTTCCCGTTGAGTACAACGGACGTGAGGGGTGCTAATACCTTCCCCTTGCGTAATCGACTCCCGAACCCGACAATGGTTGCGATGACCAAATCCTTATCCTCATCGTCAAAGGGTTTTATTATCGTTTCCCTTTACAACAAAAAAAAACTTAAGGGTTTATCAACGTTCCCTTTACACAAAAACTTTGGTGGCGGCTTCACAAAGGCCCTCCGAGCGTTTGCGAACGACCTCGGAGGATTTGCGCGTCTTTTTCCCGAGGAAAAAACGAGGTGCGCACAGCTGGCGACTTCACTGGGGATGGTCCTGTTCCCACTAGCGAGTCAAGCCTAACCTATTTGGTTTTTAAGCCATTTGTTTTATTTTCTTTGCGTGCCATGCTTATTATTTTATTCATACATGTCATATTTATGCTTTATGTTTATAGTTGCTTTATTTTGCTTTATATTCATATCTATATCAAATGCGGGGGTTACTTGAGTGATGTTACTCCACATTGTTCGGGTTAATGCCGGACGTGTGAGGCTCTCTACCCGAGCTTGAGAAAAAAACTAAGTTAGAAGGAGGTTGTGTGCGGAAGCCCGCGTTGACTTATGTCCGTGAGGTAGGATGCCCAACCCCGCTTAGATGAGATTTTCACGTGGAATTAATTGAAGTCATGTCGACGTATGTCCATAGACAACCCTAATTCCATGTGAGGTCTATGACTCTAAGGACCTCTTCTTAGGAGATTTCACCTTTTAGAGCCTACATGTGAGGATGGGGGGAAGTTCCGAACCTGCATACACCAAACCCTTGCATATCATTACATTTGCATTCATAAAAACTTTTTTTTGCATAAAAAAAGAGGGGCATATTTTTGCATACTCATTGCATTTATACATTCACATGCATTTTCATTTCAAAGAAAAACCCTCACATCATTCCCTCACCAAACGCAAAAAAAAAAGAGAGGGAAGTACCCGACCCGGTGTACAGTAGCGTTTCGGATGAGATCCGAGCAACCGGAAGGTCATCGAAATTCTGGAAATCATTTCTTTGTCCAAGTAATTTATCTTGTTTTTCAAAAAAAATCAAATCATTTTGCTCTTCCCAAGGCAAATGATTAATTTTATGGGACCCCCATATTTCAAATCATTTCCATCATTAATAAAGTTGCAGTTTATGTTCAAAAGAGTTCGTTTTTCTTTCGTTCTTAATTAGCAATAAATTTTCGCAACCCTACAAAAATAATCACCACCAAAAAATAACACTGCTACGATCCCTTTTGACTTCAATTTTCAAATTAACCAAAAGGAAGATGATAATAAGGACGATTTTGAACCTCCTGAAGGATTGTCCAGACTTGGGGATCAAGAGGATAGGGTAATACAACCTCACCTAGAGAACCCTCAAAAAAAAAATAGCACCACAGTTCTCCCTCTGCCGGGGCACACTCTATAAGAGAAATCATGGTCTCACTCAAACGTGTGGATAAATGTGAAGCAGTCATGCTCACCAAAGAAATCCATGAGGAGTCCTTCCAAACCCATGCCATTGGACATGCAAAAAGTACATAAGTGAATACCCTAAGGGCGGGTTGTTATTGGCTAACTATGGAGACCGACTGCTTTCCCCATGCCAAGACATGTCACGAGTGACAAATTTATGCCAACAAGGGGCACACACCACAAACACCTCTGAATGTCATGACATCACCCTAACCTTTCTCTATGTGGGGCATAGACATGTTTGGAATGATTGAGCCAAAGGCTTCAAAAAGGGCATCAGTTCATACTAGTTGCCATCAACTGTTTCACCAAATGAGTCGAAGCAGCTTCCTATGCAAACATGACCAAACAAGTGGTCGCCCAATTCATCAAAAAAAAAAACCATTTGCCGTTACGACACTCCCCACAATTTCCCACAAAAAGCCAAGCCGTTACGGCACTCCCCACAAATTCCCACAAAAAGCCAAGTCGTCATTGGCATTCCTCACATCACCAATTTCCAAAAAAAAAAAAAAAAGAAGCCCAATTTTTATTGGCATCCCCAAACAAACAAAGCCCAATTTTTATTGGCATCCCCAAACACAAAAAAAAAAAAGCCAAGTCATCATTGGCATTCCTCACATCTCCAACAAAAGACCAATTTTCATTGGCGCACACAATTGCCAAACAAAAAGCCCAATTTCCATTGGCCCTCACAAACCCCATTTCTAATAAAAGCCCAATTTTCATTGGCATTCCCATCCCATCATAAAAGCCCGACCTCGCTCGGCATCCAAAAAAAACAAAAGCCCGACCTTGCTCGGCATCCCATCACAAAAGCCCGACCTTGCTCGGAAGACAATCAAAAGCCCGACCTTGCTCGGAAGCCAATCACAAAAGCCCGACCTTGCTCGGAAGCCATTCCCATCCAAAAAAAACAAAAGCCCGACCTTGCTCGGCATCCCATCATAAAAGCCCGACCTTGCTCGGCATCCCATCATAAAAGCCCGACCTTGCTCGGCATCCCCTCATAAAAAGCCCAACCATGCTTGTCATCCAAGCACCCAAACACAAACAAGGTTTAACCAACTGAACCCCATAAAAGAGAAACACCTCACAACATTGGGGCATGGACAGTTCAACAAGAAAGTTCATTCTCGAGAATTTAGAGAAGGAGACTTAATGCTTGGAAAAAAGGTATTACCCATCCACAATGATCCCCCTACCAATAAGCTCCGGCGCAGTCAAAAAAATATATATGCCAAAAAGAAAAAAGAGCTCGCTAAATCGAAAACCTGAAAGGGCGGTTTAGGCAATAGAGAGCGTCCTGGTAGATCGAAAACCTGAAAAGGCGGTCTAGGCAAAAATTAAGGACATCAAAAAAGGAAATATACTCCAGTGGACTGAAAACTCGAAAGAGCGGTCCAGGTAAAAATTAGGGGTTTCAAAAAAAAAAAGAGAAAAGAAAAAGGCAAAAGACTGCGGCACGTGAGGTCCGGACAGAATTCAAGAGGGAAAGAATCAACCTCATTATCATCTTTCAAAAAAAAAAAGATTATTTCGAAGTCATAGGGAAAGTAGCACGTGAAACCCAAGCAAATTTCCATTTGTCTTTTTGTTTCTTCCTTTTTCTCTATCTCAGTAATCACCTCTTATAGGGATTACATTTTCACGAATAGTTACCCATACAAGGGACTAAGTTTCGTTGAATCAAAATCATTTTTAAAACCTTTTCATTGTTATGCGTCCTTACTTGCTCATAAAATGTGTTTTTATTCATGATAAATAATGCATTGAAATATGGGAATAACATAAAAAAACAAAAAAATGTGTGTTTTTTACTTGGACGTTAAGTGTCGAAAGAATTTCGTTGGTCCCCGGTATTGCATCAGAGGACTCAAAACTTGAAGCTTTGCATCAGTCATTTTAAGACTCATGCTCTTCAGCAGAAACAAGTGCGTAGCCCACGGCGCGTAAAACGCAAAGATCCCGGGTGTCAGAGGAACAAATTTCCCCAAATAAAACTCACCCCCTTACATCTTTTTCATCCACTAAGGCCGGATATCGATCATGCTTCCAAAATGATCCTTATATCCCCAGTGAGATCCCACCATAACCAAAAAGCCCGACCTCGCTCGGCAACCAAAAACCAAAAAAACCCGACCTCGCTCGGCAACCAAAATCCAAAAGCCCGACCTCGCTCGGCAACCAAAAACCAAAAAAACCCGACCTCGCTCGGCAACCAAAAACCAAAAAAACCCGACCTCGCTCGGCAACCAAAAACCAAAAAAACCCGACCTCGCTCGGCAACCAAAATCCAAAAGCCCGACCTCGCTCGGCAACCAAAATCCAAAAGCCCGACCTCGCTCGGCAACAAAACAAAAAGCCCAATAATCATTGGCGAACCAAAGTCCAATATTCATTGGCAAACCAAAGAACTACCTAAGCTTTGAATTCTCCATCCCACCAGGAGATACGTAGGAGCAAGATCATCATCTTGTCAAGCACAACAAACCAAAGCCCAATATTCATTGGCAACCCAAAGTCCAATAATCATTGGCAAAACCAAAGCCCAATATTCATTGGCAAACCAAAGAACTACGTAAGCTTTGAATTCTCCATCCCACCAGGAGATACGTAGGAGCAAGATCATCATCTTGTCAAGCACAACAAACCAAAGCCCAATATTCATTGGCCCACAATAAAACAACCTTATTGACATTCCCCAGGGAGTCTCAACCCCAAACAAAAGTCCAATCATTATTGGCAAACCCACACAAATCTTCGGGCTTAGGCTCGAACTACACCGGTTTTGATCCCATTTGGGTATGTAGGCAAAGGACCTTGTCCTTCCAAACCGACCAACAAAAAAAAAACCAACGAAAAAGAAAGCCCAACTGTCATGAACACAACCACAAACAAAGACCGACTCTGCTCGGCACCCAACCAACATTATTTCATTTTATGCATGCATATTTAAAACCATTCATACACATGCATTTCATTTCATAAAACATGCATCCTCAACAAGGATCCTCCAGTGAGTATCACATATTCACCAACATCCATCAACATTCAACCAGGGGCACCTATTTAGGGTAAGACCGCAGCTCGTTAGGAATCGATATTCAGAAGCAGTGCCTGAATAAGATCACCTAGTTTAGGTATCGACCTCTAGAAGCAGTACCTAGAGTAGATTACCTACATCCATGTTTCGACCTCTAGAAGCAGTACCTAGAGTAGATCACCTCCCCCAGTGTATCGACCTTCAGTGTTAGCGGCTGAATAAGATCACAGCTCGTTAGGAATCGACATTCAGAAGCAGTACCTGAATAAGATCACCTAGCTTAGGTATCCACCTCTAGAAGCAGTACCTAGAGTAAACCTCCATCTTAGGTATCGACCTCTAGAAGTAGTACCTAGATAAGATCACCTACCGCAATGTTCCACCTCTAGTGACATCCTAGAGTAAATCACCATCCTCAGGAATCGACCTCTAGAAGCAGTGCCTAGATAAGATTACCTTCATCCCCCAGTGGATCTACCTCCAGTGTTAGCGGCTGGATACGATCAACCCCTACCAACCATTGCATTTGCATTTCGCGAAGGACAAAATTCGGGTCCTTCTTTTTACTTAATTGATCTTCGCAAAGAGTTCATGAGATGCCCTCGGCACTCACGCACTCTATGCGAAGACACAATTAAGTAGGGGCAGCTGTAGTACCCTAATTTTGTCCTACGCATTTTAAATCAAAAATCAAAAAAAGAATCAAAAGAGGGAAAAAAAGTCAAAAGTCAACAAAAGTCAACAGAAAAGTCAACATTTCAAAATTGAGGACTTCGCACTGCGAAGCTCCCTTCGCACTGCGAAGTCTGCGATTTTTCTGCAGATTTTTGGTTTCTTTGATTTAATTCCAGAATCTGTTGCATATCATTTCCATATTTATTTTAAGTAGCATTCATGGCTAATTGGGCCAAGCAAAGCCAGAGTTGAAAGACTTGCCATTAATGCCAAGGTTGGAAGCTTTTTCTTCCAACCTAGCATGTGACAAGCAAGTGGGCTTGCCCTTGGGCAGCTCTAGTCCCTCCCATGTGACCTGCTAACCACCACAAGGTTGCCAGCCACCTGCTTGAGGACTTTCCTCCTGCTTGCTCCTCCCAAAACCAGTCAAACCAGCTGGATTTTTCACTTGAAAAAGCCATGATTGCCTACTCTGTTTTGCAGCAGCTTTTCACCCTCTCACACCAGCCAATTATAGCCTTTTTCATCCTTCAATCTCTGCACATCACAGTGCACGTTTTTATTGACCAACCATTGAGATTGCAAGGATTGATCCCCAAGCATTAGCCAATTGCAAATCAGCTTTGTTCTTCATCATTACCTTCTAGAATTAGTTGAATTTGTGGCTGAAATCAAGCTGGATCTTGCCCCTTGGTACAAGGCAGGGTTGCCTCTATCCATTAGCATTTAATGCAAAGGGATTCAGCTTAATCTTGGCCACAAATCAGCTGAATTTTAGGATTTTGTAATGATGACAAAGATTTGGTTTTGGCCTATAAATACAAGGCAATGCCCAAGGATTCAAACACAGTTAACACAACATTTTCAAGAGCAGAAACTCTACTCATTTTAGCCTACAAATCTCCACCAAACAACCAGAAACAATCAATCCAACACAAAGCTTTCCAAAGTTCCAAAACCATCACCAATATTCAAACCTCTTGTGAAAGCCTTCAACCAAATCAAACCAAGTGCAGCTGGAGCTTTGCTAAGGAGTTTTGTAAGTTTTAAAGCACTTATCTTGCATTTACTATTGTGTTTGCATAGCTATTTTGGTTCAAAACCTTTTGATTCTAAAAAACCCCTTTTGAATTCAAAAGAAATCCCAAGGTTTTCAAAACATCAAAACTGGTTTGTCCAGCCTTTTTCATCCCAAAAACTCAAAGTTTTTCACCCACCTATAAGGTCCTGAGTGTGTTCAGAAGTTGTTTCTGAACAAAAGTTCAGAAACAGCTTCTGAACCCAAAATTTCGCATGCTTCGCAGTGCGAAGTCATGGTCGCAGTGCGACCATGACAGAACTCAGAACCTGAGTTTTTGTGTCAAAACAACCAATTTTTGAGGTTCTAGCCCCAGAGCTCAGAGCCTAAGAGTTTTTAAATCCATGTTCTTCAAACCATAACAAGGATTTTGCATAATTTGGACAAAATCACAAGTTCGTATGACCATTTTGTGAATAACTTGCAAAGCAAGTTATGTTCCCAAACTTTCAAAACCACATGAACAAACAAGCTATGTTCATCTTTTCCACCTAAACTTGAACAATAAATATTGTTCATGATGTTCAAAACTCAAAGATGAACATACACCGTTTACGTTCGCATTTTCGCAAAATGAGACGAACTTGCGTGTTTTTTAGCAAATTTGCTCAACCTTCCCATTTTGGGTTTTCAAACCAAATGTTTTGACATACCTTGGGATTTCTAAAGGATTCAACCCAAAAACATGAATGAAAAAGGGATGGTGTGACGTATGTCTCTCCATCGCCCCGATTGTACGAATGCGTGACGTATGTCTCGTCGCTCGGACAATCGTCATTCCCTTTTTTCAATATGTACAACCCTAACCAAACCAAAACTTGGCCCCTTGTGGTCAATCCAAACCTTTTGGTCCCCCGTTGGCCATTAGACTCAACCCCTCGACTCGTTTGAGTCCACTCGGTCAATGATTGACTTGTATGAGTCCATTGCACCTCCCTTGGTCCCATAGCGACCAATTTCAACCCTCTACCCTAACGGACGTACCTTTTAACAATTCTAATGTGATTCATGAACAAACGCTTAATAAGTCTCCAAGTGCGAGCATACAAGCTACGTTTAAATCGCAAGAATTCGGTTAAAACATCGTCCATTTAAAATCAACCAACACATGTACGTTTTTCTACCAAAGAACTACGTACGCTTTGAATTCTCCGACTACCGGGAGATACGTAGGAGCAAGATCGACATCTTGTCAAGCGCAATAATAAAAAAAAAACTTTTTTTTCTTTCGTTTGTTTTTATCTCTTTTCCCCCTTTTATTATTTTTAACATAAATGAACATGCACGCAAAGTATTAAAAAAAACAATTCAAGCTTTGACCAAATAGAAGGTTCCCGTTGAGTACAACGGACGTGAGGGGTGCTAATACCTTCCCCTTGCGTAATCGACTCCCGAACCCGACAATGGTTGCGATGACCAAATCCTTATCCTCATCGTCAAAGGGTTTTATTATCGTTTCCCTTTACAACAAAAAAAAACTTAAGGGTTTATCAACGTTCCCTTTACACAAAAACTTTGGTGGCGGCTTCACAAAGGCCCTCCGAGCGTTTGCGAACGACCTCGGAGGATTTGCGCGTCTTTTTCCCGAGGAAAAAACGAGGTGCGCACAGGAACATCAGAACCAACCTCAGGGATCTAAGAACAAGAGGGCATCTCATCCTTGGATATGTCATCACTGTGGTAAAAAGGGGCTCATAAAGCCTTTCTGTTTCAAGCTGCATGGATACCCCAAGCACTTTCAACAAAGAAAAGTGGAACCAGTTGTAAACAAAATCAAGGTCAAGAAAGAATGGAAACCCAAGGTTGTTGATACTAGTCTTATAGCTCACTCCTCTCTAAAAGCACCATCAAAAGGAGAAGAGATTTTGGCACCAGAAGCCTGGTCATTTAAACCTAAGAGGAATGAAGAAAGCCAGTCAAGAAAAGCCTCCTGGAAAGTCTGCTAGTAAGTCTGTTGTTGTGTCACCTTCTGACAGTTCACAAGAGAAGGAGACTGATGAGCATTCCCAAGATGCTGTGTCAGAGGACAAGTCAGTAAACAGTGAGAATGACAAAGATGCAGAAGAGTCTGAACCTGTGTCTGATCAAAAAGTTCAAGAAGTTAGAACTGATATGGTAAAGGATCAATCTACAATTGCTGTTAATATAGATGATCTGGAGTCTGAACCCATTGGTAAAAGACTTGACCAAAGTGTTGGCAAGAATGCTGTTGTTGGACCATCTAAAGTCTGGAGCAAGGTAGTGTCCCTGTCCCTAAGAAGAAGGCACTAAAAGGAAAGGAAGTGGATCCTAGTAAGTCTGAGGATGATGTTGAGCAAGACATCATGCCCTATGTTCAGAAGAGGATTGCTGAACTTCAGAAGCAGATTGCTGGGAAGAAGATTCCTCTAAATGTGCCTGAAGCGCACATTGACTAAGCAGCATCTGAATGTGTGTCTGATGATGAAACATCATCTGTTGCTGAGTCTGAAGACTGTCAAGTTTTTGACTGATGTCCTGGATTTCATTTTGTGTTTCTGGTCTGCAAGTTTGTGTCATACTCTGCAGTTGTGTTCTTGTTTTTGTTATTCTGTGAAGACTGTGTGTGGGTACTGGTTGTGTGATTTTGCTGGTCTGAGAAGTGTCACTGATGTTACTGATGTGTATGGTGCTGTGATGGTGTTTGTAACCTCTGCTGTTTTTCTGTTCTTTCTACTCCTGGTGATTGCATGATTGTTTTTGTCAAAATTGTTTGGCTAAAAAGGGGGAGAAAAGTATAGTTGTTTCAGAAGCAGTTCAGTAGTTCAGGAGGAGTCTCTGTGTTCAGGGGGAGTAGGAGTCTCTGTTTGTTCCTGAATGTATGTCTTGGGGGAGTGTGTTTCCTGTCAGAAGCTGATCTGTTTCAGGGGCAGTATGTGTTTCAGGAACTGTGTCTCTGTTTTCCTGCGTGTATGTTTCAGGGGGAGTAGGTTTTTGTTTCAGAAGTTGTGTGTCCTCAGAAGTTATTGCTGTATGTTGTGTGAAACGTAGTGTTTATGCCGCTGCTAACTCTGTTGCTACGTTTGTGTTATGTTCTTCATGGTTGCGTATTTTGATGTGTGAAGAATTTAATGTGTGAAGAATTTGCTTTGTATATCTCTCTGTGCTCAAATTGATTTTAGCCAAAAATTTGCCAAAGGGGGAGATTGTTGGATATTTGGTTGATTGGCTTCATGTTTTCTAAAATCAAATATACAAGCAATGTGCGTCTTCAGAAGCTGGAACTCAGAAAAAGTACTTCAGAAGCTGAACAATACTTTAGAAGTTGGGCTTCAGAAGCTGAACAGTACTTCAGAAGCTGGGCTTCAGAAGCTGAACAATACCTCAGACGCTGAACAGTACATCAGAAGCTGACCTTCAGAAGCAACCTTCAGAAGCTGAAATGTTCAGACGCAGACTTCAGAAGTACCTTCAGAAGCTGGTTTTCTGCGTTCTGTTTATTTTCTCATGTGATCTATTGAAGATTTAATTGAAGAATTCTCCTTGTTGGATTTATTTCTAGAAGGAAGATTATTTCACGTGAAGATATTTGTTGAAGATTGGATTCAATTATTTGTGAATATATTTTCAAAGAAATCTTTGGAAAATATATTTCTGGAAAATAAATTGCTTCTATATGTTTCTAAAGTATTTTGGAAATATATCTGTGAAGGATTTGGCTCAAGTTTATATTGCTGCTGAAGCTATAAATAGAGGACGCTGTCATTGAAGAAAATTACATCAAAACAGGAGTCATTATAGAGAGAGTCTTAGGTTTTGAGTCTGTAAGCTTTGTGCTGTGTTTTTCTGTACACCACTCAATTGTTTAGAGTTGGTTTAGTTTATTGAGTTGTAATCACTTGAAGCTTTTAAGCAAAAGTGACGTATTGAGTTTTTAGTTGAGTGTCTCCATCTTTGATTGTTTTTAGAGTCTGATAATCACTGGGGCAGTGATTGACTGAGGGAAGTAAGAGGGGTCTTATATCTAGGAGTTCATAGGTAGAAATACCACGGGTAGTGATTAAGTGAGAAGGCTGTGAAACAGGGGCTGTTGTCATAGGACTTCGAATTGATACTATTTTAGTGGATTTCCTTCCTGGCTTGGTAGCCTCCAGACGTAGGTGTGTTTGTCACCGAACTGGGTTAACAAATTGCATGTGTTCTTTACTTTTTGTCTTTTATTTTGCTGCTTCTGAACCACTGTTATACGTACTCTGTTCAGCTCTGTTTTACGGTTCAGAATCAGGTCCTGCCAGGAATTTCATGGTGGAAAAGCTTAAAAGAGTTTTGTATTGATAATATTGAACAATCTTACAAAAGAGAAAGTAGAAATAAAAGAGTACATCAAAGCCTATTTATAGGCATTCACTAACTAGTAACTAACCCTTCTAATCACTAGCTCTAACTAACTTTATACTTGACTCTTAACCAACAATTAAACTAACTACTAACTATCATTATTCTTAACATTGTCCTTTCACTTCCTTTGTCTGTGTAAATATTATCTTTTCCCTTCAGGGTTGTTTTATTGTCTTTTTCTCTTTAGGAGTTCCTTCTTGTACCGTCAATGAAAAGAAAAACATGCCTTGAAGAAAAGAAAAACATACTCTAGAGAACAATAGAAGGAGAAAACCTGCCTTGAAACTCTAGATGTTTGACCCTTGTCTCGTATCACCAACTTTTTGAATCAATATAAGGGTGTTCAAGGATCTCTATTTATAGGCATCTTAGCTTGGAGATTAAGTTATGATTTATGGGCTTATTCCTCCGATCTAGCTTGAAAAACAAGCAAATAATGCATTCTACCTACAACAAAGTGTATAGGCAGATATCCCCATGCGTAGGGGTGCATTACACATCCCTAAAGCACAGGAGCGCTTTCATTATACACAGGGGCACATCACACAACCTCTCAGGGGATAATTCGTCAATTTTTTTGTCCTTTTTCGAGCATTCTTCTAACTTGAGATGAATTTTTTTCCAACTTGTATTGTCTTCAAAAACCTTATATGAACCATTGATCGTCATTTTTCATATCTTTTGATCCTTCATGTGTAATCTTGCTTTGCCAAATTACATGATTTAGCAATAAAAAAGACTCAAAACATCTATGGAGTTGAATGATTTGGGAAGAAACTGAATTACAACGACTCGAATGACTGTAGGCGTTTATTGGCAGAATATGACTGGGTTGAAATAAACAACAGACAAGCTACGTTGGGATTAAGCTTCATTAGTTAGTTCACCAATATATTTCCTTGATCGAGTATAAACTCCTCTTATCCCAATTATACCTTCACATATCTCCTTCCATATATCTTGTAGATAATGGGAGTCATCTCTTGTCTCTAAAATATGATGTTTCACTCAATTAGCTAAAAGTGAAACATTAAGTTCCAATAGTGTGTGTGATTGTAAACCTAGCTCGATGTCTCGCAACTAGCATCTATAAGTGCCCTTACACATGTCCCTTACAAGGGATGCATATGTCTAGCACGCCCTGAGTCAAAAGATCAATCTTGGATTGCTAGTCAAAGAAGCATTAAGAGCAGTAATAAAGACACTAATATAATAAAATAGGATTTATTTATATCCAGTCAAATCAAGTATTTACATTAAATTCCTGACTAGTTGCACTTTATCTCAAAATAAAGAGAAATTAGCTACGCATAGTATATAACTTACAAGACATATGATAGGATGACGAAGTGTTGCATCAGTCGAATTGATCTACAAGCCTTCGATGTTTCTACCTCACTTCTGCCCTTTAATGCTCTCATAACCTTGCTTTCTCTAACTTGAGTATTGAATGAGTGATTTCAAATGAGCTGCAATCCTTTATTTATAGATTCACTAGTTGAAACTCCTACTTACTAAACCACTTTTCTTCGTTGGCCGGCTTAGTAGCTTCACTAGGCTATTTTCCCTTGTTTTAGAGTTTGAGTCTTTGTCTTATCTTTGTTGGATGAAGGTCCTGGTCTTTTTAGGTTCCATGTTTTAAACTTTTATTATTGGTTGAACTGAAGCACATTGTGTTAAAATAAGCAGTAAAAGCACAAGAAATACTAATATCATATTGATACTCTAATTATTATAATAATTGGCAGTTTTCATGTTGTTTCTTGCAAACTAATTCAATAAGTGTCATGGGTTATATAGATAAAATCAAGTTCATTTGGCACTTATCAGAAGAAGCAAGAGAAATTGGTTGAGCGCTTGAGGATAGATCTCAGACAAAAAGAGGACATCCTTCTGGTCACTGTTGGGAAAATGGATTCTCTTGTTGCCACCCAAAGGATGTTCAGAATGCTTATAGATTGAAGATGGAAAAGATATGGGTTCATCATGAGGCAAAGTTGAAAGATCTCTCCAACTAGTATTAGGTCAAGGTAAAAGAAATAAATTTTCTGTTCCATAAATACTTCTTGGAGTTCTTTAAGAATGGTGTTTGGCAAGTTGCGGTGTTGAACACAGGAAACCTCTGGATTTTGGATGGAGAAGAATCTGAGAAGACAACAGAGAAGTTTCAATCTAAACTTGTCAATTCTTGTTGTTCGGAGAACCCGGTCTTCGTGGAAGAAAATGTCTCATCCCTATTTGTTAATGATGAATGAGGCCTCTCTAAAGGAGAAAGAGTTCACTCGACTACTGATATTATCATGACCGAGGGTGAAGACGAGAAGGATTCTCCGTCTGATGATGTTGGAATGTCATAATGGCCTTGATGTTCATTAGTGGCTTTTAACTCTATGTTGGGTTTGTAAATCTTGACTTGAAGGTCGGTGGCGTATTTGACCATCAGCTTGTACACTTGTTGCTTTTTCTATATTGAAGGTGAGAAAAACACAAGAATGGGGGGTTGAATTGTGTTGACTTTTTCTGGTTTCTTTTTCTGAGTTTTAAAAGCAGGCTAGATTCTGAGGGGTTCAGATTCTGACACAGAGTCTGAGTGCAGTGGAATAACATAACACACAGATTAAAGATATATATATATATATATATATATATATATATATATAGAGAGAGAGAGAGAGAGAGAGAGAGAGAGATAGAGAGAAAGAAAGAGCAGATACAAGCAATTTATACTGGTTCCTCCCACAACACATGAGTAGTCCAATCCCCTTGCACTTCCAAGGAATTTCACTATAATCACTACTGATTACAATTGCTCAAGGACTCTTCCAAGATACTTCCAAATTCTCAAGCACACTTGCAAGAGACTTCTAATGCTCAAGGTCATTACCAAGAGACTTCCACTGCTCAAAGACAACTCCAAGAGACTTCTTTTGCTCAAGAACGCAGGCAAGATATTTCCAATGCTCAAGGAAGACACCAAGAGACTTCTATTGCTCAATCACAAGTTAAAGAGACTTCTGATGCTCAAGATTTGTAGGCAAGAGACTTCTATTTGTTTACAACAATAAACAAATTTATTCTTACACCGGATAAACAATTGTTGGTGTAAACTGAATAATCTTTGAATAGACTCTTAAGACTATGATTTCTAAGATACAAAACTTGAAACAAAATTCTAAGTGTTTTGCGCTATTTGATTTGGCACATTATTGTCACAGTAAAAATAGCAGAGTCTTGTTAATCTTCTTTAGGTCTTCAGCTCCTTATATAGGCAGGGATTTGAGAGACGTTGGAGAAGAGTGCCAACGCATTAAGAGTCGTTGAGAAGCTTCAACTCAAGGACGTTGAGCCATTGCATGATATGGATAATTTCGTTGGATAGTCATTCGAAAATCCTTTGTTGAAACTGGAAGTATCCGTTCATTCTTATTGCCCTTGAAGTTCTTTGCATGTTTCTACACGTGGTCAGAAGAAGCAAAACTGTACTCATATCCTTTGATGGAGATAGCTATAGAAGACGACAAATCTGACGTGGAGTCTGGGTCCCTCAGGTTCTTCTGAAGTCTGAAGGTCTTCCAAGTCTGATGGGGTCTTCTGAGTCTGGCTAGGTCTTCTGAGTCTGATGATCTCCACTGAGTCTGATGAGGCTTATCTTCAACTTCTGAGAGGCGTCCTTTTCTTCTGATCCAATATGTTGATTTCTAGTTGACCTTTCTTCAGATCTTCTACCATAGTCTTTTAAGCTTCTCTTGTGCTTATGATGCTTTAATACATGTTCAATACTTAGATGGATATATTCTATGATCCTGCACACTTGAACAAATATTAGTATATCCAATTGTTCTTCAATACTTTGTTATCATCAAAACCTTAAAGGAATCGTACAAACCACTTTTGTTCCAACAATCTCCCCCTTTTTGATGATGACAAACACAAGTATTTGAAACAATTGTTGTTAATCTAACTAACAGGTAGACTTCTGGGTCTGAGGTTTGCAAGCTTCCCCTGAGTCTGACAGTCTCAAGGCCTGAGGCTTGCAAGCTCCTCTGAGTCTGTGATAGTCCATTAAGGTGAGGTTTTCAAGCTCCCCGTAAGTCTTATCTGATAGTTCCTAATGTGAGGTTTGCAAGCTCCCTTTAAGTTCTATCCCGATTAATTAAATTCATTTTTAATTATAATAAAACGCATCAGAGCACATACAAATTAACACATCAGAGCTTCCAATGTATCAGATTCTTAAACATATCAGAGTTGTTAAAGTATGTTTTGTTTACCAAAGCCTGATAACGCCTTTCAGAGTCTGATGAGTTCTCAAATGAACAAAAGTTAAGTTAAGAATAAACTTATCAGAACTTTAGCTTGTATCAGACTCTTAGACATATCAGAACTACTCAAGTATGTTTAGTCTAGTTAAGTATGATAACTTCTTCAGAGTCTGATAAATTTTCAATTAAGCGCAAATTAACTTGAATTAAATTAAGTTCCTTAGCTTTATTTTTTATTAGGCTCAGAACTCAAATACTATTATTCTACTCCCCCTTTTGTCATCGTCAAAAATATAAATGCAAGAGCAGTAAAATCATGATTAAATAAAGATGCAATCAGATTTGATATACAAACTTCATTAATCAGGGAAATTACAATAGGGAAAATAGAAAATTAAAACAAACAAAAAATAACTCGAAAGTAAAACAAAATCCTAATGTTTGAACTCAGCATCTGAACGTCCATATATCTTCAAACTCAATCTTATTTAGTCTTCTGATGGTTCATCTTTAAGATCTTCTGGAGTGTCTTTGAGACACAGCTCTTACTTCAGCTTCATGCTCATAGCAACAGCTCTAGAAACCTTCACAACCTTGAATCTGACACTGGGAAAAGTACTTATAAGTCCTTTACATCCAAATCCAGTTGCTAGGTCTTCAATGTAGTTTAAGCAACCATCATTAGGCACAAAGGCAGCAATCTTCTTCCTATTTTTGATGAGTTGAACCCAAGCACCTTTGCGAATAGCAGAGTTGGGTTGCTTAGTTTTGATATCAGTCATATTAGATAAAATATTTTGAGCAATGTTGATATCAATCCCCATAACAGATGACCTAATCCCTGATTTTTGCTATTCAGTTACAGTCTTGTCGCGTCGAATTTCGGATATCAAGCTATTGGGAAGCGTTGAATCACTAATGTTAAATCACGACTGAACTTTTTTCCTTTTCTCCCCGAAAAATTAAAAGTTTTGAAATTGACGGGTCGAAGAAACTTAAATAGGGGCATCTGTCATACCCCATTTTTTGACTCATATTTTTCTTTGTTTTATCTTTTATTATTCATCACTTATTATTACTTTTTATTATTTCATCTTTGTTATTGAGTTTTATTTACATTTACCACCAGTAGCATTACTATTGATATTATCATCATTATTATTATTAATATTATTGTTATTATATTTTTCATTAATAATATCATTATCATCCTTTTATTATTATTAATGTTTTATTATCATTATTTTAATTACTATTATTAAGCTTTTTCATCATTTTTATTATTATCATCATCTTCATTATTATTCTCATTACCATTTTTATTTATTTTCATTATCATTTTCATTACTATTATTATCATTATCCTTATTATTATTATTTATTCATTTTTATCTTTTATTTTAAAACAAAAAATACAGAAAAAAGGGAGGTCGCACTGCGAAGTGACCTTCGCACTGCGACCCCTGCGAATTTTCTGCAGATTTTTAATTCTTTGATTTTTCTTGCTTTTGTTTTCATTTTAACTATTGTTATTACTCTCTATCATTGTTATTATTATTGTTATTGCCAATTGTGGCTGATTTAATGCAGCAAAGCAAGATCAAAGGTGTGACATTAAAGGTAAAGGAAAGACGGATTTTCTTCCAACCTAACATGTGCTCAATCAAATTGGCTGCCCTTGGTCAGCTCTTGTCCCTCCCAATTGACCTATCATCCAACCTGAGCTTGCCAGCCAGCTGCTTGATCCCTTTCCTTCCTTATTTCTCCACCAAAACCAGTCAAACTTAAGTGGTTTTGCTTGCAAAAAAGCTGTTTGGTGTGCCTTGTTTTCAGCTGGATTTCTCCTCCCACACACCAGCCCACATGCTCATTTTGCTTCCCCCAACCTCTCTGTACATGGCAGTACACGTTTTCAATGCTTGGCCTTCCAAGATTGCAAGGATTGATCCCAAGAATCACCCAATTGCAAGCTGCCCTGTTTTTCAGTTTTTCTCATCATTACCTTCTAGAATCAGCTGCATTTGTGGCTGAAATCAGTCAAGGTCTTGCCCCTTGGCACAAGGCAAAGCAACTTCTATCCTTTAGCATTAAATGCAAAGTGATTTAGCCTGGATTTAGCCCACAAACCAGCTAGGTTCTAGGATTTTGTTCATCATTGCATAGATTTGCATTTTGGCCTATAAAAGGAATGCCAAGGCCCAAGGATTACACACATCCATCACACAATTGAAAAACCAGAAAAACAGCCATATACACACACAATACACACGAAATTTACACCAAAAAATCCATTGCATTGCAGCATCAAAGCAGTTCATACCCAAAGCAAAACGAATTAGAGTTCATTGTTCATAACCTCTAATCAATCAAGCAAGCCACTTCCAACCTCTTGCACAAGCATTGCTAGGAGTTCTGTAAGTCTCCTATAATCTTTATCTTTCATTTTGCTTGCTGTTTGCATCTCTTGTTTTGGTTAATTTCATTTTGTGCACAAAAACCCCTTTTGAAACTCAAGAGGAATCTCAAAGGGGCCAAGCATTAAAACTGAGTTTTTACACTCCTTTTCTCCCAGTTTTGCAAAGCTTTTTAACCCCCTTTAGGTTCTGAAGCTTGCTTAGAAGCAGTTTCTGAACTTCTGTTCAGAAACAGCTTCTGAGTTCAAAATTTCGCATACTTCGCAGAGCAAAGTATGTTCGCAGTGCGACCACATCAGAACCTGACTTCGCAGAGACAAGTTCTGGTTGCTCTGCGAAGTATGTGAAATTCAGAACATGAATCAGGCTTCCAAATGCCAAATTTTTGGGGTTCCAACCCTTGATTCAGAACCTAAAGTGGGTTAAAATCATTTTTGTTCAAACCATATCCATGATATTGCACAACTTTGGAAATTTTACAAGTCCGTGCATTTAATTTTGAGTAACTTGTGAAACAAGTTATGTTCTTAAATTTTCAACATCAAGTTTGAGCAATAAGCTAAGTTCTTTATTTTCAAAACAAAACTTGAACAACAATGTTGTTCATGATTTTCAATCAAAACATGAACTTGAGCCGAACTTGCTCACTCTTTTAAACCAAACTCAAATCGAGCCAAACTTGTACATTTTCCAAAATTTATGCATGTTTTATGATTTTTTGTTCATCTTTCAAACCTGAACAAACACTTGTTCTTGAGTTTCAATAACTTAAGCAACAAGTAATGTTCATGATTTTAATAAACTCGAACAACAAATTTGTTCGTGATTTCTTTTTTTTTTACAACTTTCTTTTTAAACAAGTGTTTTGGTTCCCCTTGAGATTTCTCCGAGTTTCGACAAAACAAAACTTGAATGAAACGGGAATGGCTTGACGTATGTCTCCCCAAACCTCGGTTGCACGAATGCGTGACGTATGTCTCGTCGTTCGGGCAATCGTCATTCCACCTTCGCCGCGTCTAGCACGCTCAACCTTCCTTTGGTCCCTCGTGACCATTTTTAACCATTTTTTGGCCCGCGTGGTCAATCCGAACCTTTCGCGCCTTTGCGCGTTTCCTTTTAAACATTTACGCCTTGTGCGAGTGTATCGCCTTAATGTGCGTCCGTCTTTTGACATTTAAACCTTTTATGCTTTCGTGCGTTTTAAAACCTTTGTTCACGTCCGAGTGCAAATCCTTTTTATCAAATCATTTACCTTTATGCATTGTCGTCAATGGCAAGTTCGGCAACAACCCGAACAGTTGACATTTACCTTTATTTCTTTTTCATCGGTCTTTTTTAAGCTATCCACATAACGATAGTAGACCACATTTCCTTTTCAAACTTTTTCGCTCGGGCGCGATCAAATCTTTTTTAATTAAAACGAACCAACATACAAATTTTTTCTACCAAAGAACTACGTACGTTTTGAATTCTCCGACTACCGGGAGATACGTAGGAGCAAGATCGACATCTTGTCAAGCCCGTTAATAAAAACTTTCTTTTTTTTCCCCTTCGTTGTATTTTATCTTTTTTTCCTCTTTATATCGTATTTTCTTTTCCCTTTTCATATATTCAAACACGCAAGTAAAACTTTCGAAACATTTTAAGCCTAAGCCGACTAAGAGGTTCCCGTTGAGTACAACGGATGCGAGGGTTGCTAATACCTTCCCCTCGCATAATCGACTTTCGAACCTAAAATCTTTTTCAAAGGTAATTTCGAACTTTTTTCCTTTTCTCCCCGAAAAATTAAAAGTTCAGTCGTGATTTAAAATTAGTGATTCAATGCTTCCCAATAGCTTGACATCCGAAATTCGACGCGACAAAAATGGCGACTTCACTGGGGAATGCCAATAAAATTGGGCTTTGTTTGTGACTTCGCTGGGGATATAAGGATCATTTTGGAAGCATGATCGATATCCAGCCTTAGATGCCAATGGTGGTTGGGCTTTTTGTGAGTAGGTGCCAATGACAATTGGGCCTTTTGATTGATTGGACAAAGATTGACTTGGTTGATTGTATGACCGATAAACTTGATGAGACAAGGCTAGATCGGTAAAATGAACAGTGGACCGACGTCGACGTATTGCAAATACTTGGTAATCCTCAATGGGGATGATACCACAGGGGATACATCAAAATTGACGGGGTAAAGCCGCAATAGCTGATAAAAAGATAAATACCTCACGGGGAGATTGTTAATCCGCTGGGGGATTGTGGTAGTCCGCTGGGGAGAAGAACTGATGATTCCGCCGGGGATACTTATGCTTTGGTTGGCAAGTCTTTGCCTGAATCGTCCTCTCGGGCTCTCGATTCATTGGGGATATTCCCTTATGATTGACTAAGGATTCTGTTGGGGAATCTAAAGGGGGTTAAAAAGCTTTGCAAAATTGGGAGAAAAGGAGTGTAAAAACTCAGTTTTAATGCTTGGCCCCTTTGAGATTCCTTTTGAGTTTCAAAATGGGTTTTTGTGCAAAGAATGAAATTAACCAAAACAAGAGATGCAAACAGCAAGCAAAATGAAAGATAAAGATTATAGGAGACTTACAGAACTCCTAGCAATGCTTGTGCAAGAGGTTGGAAGTGGCTTGCTTGATTGGTTAGAGGTTATTGACAATAAACTCTAATTGGTTTTGCTTTGGGGTAAATTTTTGTGTGTATTGTGTGTGTATATGGCTGTTTTTCTGGTTTTTCAATTGTGTGATGGATGTGTGTAATCCTTGGGCCTTGGCATTCCTTTTATAGGCCAAAATGCAAATATATGCAATGATGAACAAAATCCTAGAACCTAGCTGGTTTGTGGGCTAAATCCAGGCTAAATCACTTTGCATTTAATGCTAAAGGATAGAAGTTGCTTTGCCTTGTGCCAAGGGGCAAGACCTTGACTGATTTCAGCCACAAATGCAGCTGATTCTAGAAGGTAATGATGAGAAAAACTGAAAAACAGGGCAGCTTGCAATTGGGTGATTCTTGGGATCAATCCTTGCAATCTTGGAAGGCCAAGCAATGAAAACGTGTACTGCCATGTACAGAGAGGTTGGGGGAAGCAAAATGAGCATGTGGGCTGGTGTGTGGGAGGAGAAATCCAGCCGAAAACAGGGCACACCAAACAGCTTTTTTGCAAGCAAAACCACTTAAGTTTGACTGGTTTTGGTGGAGAAATAAGGAAGGAAAGGGATCAAGCAGCTGGCTGGCAAGCTCAGGTTGGATGATAGGCAATTGGGAGGGACAAGAGCTGACCAAGGGCAGCCAATTTGATTGAGCACATGTTAGGTTGGAAGAAAATCCTTCTTTCCTTTACCTTTAATGTCACACCTTTGATCTTGCTTTGCTGCATTAAATCAGCCACAATTGGCAATAACAATAATAATAACAATGATAGAGAGTAATAACAATAGTTAAAATGAAAACAAAAGCAAGAAAAATCAAAGAATTAAAAATCTGCAGAAAATTCGCAGGGGTCGCAGTGCGAAGGTCACTTCGCAGTGCGACCTCCCCTGTTTCTGTATTTTTTGTTTTAAAATAAAAGATAAAAATGAATAAATAATAATAATAATAATAAGGATAATGATAATAATAGTAATGAAAATGATAATGAAAATAAATAAAATGGTAATGAGAATAATAATGAAGATGATGATAATAATAAAAATGATGAAAAAGCTTAATAATAGTAATTAAAATAATGATAATAAAACATTAATAATAATAAAAGGATGATAATGATATTATTAATGAAAAATATAATAACAATAATATTAATAATAATAATGATGATAATATCAATAGTAATGCTAATGGTGGTAAATGTAAATAAAACTCAATAACAAAGATGAAATAATAAAAAGTAATAATAAGTGATGAAATAATAAAAGATAAAACAAAGAAAAATATGAGTCAAAAAATGGGGTATGACAGATGCCCCTATTTAAGTTTCTTCGCCCCGGAGATTGAAAGTGAAATTTTGAAATTGACGGGTCGAAGAGACTTAAATATAGAGTACACCATTTTTGACTAAATATTTTTCTTGAATTGTAAATGCTATGAATGCATGTATGCGAATGTTATGAATGCTTGTAATGTAAATATGAATGCAAAGACGACAAAGATGACCATACTGGGGGTAAAAGAGACAAAGGGATACCCGGGTTCGTTAAAGAAACGGGATCCGACTTTACTGGGGAACATGGTTCCACTGGGGATAAATGTCAGCTGTTCGGGTTAATGCAGAAGTAGCCACTGACGACAGGAAACAAAAGTAAATGCCAGCTGTTCGGGTTGTTGCCGAACTTGCCACTGACGACAGGAAATAAAAGGCAAAGGTCAGCTGTTCGGGTTGTTGCCGAACTTGCCACCGACGACATAAAAATAAAATGGATGTCAACTGTTCGGGTTGTTGCCGAACTTGCCATTGACGACATAAAAATAAAATGGATGTCAACTGTTCGGGTTGTTGCCGAACTTGCCATTGACGACAGGAAATGAAAGGCAAATGTTAGCTGTTCGGGTTGTTGCCGAACTTGCCACCGACGACATAAAAATAAAATGGATGTCAACTGTTCGGGTTGTTGCCGAACTTGCCATTGACGACATAAAAATAAAATGGATGTCAACTGTTCGGGTTGTTGCCGAACTTGCCATTGACGACAGGAAATAAAAAGTAAATGTCAGCTGTTCGAGTTGTTGCCGAACTTGCCATTGACGACAGGAAATAAAATTGAATGTCAACTGTTCGGGTTGTTGCTGAACTTGCCATTGACGACAGGAAATAAAAAGTAAATGTCAGCTGTTCGGGTTGTTGCCGAACTGGCCACTGACGACAGGAAATAAAATTGAATGTCAACTGTTCGGGTTGTTGCCGAACTTGCCATTGACGACAGGAAATAAAAAGTAAATGTCAGCTGTTCGGGTTGTTACCGAACTGGCCACTGACGACACTGGGGATGCGGCTGACAAGCCGTTCCTTACAGAACTGCCCCTTCAATTGGGGAGAAGGGATGCACAAGCTGTTCGTTAAAGAACTTGCCACTTGGCATAACACTGGGGAATATGCACAAGCTGTTCATTAAAGAACTGCCACTTGGCATAAAGACATGATAAAAAGATGCCCAAGCTGTTCGTTTGAACTGCCACTTGGCATAAAAGGTGACATCTCTGGACCAGACAGACTGGGGATGACACTTGGGGAAAAAAGAAGTTCACGAATTTTTCATGATTGATTGGTGAGACTCATGATGGTTAGAGCAACCATGTATGAATGTACAAACACCTGAATGTATGAATGCACAAATGTATGAATGTATGAATGCATGACTCTCACTGGGGAATGCCGTGTGAAAGATTGGCTTGTGCTGGGGATACCCAAACTGTTCGTTAAGGAACTGCCCCTTGATACAAGAATATAATGAGAGGCGCACAAGCTGTTCGTTAAAGAACTACCGCTTGGCTAAAAGGAGATTGACATCCCTAGACCAGACAGACTGGGGATGACACTTGACTGTTTGCTGGGGGGAAATAAATTGGGGGATGCATGATATGAATATGAGATGCATGTTAATGAATGAGTTTGATATGATGCATGAATTATGCTGACATGTGGGATAACAGACGTCATGTTGGACGCTGGGGGTTATGATTTGGGTGCCGAGCAAAGTCGGGCTTTGGTTGTGGTTGTGCCAATGATGATTGGGCTTTTGGGGTTGAGACTCCACTGGGGAATGCCAATAAAATTGGGCTTTGTTTGTGACTTCACTGGGGATATAAGGATCATTTTGGAAGCATGATCGATATCCAGCCTGAGATGCCAATGGTGGTTGGGCTTTTTGTGAGTAGGTGCCAATGACAATTGGGCTTTTGATTGATTGGACAAAGATTGATTTGGTTGATTGTATGACCGATAAACTTGATGAGATAAGGCTAGATCGGTAAAATGAACAGTGGACCGACGTCGTATTGCAAATACTTGGTAATCCTCAATGGGGATGATACCACAGGGGATACATCAAAATTGACGGTGTAAAGCCGCAATAGCTGATAAAAAGATAAATACCTCACGGGGAGATTGTTAATCCGCTGGGGGATTGTGCTAGTCCGCTGGGGAGAAGAACTGATGATTCCGCCGGGGATACTTATGCTTTGGTTGGCAAGTCTTTGCCTGAATTGTCCTCTCGGGCTCTCGATTCATTGGGGATATTCCCGATTGATTGAATGAGGATTCTGTTGGGGAATCCCTTTTTTGCAAACGACCTTGCTCGGCCTGCGAAGCTTCATCTGTTTTAAGGACAGACATCGATGTACACTCCAAATATTCATGAGTTCAAAAGGAATGTGTTTGTTATTGTATAAAAGATAAAAGACTCACAAAATAAATTTTGAAAAAAAGTTTTTGTTTTTAAAGTACTATCATCAAGAATAAAAATGAATGAATAAAAAATGGGAATTTGGATAAAAACAAAAGAATGTTGGGAAGAAAAATTTATTTATGGGGTGGTAGCCTGCCAAAGGCGTGGTTCCTTTGTGATCTTGTTTGGGATTGCTGATGACAATTGGGCCTTTTGTAGGGGACTGAGGAATGTCAATGATGACTGGACTCTTTGTGAATGGTGGGGGGAGTGCCAAGCATGGTTGGGCCCTTTGAATAATTGTGCACTAGGTATAATCGGGTTTTGGTTTAAAATTGTGGGTGCCAACAAAAATTGGGCTTTATTTGTTGGGTGCCAATGAATATTGGGCTTTGGTTTTGTTTGGAAGCCGAACGAGGTCGGGCTTAGATGTTTGGATGCCGAGCGAGGTCGGGCTTAGATGTTTGGATGCCGAGCGAGGTCGGGCTTAGATGTTTGGATGCCGAGCGAGGTCGGGCTTAGATGTTTGGATGTCGAGCGAGGTCGGGCTTAGATGTTTGGATGCCGAGCGAGGTCAGGCTTTGGTGATTGGATGCCGAGCGAGGTCGGGCTTTGATGTTGGTATGATTCATATGAAATTTGCGCATGCAATTTTAATGCTCCCATTAATCCGAGATCGCACTGAAAAATTCGAAACAAAAACCAAACACAAAAAATTATATCGTACAGCTCAAGTTAATAACATGTTTATCAATGAACCAATCTATCACTCATTTAAGTAAATGAACAAATTGAAAATTAATGTGAGGGGTATTGAACACTCATCCGGCAAGTTTGCTAACATTCCGATCGAGTTATATGTCCATCTAATCATTGTTTCTAAAAGCATGAAAGCATTGATCACAAGGTCTTTGAGGGTTGTAATTTGGCTTGGGTACAAAAGAAATGTCATATGTGGGGAAATTGAATTCAAAAGGGCAAGCAAGAAGGAACATTCCTTCTAATTTACACCTTTCCTTGTTCAAATCACAACTTTTGGTGATTTACAAATCATTTCTCTTTGATCTCGACAACCCTTCGATTTATTGATCTTTTTCTTTTCTCTTTTCTTTTTCTTGGTTTGCTTTTCTTTCTTTCTTTCCTTCTTTTTTCTTGGTTGTCGAGATCTTTTACGAGATTCATTATTTCTTGATCTTCACAACCTTTTTTTTTTCAACTTAATCAAAGGTGGTACCCTAATTGAATGTTCCTTCCTCTTTTGGCAAGGGACAATGATCATGACGGTTAAGGGTTCAAAAATTTGAAAGAAAATTATCAGAATTTAGTGATGATTTAACCATGAACTGAAATTTTTTTTTTCAAACTCCGGCAATCTCATTAAGCAATTGAGCTTATGAAAGTTGGCAGTTCATAGTTAACAATTCTGATTCGTTAGGCTCAAAAGGGGTTGACAAATACTCACTTCTCACAGGGTGGGCTATTTGTGGTCAAGTGTTTTCACTCATATTCAAGAAATGCCTCGATCATGCCAATGCCGGTCTCCTGCATATGTATAATGATTTTGAGGCTTCCTCACATTTTGGCTAGTTCTAAATGGTTCGCCGAATAAACACATTAACAACGCAAATTTCATGATATAACTTTTGTGTTAAGTATATATCCTCATTTTGAGTTTAATCACACAAAAAACAGGAAGCATGTATTTAGCTTTGCGCAAATTAATCGAATTTTATCATTACCATTCGTCTATGGCTAAATCAATTAACTTTGGCTTAATCCGTGGTTAAGAAAAAATGTCAATTTCAAATTACCAACAATCCATAGTAAAAACTGACATTTAACGCACATTAAAATTAAAACAGGCATAAATGATGATGATTCAAAGCCAGATAATAAAAAGAAAGTGTACTCAATAGTAATAGAGTAGAGTACAAATATGAATACAAAATACTAAACACAGGAAGTTCTGAAAAGTGTACGAGAAAATAAAATAACATGAACAGCAAAAGCAATAAGAAAACATCAAAAAAGGGGGGCCACTCAAGGAGTGAGAGCCTCATCGTCCTCGGTCTCCTCATCCTCCTCCTCCTCGTCCTCATCATCATCCTCTCCTCCATCATCACCTCCCTGGCCCTCGGCCGCTGTACCACTGCCTCCACCCTCTGAATACTTGGGCCTATCCCCGGGCCAAGCACCATAAGCTGCGAACATCTCTGGTGTCGGTATCTGAATGGCGGGATCTGCCGGCCTACCTAACTGTATCTGAAGGCGATACATGGAATCGTGCATCATGGTCATGTATCTATGACTGAAAGCATTCTGCTCCCATGTGAACGTGCAGGTGTGATGACCCTGTGATGCAGGTGGGGGTCTGGGCCGTGGCTGCTGGGCCCTCGCCGCTCTCCTCCCTGTGCAGTGTCTCGCGATGTACTCATCCGTGATCGGATTCTTTATGGTCTCGGAAACATGAGGAGGGATCGCTACTCGTGCCTCCCGGCAGAGTCCCATAATCAGACCCGGGAAAGCGAGCGGGCACATCTTCTTGGCCGGTGGCTTTATGCCACTTTCGACCACTATCTTAAGCTCCTGACAAATCACCCTAGCCACGTCTACTTGCTTATGGGTGAGGATATAGTAGATTACGGGTGTGACATCCAAAGTGGTGGAGGAGGTATGACTTTTTGGTTTTATATTGTGAACGATGAGGTGGAAGATGACTTGGGCATAGGTAGTGAGGTTGTTTTTGAGGGCTTTGGTAGGCTGCCCCGCCGCATTGAGTTCATAGCCCCTCCCTGATTGGATGATGGTTTGGGCGTAGAGGTCGTGATTCCAATTGCCACGGTTTTGGTGCTTATGGAAAGCACATAGTTCATCGTTCTCAAGTTGGAAGGTGTAATATCCCGCTTAAGCGAGACATTTAACAGTATTACTGGAATTAACGAGAGGAATGGCATTATAGTAATTTTGGAAGGAAGAATTATTTAAAAGGAGGAAACTAAGATATTTTCTACCACTTTTCCTTCCACTTCTCTCTCTAAGGTTCACGAACTCCTCTCCCTTCTCTCTTCTTCCCCTCTTGCGCCCTCCCTCTAATCCTTCAACAATTATCAACTTCTATCCCAATTACTCCATCTTCATGCAAGCAAGGTTTGTGATTTTGGTTCAAAGGAAACAAAGAGGAAGCAAGAAAAGAAAGGATTTAAGCTAGGGTTTTGGCAAGGATTTAAGGAAAGAAAAGTTGGCAAGTAAGAATCAAGCAAGGCAAGCTTTGATCAGATGAATTGAGGTGAGCTCCCTAGGGTTTTATAACCCACTTGAGTAAGTCTAAGAGTATTTAGTATTATGAGCAAAGTTTATAATTTATGCCCTAAACCCCTTTAGCTTGTAAATTCCTTGATAAACCATGTTATTAGTTGCCAATATGTCTTGGAATCTATTCCCATAAGCTGTTATGATGTTTGAGCTTGTTTGGATAAGCCAAAAATGGTGAAATCACGTTTTGGAACAGTTGCAATTCGGCCACCGAATGCCCAAATTCGGCCACCGAATTTGACAGCAAAATCGGCCACCGAATTGGCCAATTCGGCCACCGAATTGCATGTTCTTTTAGAGGATGTATAGACCAATGTAGGATGAGGGAAGGTACAATAATGAGAGATGGATACCTTAATCCATAAGTTGTCATAGAAAGGTTATTAAGCTATGGAATGTTTCCAAATAACCAAGTCTAAGATCATAAGTTTATAAGTTATATTTTGGGAGGTTGTCTTTCCTAAGAATGCATTAAATATGCAAAAGCTCATAGTAAAGTATTAGATGTATTTACAAGCGCCTAAGAGAAGGATTAAGAGTATGAGTGTAAGGCATACGACTTTGAGAAGCCAAGAACCTACTTTAGGTGATCAAGATTATAGGTGTATTCAGATTAGAATACAAGAGTAATAGGTATGCTTCGGCAATCAAAGTTACAGATAAGATTATAGTGTTGGTTTTCCGACAATTATAGGTGGCTTATGAGAACGATAAGCCGAGATTTATAAGTTATAGGTTGAGTGTTACAGGATTGTTATCATTGTTTATAGTAACAGTTATGCATATTTATATGATTAAAGTTAAAGAATTAAAGATCAAAGATAATGGCGTGCTCGCACGTTTCACAGTCATAGGGCGTGTTCAGCAGACTCCGGGATTCGCCGGATGGGACTTCTCCGAGAGGGTTGTCCACATGTTTCATAGGGAGTCCGGTGTTAGCCTGATTGTCAGGAATTTCATCGGGTCATAGGGATGTTGTACTTCGGGGATACTCCACCCGGATGCACTCCGTAAAATGAACTCAGATAATATTGTTTGTTCAACGCTAACAGCTAACATAAAACACTTTATATGTATTATGTTTTACAGTCATAGTCAAAGTTACAGTTACAATTATAGTCACAGGAAATTCACAGTTATAGTTATAGATAGGTTACCGATACAGTTATAGGCGGTTTACAGTTATAGTCATAGGTGGGATATAGTTATAGTTACTGGTAGTTACAGTTATAGTTACAGGAAGACTTATAGTCATAGGCAGATAAAAGACTTGGCGATCATAGGAAATCCCCAAGATTGCCAAGGTAGGCATGGCGACCCTAGGTTCCTTGTGGTTGCCAACAGTTGGTTGGGCTGGAGCTCACTGAGACATTATGTCTCATCCCATTCCTTCTGGTGCAGGTTTACAGGTAAGTCAGAGGTTCGTGATGGAGATCTTCACAGAGATACTGGACGGAGTACAGTTGCTCGTTGTGTATCAGCTCAGGAGCTTATTGGATATTGTATAAGTATTGTAATAGTATTGGATTATTTGTACAAACGAGTAAACTTGTATTCTTTCATTTGTGATGTATTAGTATTATTGGAATTTTTAAATGTATCCAGTATCAGTTTAACGCACATGCTAATATACTAGTTAAAGTTAGTATGGGTGTTACAATTGGTATCAGAGCAGGTCGATTCAGACCGTGCCATGGGTCATTTATGTTGGGTTTTTGTAGATTGGCTACATTTTGCAAAAACATCTACTAGCCAGATGCTGGGACAGATGCTGTAGCATATGGAACAGCAGTATGTGACTTGTGTTTTTCGCGCCAGCTAGCGCTTTATTTTTTGTGTACGCAATCTTCCAAAGATTTGCTTGAAGTTTTAGTTTCCTCTAGCTTGCTGATCAAGGTGCGTGTATCTGATTGAAGATTTGCTTGAAGTCTTATTTGCCTTGCTATTTGTTCCACAAGATATCATTCTATATTTGGAAGCTTTTTATTATTTCTAGAAGATTGTTTCAGCTGGACCGGTCAATGTCCATGCTCTATTTTGAAGCCCAAACCCGTGCTATCTCAGTATTATATATTCGTGAAGGCAAACCCTAGTTGGGTAACTAAAAACCGTGTGTGTTAGCAAAGCGTGTGTTTAAGGTTTTTAGGGTTTCTTTTGTTAATTGTGAGCCTTGCTTGTATCTCCCTGATTCAAGCTAAGGACTGAGTTTGTTTGAGTTGTAATTGTAAGCTGCTCCAAAGCTTTTAAGTACGGAGTGAGTATGTGTTATTAGAGTGTGTTTCTCTTGGTGTGTTTTGCGTAGTTGATAACAATACTGATTGTGTTGTTGGTAGGAATTGAGACGGGGTCTCATATCTAGGAGTTCCTAGATAGAGTTGCCACTGGTAGGGTCTTGGTGCAAAGTCAAGTAGTGTGTCTGCGTTGGTCTTTTCACTAGAACTATAATAGTGGAATCATTCCTGGATTGGTATCCCCCAGAGTAGGAGAGTTGCTCCGAACTGGGTTAACAAACTCACTGTGTACTTTATATTTCTGCTGTGTTCCTTTTATTTTGTGCCTTGTTACGCTGCGTTATTTTAATTGTAGTTCTGAGTAGACACGTGCTCGGACAGTTGTGCCAACATTGTGCACAGCATATTTCAGTCAGGTTGCCAAGAATTTCAATTTAAGATTCAATAAAAGTAGTGGAATCATTGGGTTCCGGATGTTGTTCTAAATGTCACATCTAGTTGAGCCTGATCAACTCAGTCTAGTATATGACAGTTAGGATAAACGTCCGAGAGCTGAATGTGACCAAGGAGGAAAGAAGTGTACGAAGGGTGAAGGTTAAAGCGTCAGATTTTAAGACGGAAATTGGCAGGGTATTTAATGCCAAAGGATGGTTCTCTAATAGTGAATTAACTGAGCCAGTTAATGGCAAAATTTCAGGAATAAAGAGGTATTTAAGAGTAAGGTCAAGTACCGTAACTAGTTGGACGCATCTTTGAGCGATGCCTTCTCCGAGGCGATGTGTAGAGTAAAGAATTATAGAATACTCCAAGGAATGATTTGGAATCTTAACGGGAACCGTAATTTGAAAAGTTAAAGTGGAATATAGTTTTAGTCCGGGTACAGAGGTAAAGAATTACGGTACCAGACCCAGCTACTTGGAATAAGGAATGATCAGTTAGTTATTGGAAACTCTGGACTTCCAGTAACGTTTTAGTGTGTAAGGATGGAAGGACTTGCGCACGTGGATCGGATGAGATTTAAATATCTGATAGGTAAGAGACTTATTTATGGATTAAGCGATAAGTGAAGGAAACCCTTGGTAAGGGCAAGAAGTAAAGATTGAACCTTGTGTTGTCAGATTATAGCAGACCGGTTTTGAGGATTAAGCAGGAAGAACGTCACTAACGTACAAGTTACCGTTAAAGTCATGGTTGATGTTAAGGAGTGCTATGTTTTCTTTTGATGGGCTCCTTACACAAGTATTCGGGTAAGCCGACAAAGACCACCTTACGATGGTATGTGTTAAAGATGGTGGAAATACAGACCTATGGAGAGTTATACAGATAACAAGATTAGATTGGAATTGTGAATACAGTAACAAGTTATAGGAAAGATCCAATAAGGAATAATAAGAATTGAAGTTTAAAGATTAATTAATCGGGTACTCGAAGAGGCGTAACATGTGTTTGAATTTACAGAAGAGCCAGTAAAAGTTGAGTTTTATCCAGACGGATTATTTCCGGAGGAACCCGAGGAATAACCAAGAGACATGATAGAGTTTTGTGGACCTAAGTGTCTTGGAAAAAGGTTGTGAATGTAAAATCCTTACGGATAATTATAGGACGGAACTCGATTTATAATATGAAGAGTAAAGCTAGAACTAGTGTACCTATTGTTTTGGCAGGAGCATTGTTGGGCTCGTAATTATTGTTAAAGACTGTTTACAGGCTTCGGCGTACTTTCGTGAAAGTAAGAACATTGTTTATGTCCGGAAGGAAACGCAAAGTCAAGTGTCGATTAATCAATAAGTTAAACAGGTGGATTAAACCACAAGAGAAATTATAATGTAAGATGGTTATGTATGGTAATTACAAAGTATAAAGTCAAAGGATTGGCCAAGGAGATTTTATATGGTAATAGTGGTGTATTACTTCTATCCCAAGGTAACTTGTTTAAATCAGAGTTGCGCAGCGGAGAAGTAATCAAAGGATGAGTTAAAGAACAATTCAAAGTTGAAGTTAGAGGAAAAAGGATGTTGTGAAGTCCTTGCCAGATTAATTACAGGAAAGGTGTTCAGTGATTAATTCTCAAGCTACAGAATAATTGTAAGTAGTGATGACTTGAACTTATCATCAGTTCTAACAGGAAAGTTTTAAGAGATAAGTCGAGGAATGCTTCAGACCTCGAAACTCATGAGAAAAGAGAATCGAAGCAGTTTGAGAAATTTAAAGGATGTGTTTATAGCACAATAAGTACATGGCGAAGGGAGCCACATCTAATACGGCAATTCAGCTAATTTAGCTCGGTAACTTCAAATTGACTTGAATAGTAAGTTTAATCAAAGAGGAATTATCCAGTGGCATGAGGTTATTCCACATCGTACCCACGTTATGCTAGCATGTCACACGTAACAGGCATGTAACAGGTTATGATTAGTATTATGTATACTGATCAGGCAAAGTTTATGCTACTTAGATAGTAGTGTAACTTATTTTTCACAGTCATGTGACATGTATCGGTAACTGTGGTGCGCAGTCAGTAATGTTTTAACAGGAAAGTCTTAAGCAGAACAGGTTTGTTGTTACCGAACAAATCTTAGTTGTGGAATTCAGAAATTCTTGAACTTAATGTTCACAGTTAAAGGCAGGAAATGATTTACACAGATCAGAAGATTACTCATAGTTTACAGTAAAAGGCTACGTGATTTGAAGTTATGAAATAAAGGATTAAAAGTTTAAAAGTGCTATTTTGATAGCGAACAGAATAGAGTTTCTTTTAGAAAATAGAGAATGTTAATGAACGAAATAAGTTATAACGCCAATGGAATGTAACCATAATTTATGTTATGGAATTGTGGATACTCAAAGAATACAAGCAAGAGTTAACAGCTAGAAGAGTGACCTTGGTTGACGTGGCATCGTCTCAAGTATATGTTGACTAAGTATGGTGTCCCATTAGTTGGACAATGATGATGCGGCGTACTGTGTACCTGATAGTGGAGTACACGTACTCGATCGTGTATGGAAGCTATGTGCTATGGACTGTATTATATGATGATATGCGAGACGGCTTATGCCACACGTCACTTGTACTAAACTTTTATAAGTTTGAAAATTATTGGTAAAGAAAGTAGTAATCCCATGAGTAAGAAATATCTTGAATGGTGCAAGATTGTCAGAGTCATAGAAAGAAGAAAGCTCCCAAGACCTTAACTACGCATTATCGTGGATTAATTAAATTGGAGCACGAGTGGCTCATATGATTTCTCGAGCCTTAAGGGTTCCCGCAGTGGGAATGTGAGCAATGCTCATGGTTGTGATAATAGTTACACCAGGATGTCAGAAAGAAAGGAACTTGTACCATAAGTTCAGCCACCACCTTGAAATTGAATCGTGGAGGTAATTATAATAGACTTCACTTCTGTTTGAGAATACTCAATATCAGATGCTTTTCAGTGCAAAGCTAAACCTATATAAAGAATGATACGTATGTAACAGTAAAAGGTCGTCTTACGAGGCGAAAGTTAAAGACAAGAATTCTTTCGAATTAAAAGTAATGTAATAGATTCCTCGGAAGGTTGGAATAATTGAGGAAAATCAGATCGACCCGACGTCTTCAGGTTAAAATGGAATGGTCAATGAAAGAAGAACTGATAGAATTCAGTGAAAGAAATCCAAGATTTAAATAATTTTACATTGGATTTACAAGAAATATGTCGAATAGAGGACATAGTTAGATAATATGGATATGTTGGTTCAGATAACCATACGTTTTAGCAAGTGATAGTTATGTAACATGCACCAGATCTTTTGGCAGGAAAGAAATTGTCATATGTTTTGATTTGTAGAAATGGAAATCATGGCTAAAGGACAAGTTTTAACTAGTATGGTTTAATCGGGGTGCGTGATTAATCTACATGTCAGACCCTAGAGTTGCCATGGAATTCCAATAAGCGAAAGGAATTGGAAATTTTCATAGTAGAGAAAGAGGTAGAAAGGATTTATCTCTTCAGGATCTCAGGAGGATTTTCTAAATTTCGAGGACGAAATTTCTTTTAAGGGGGGTAGAGTGTAATATCCCGCTTAAGCGAGACATTTAACAGTATTACTGGAATTAACGAGAGGAATGGCATTATAGTAATTTTGGAAGGAAGAATTATTTAAAAGGAGGAAATTAAGATATTTTCTACCACTTTTCCTTCCACTTCTCTCTCTAAGGTTCACGAACTCCTCTCCCTTCTCTCTTCTTCCCCTCTTGCGCCCTCCCTCTAATCCTTCAACAATTATCAACTTCTATCCCAATTACTCCATCTTCATGCAAGCAAGGTTTGTGATTTTGGTTCAAAGGAAACAAAGAGGAAGCAAGAAAAGAAAGGATTTAAGCTAGGGTTTTGGCAAGGATTTAAGGAAAGAAAAGTTGGCAAGTAAGAATCAAGCAAGGCAAGCTTTGATCAGATGAATTGAGGTGAGCTCCCTAGGGTTTTATAACCCACTTGAGTAAGTCTAAGAGTATTTAGTATTATGAGCAAAGTTTATAATTTATGCCCTAAACCCCTTTAGCTTGTAAATTCCTTGATAAACCATGTTATTAGTTGCCAATATGTCTTGGAATCTATTCCCATAAGCTGTTATGATGTTTGAGCTTGTTTGGATAAGCCAAAAATGGTGAAATCACGTTTTGGAACAGTTGCAATTCGGCCACCGAATGCCCAAATTCGGCCACCGAATTTGACAGCAAAATCTCCATTTTTGACTCGCTAAAAATCGGCCACCGAATTGGCCAATTCGGCCACCGAATTGCATGTTCTTTTAGAGGATGTATAGACCAATGTAGGATGAGGAAAGGTACAATAATGAGAGATGGATACCTTAATCCATAAGTTGTCATAGAAAGGTTATTAAGCTATGGAATGTTTCCAAATAACCAAGTCTAAGATCATAAGTTTATAAGTTATATTTTGGGAGGTTGTCTTTCCTAAGAATGCATTAAATATGCAAAAGCTCATAGTAAAGTATTAGATGTATTTACAAGCGCCTAAGAGAAGGATTAAGAGTATGAGTGTAAGGCATACGACTTTGAGAAGCCAAGAACCTACTTTAGGTGATCAAGATTATAGGTGTATTCAGATTAGAATACAAGAGTAATAGGTATGCTTCGGCAATCAAAGTTACAGATAAGATTATAGTGTTGGTTTTCCGACAATTATAGGTGGCTTATGAGAACGATAAGCCGAGATTTATAAGTTATAGGTTGAGTGTTACAGGATTGTTATCATTGTTTATAGTAACAGTTATGCATATTTATATGATTAAAGTTAAAGAATTAAAGATCAAAGATAATGGCGTGCTCGCACGTTTCACAGTCATAGGGCGTGTTCAGCAGACTCCGGGATTCGCCGGATGGGACTTCTCCGAGAGGGTTGTCCACATGTTTCATAGGGAGTCCGGTGTTAGCCTGATTGTCAGGAATTTCATCGGGTCATAGGGATGTTGTACTTCGGGGTTACTCCACCCGGATGCACTCCGTAAAATGAACTCAGATAATATTGTTTGTTCAACGCTAACAGCTAACATAAAACACTTTATATGTATTATGTTTTACAGTCATAGTCAAAGTTACAGTTACAGTTATAGTCACAGGAAATTCACAGTTATAGTTATAGATAGGTTACCGATACAGTTATAGGCGGTTTACAGTTATAGTCATAGGTGGGATATAGTTATAGTTACTGGTAGTTACAGTTATACTCCCTCCGTTCCTTTTTAATTGTCACTTTTGAAGAAAAAATTTGTTCCTTTTTAACTGTCACTTTCAAAGTTCAATGCAACTTTAAATAATGTTTTACCAATTTTCTCCTTAGTTATTTATTACGGAGAGAGAAATATATGAGATTATATATTAAATGAATAAGGTTATTATAGTAAAAGTATAAATTATTGTATCAAAAGTAGTGACATTTATTAATTGTCTTGGTTTGTGTAAAATGTCAAAAAGTGACAATTAAAAAGGAACGGAGGTAGTAGTTACAGGAAGACTTATAGTCATAGGCAGATAAAAGACTTGGCGATCATAGGAAATCCCCAAGATTGCCAAGGTAGGCATGGCGACCCTAGGTTCCCTGTGGTTTTCAACAGTTGGTTGGGCTGGAGCTCACTGAGACATTATGTCTCATCCCATTCCTTCTGGTGCAGGTTTACAGGTAAGTCAGAGGTTCGTGATGGAGATCTTCACAGAGATACTGGACGGAGTACAGTTGCTCGTTGTGTATCAGCTCAGGAGCTTATTGGATATTGTATAAGTATTGTAATAGTATTGGATTATTTGTACAAACGAGTAAACTTGTATTCTTTCATTTGTGATGTATTAGTATTATTGGAATTTTTAAATGTATCCAGTATCAGTTTAACGCACATGCTAATATACTAGTTAAAGTTAGTATGGGTGTTACAGAAGGGGTTGCGGAGATAAGTGTTGATGGCGTCGCGATCGAATCTAATGACCCGACCACACACCATGGTTTGGTAGGTGAACTCTCCTTCAGGATCTGCGGGAATGGCGTTTGCATAAAACTCCCGGATAATGTCATAATTCAGGTTTAGCGGAGGGTTCACCAAAACTCCCCAACGGCGATGATTTATCAACCGTGCCAATTCTCGATAGGTGCCCCGCTCGCTTATGGTGAACTGCCTTTCAGCCCAGAACGTCCTGCTGAGAAGCTCCTCGTACCTCTCCTGATTTCGGAGGCTGAGGAAGCGGGAGTCATCGTATGCCCCTTGGGGTCTAGACCCTGACGATTCGCCCCTTGATCGTTTTCCGGTTGGTCTTGGTGCCATCTACAAGAAAAAAAAGACAAAGTCAGTAAACAGCATTCATGATTACAAGTGATATGGGGTGAAATCAATGGAATTGGAAAGGAAACATGAAAAAAACAAAGGTTCTGTTCTGCTTATTTCGCACTGCGAAGGCATGGTCGCAGTGCGAAACTGCTCGTGAAATTCTGGGTTGCCCAGAAAAAGGGGTCGCAGTGCGAAGTTCATCTTTGCTCTGCGACCCTGACAGAAAAAAAACCAAAAACTCCAGAAATCTACCCTAAACTCCCAAGCTAAGCTTCATAAAATGCATGTTAGACAGATGATTAAGGATAATTGAATGGGTATGAAAACAACTAACATAGCAACTAGTTCTGGTTCAATTTCTACAAAAATGGGTAAAATGAATTCGTGTAAAAATCACTTAAAGATGAAAAGGAAATGGGCCTATTGCAACTACCCATAATGTACATTCACTAAATTACAACTTATCTTGGCAAGGCAAGAAGGAAAAGAAGCTAATCATAACCTTAAACCCTAAAAATGGAAGTTTAAAAAATTTAAAAAAAACCTAAAACCCACACTGTTGTAACATGAATCAGAAGTAAAAGAGGAGAAAGATGGAAGAAATCGTACCTTCTGCTTGCACAAATGGGAGATTAAAGCTTGAAATTACTAAAAGAGAAAGATTTATGAAGAAAAAATGAAATGGGTATGTTTTTGAAGAGTTTTTATGAAAAGAAATGAAAAGTTTTTTTTTTGTTAGATGTTTAATAATAAAAAAAACGGTTGGATAAGAAAGAGAGAGGGAAATGGGTGGTTGGGGAGAGTAAATGAGGGTTAGTAAACTTTGAAAACTGAGCTGACAAAATTCGCATACTTCGCACTGCGAAGTAAGTTTGCTCTGCGAACCTCAGAGTTAACTTCGCAATGCGAAGATACCTTTGCTCTGCGAAGTCATCAAGTTCTGAAATTTTCAAAATTACTACCTTTCAACAAATTGATCCCTTACATCCCCAACCATGGTTATTAAAAAGCAGTAATGAACAAAAAATATTGATTGCCCCTGACAAAATGAAACAAAATGCAACAATCATGAATGAATGTGAATGGGTGATATGCAAAGGTACGGTATACGGAGGTTCGAAACTTCCCCCATCCTCACGTGTAGGCTCTAAAAGATAAGATTCCCTAAAAAAGGTCCCTAGAGTCATAGACCTCACACGGAATTTAAGGTCGTCGATGGACATACGTCACATGACTTCAATACATTCCACATGAAAATCTCCTCTAAGCGGGGTTTGGCATCCTACCTCACGGACATACGTCAACGCGGGCTTCCGCTCACAACCACCATTCTAACTTAGTTTTCTCTCGAGCTCGGGTAGAGAGCCTCACATGTCCGGCATTAACCCAAACAATGTGGAGTAACATCGCTCAAGTAACCCCACAATTGATATATATAAATATGAAGCAAAATGATATATGTAAATGTAGAGCAAAAGAATAAAAACAAATAATGATAAGAAGATATAAACACGCAAGTAAAATGAAACAATTTAGCCTAAAAACCGACTGAGATGGGCTTGACTCGTCATACAAAAACAAAGTGTTTTATGCATGAGTCCCCAGTGAAGTCGCCATTTTTGTCGCGTCGAATTTCGGATATCAAGCTATTGGGAAGCGTTGAATCACTAATGTTAAATCACGACTGAACTTTTAATTTTTCGGGAAGAAAAGGAAAAAAGTTCGAAATTACCCTTTTGAAAAAGATTTTAGGTTCGAAAGTCGATTATGCGAGGGGAAGGTATTAGCACCCCTCACATCCGTTGTACTCAACGGGAACCTCTTAGTCGGCTTAGGCTTAAAATGTTTCGAAAGTTTTACTTGCGTGTTTGAACATATAAAAAGGGAAAAAGAAAATATGATATAAAGGGAAAAAAGAGATAAAAACAAACGAAGAGGAAAAAAGAAAGTTTTTATTAATGGGCTTGACAAGATGTCGATCTTGCTCCTACGTATCTCCCGGTAGTCGGAGAATTCAACGCGTACGTAGTTCTTTGGTTGAAAAAATTTGTATGTTGGTTCGTTTTAAATGATAAAGAGACGAACGCACGTTAAGGCGATAAACTCGCGCAAGGCGTAAATGTTTAAATGATAAAGAGACGAACGCACGTTAAGGCGATAAACTCGCGCAAGGCGTAAATGTTTTAAAATAAAAAGACAGACGCACAAAGGCGTAAAAAGTTTAAAGATAAAAGACAGACGCACAGAGGCGTAAAATGTTTAAAGATAAAAGACAGACGCACAGAGGCGTAAAAAGTTTGAAAAATAAACGCGCAAAGGTGCGAAAGGTTTGGATTGACCACGAGGGCCAAGAAAAGGTTAAAAATGGTCACGGAGGACCAAAGGAAGGTTAAGCGTGCTAGACGCGGCGAAGGTGGAATGACGATTGCCCGAACGACGAGACATACATCACGCATTCGTGCAACCGAGGTTTGGGGAGACATACGTCAAGCCATTCCCTTTTCATTCAAGTTTGTTTTGTTGAAGCTCGGAGAAATCTCAAAGGGAACCAAAACACTAACTTGGGAAACTTAAAGAAAAGTTGTAAAAAAAAGGAAATCACGAACAAACTTGTTGTTCGAGTTTATTAAAATCATGAACATTACTTATTGCCTAAGTTATTGAAACTCAAGAACAAGCGTAGTTCAAGTTTGAAAGATGAACAAAATCATGGAAACATGCATAAATTTGGAAAGCGCACAAGTTCGGCTCAATTTGAGTTGGTTTTAAAAAGAGTGAGCAAGCTCGGCTCAAGTTCATGTTTGGGTTGAAAATCATGAACAACATTGTTGTTCAAGTTTGGTCTTTGAAAATAAAGAACTTAGCTTATTGCTCAAGCTTGATGTTGAAAATTTAAGGACATAACTTGTTTCACAAGTTACTCAAAATTAAATGCACGAACTTGTAAAATTTCCAAAGTTGTGCATGGTTCTTGATATGTTTGAACAAAAATGCATTTTTAACCTCCTTAGGTTCTGAATCAAGGGCTGGAACCCCAAAAATTTGGCATTTGGAAGCCTGATTCATATTCTAAATTTCACATACTTCGCAGAGCAACCAGAACTTGGCTCTGCGAAGTCAGGTTCTGATGTGGTCGCTCTGCGAACATACTTTGCTCTGCGAAGTATGCAAAATTTGAACTCAGAAGCTGTTTCTGAACAGAAGTTCAGAAACTGCTCCTGAGCAAGCTTCAGAACCTAAAGGGGGTTAAAAAGCTTTGCAAAATTGGGAGAAAAGGAGTGTAAAAACTCAGTTTTAATGCTTGGCCCCTTTGAGATTCCTTTTGAGTTTCAAAAGGGGTTTTTGTGCAAAGAATGAAATTAACCAAAACAAGAGATGCAAACAGCAAGCAAAATGAAAGATAAAGATTATAGGAGACTTACAGAACTCCTAGCAGTGCTTGTGCAAGAGGTTGGAAGTGGCTTGCTTGATTGGTTAGAGGTTATTGACAATGAACTCTAATTGGTTTTGCTTTGGGGTATGAACTGCTTTGATGCTGCAATGTGATGGATTTTTGGTGTAAATTTTCGTGTGTATTGTGTGTGTATATGGCTGTTTTTCTGGTTTTTCAATTGTGTGATGGATGTGTGTAATCCTTGGGCCTTGGCATTCCTTTTATAGGCCAAAATGCAAATATATGCAATGATGAACAAAATCCTAGAACCTAGCTGGTTTGTGGGCTAAATCCAGGCTAAATCACTTTGCATTTAATGCTAAAGGATAGAAGTTGCTTTGCCTTGTGCCAAGGGGCAAGACCTTGACTGATTTCAGCCACAAATGCAGCTGATTCTAGAAGGTAATGATGAGAAAAACTGAAAAACAGGGCAGCTTGCAATTGGGTGATTCTTGGGATCAATCCTTGCAATCTTGGAAGGTCAAGCAATGAAAACGTGTACTGCCATGTACAGAGAGGTTGGGGGAAGCAAAATGAGCATGTGGGCTGGTGTGTGGGAGGAGAAATCCAGCTGAAAACAGGGCACACCAAACAGCTCTTTTGCAAGCAAAACCACTTAAGTTTGACTGGTTTTGGTGGAGAAATAAGGAAGGAAAGGGATCAAGCAGCTGGCTGGCAAGCTCAGGTTGGATGATAGGCAATTGGGAGGGACAAGAGCTGACCAAGGGCAGCCAATTTGATTGAGCACATGTTAGGTTGGAAGAAAATCCTTCTTTCCTTTACCTTTAATGTCACACCTTTGATCTTGCTTTGCTGCATTAAATCAGCCACAATTGGCAATAACAATAATAATAACAATGATAGAGAGCAATAACAATAGTTAAAATGAAAACAAAAGCAAGAAAAATCAAAGAATTAAAAATCTGCAGAAAATTCGCAGGGGTCGCAGTGCGAAGGTCACTTCGCAGTGCGACCTCCCCTTTTTCTGTATTTTTTGTTTTAAAATAAAAGATAAAAATGAATAAATAATAATAATAATAATAATAATAATAATAATAATAATAATAATAATAATAATAATAATAATAATAATAATAATAAGGATAATGATAATAATAGTAATGAAAATGATAATGAAAATAAATAAAAATGGTAATGAGAATAATAATGAAGATGATGATAATAATAAAAATGATGAAAAAGCTTAATAATAGTAATTAAAATAATGATAATAAAACATTAATAATAATAAAAGGATGATAATGATATTGATAATGAAAAATATAATAACAATAATATTAATAATAATAATGATGATAATATCAATAGTAATGCTAATGGTGGTAAATGTAAATAAAACTCAATAACAAAGATGAAATAATAAAAAGTAATAATAAGTGATGAAATAATAAAAGATAAAACAAAGAAAAATATGAGTCAAAAAATGGGGTATGACAAGTCTCCACAACTTTTGTTCTTGCAAAAGTTGCGTAGTTCACTCCATTTAGAACTTCAGAACTTCTCATCCATCCTTGCTTTGCGAACAGGGTCTTCATATAACACTCATCCACATCGGATATTTTGAGCAGCTTCAGTTCTTTTCCAAGAACTTCCATTGTTTTTCCTTTTAGAATGAAGGTTCTTTTCCAGATGCTTATGAGTTCGACATTGTGGAGTTTGGTTTTACTAAAAATTCTTTGAAAGCTAAGAGGCTTTTTAGAAAACATTTTGAAGAAAGAGTGAAGTGAAAAGTTTTAGAGTGAAGACATGGTATAAACAAAGCAGATAGACTTTTCGACTTCAGGTGTTTTAAAAAACATAAGATCAAACTAAAACATTAATGACATTTGGGGGCGCGAGAATATAGTAATCAAAGGAAATACATCATCGCCTAACAGTTATTACCCAACAGTCACACACCACGTCAAAGACTTACTCAGAAATGTGATACGTAGATGGATAGGTGTCAATAAAGATGTTTTGAAAGACCTTTCCACTTCCATGTACTGTCAGAGTCTAGGTTATCCAACTTCTGAGTATCATTAGAGGATGTGGGTACTCATACTCAACTTCCAATCAGAGAGACATTGACTGGTGTTGCTTTTGAGTTCTTTCAGACTCTGTGTTACTCTTCAGAAGCAAGCATCATTCTGAGATAAAATGCATGTTCAGATTCTTTTTAATAAAATCAAATCATTCAACAGTTAAGGGTTTTGTGAATATATCATCCATTGATGATCAATGCCAATGAATTGTATATCTATAACACCTTTTTGAATGTAATATCTTATAAAATGGTGTTTTATCTCAACGTGCATGGCTCTTGAATGAAGAATTGGATTCTTAGACAGATAGATGGCAGCAGTATTATCACAGTAAACTGGGATTTTACTTTCACAAATCTGATAGTTTTGTAACTGATGTTTCATCTAGAGCAGTTGTGTATAGCAACTTGCAGCTGAGATATATTATGCTTCTGCTGTGGACAATGGAATAGTGCTTTGTCTCTTACTAGCCCAGGATATGAAGTTTTCACCAAGGAATTGACAACTTCCACTGGTGGATTTTCTTTCAATCCTATCCACAGCATAGTCAACATCAGAGAATCCAACTAGCTTATAATCTTGAAATTTCTTGTACAGTAATCCAAGATTAGTTGTTCCCTTCAGATACCTAAAGGTTCTCTTAACATTAGTTAAATGAGACACTATAGGATCTGACTGGAATCTAGCACACAGACAGACACTGAAAAAATATATGGTCTGGAAGCTGTTAGATAAACCAAGGAACCTATCATACCTCTGTATAGCATCTGATCTACCTTGTTGCTTGATTCTTCTTTGCTCATGTTGCAGTTGGGGTGCATTGGTGTAGTCATCAGTTTACAATCCTCCAGCTTGAACTTCTTCAGAAGCTCCTTTGTATACTTGGATTGATGAACATAGACTACATCTTTACATTGGTTGATTTGAATACCAAGAAAGAACTTCAATTCTCCTATCATACTCATTTCAAAATCAGTTTGCATAATCTCAGAGAACTCCTTGCCAAGAACAGCATTAGTGGAACCAAAAATGATATCGTCAACATATATCTGAACTATTAAGATATCTTTCTTTAGTGTCTTTCTGAAGAGAGTAGTATCAACATGTCCTCTTTTAAAACCTTTTTCCAACAAGAAATTACTTAGTTTATCATACCAAGCTCTGGGAGCCTATTTCAGACCATATAGTGATTTCTTAAGTTTGAAAACATAATATGGGTGTTTTAAATCTTCAAACCCAGGAGGTTGTTTTACATACACTTCTTCAGAAATGACACCATTTAGAAAGACACTCTTAACATCCATCTGATATAAGGTGATACCATGATTGACAACGTAAGACAGAAGTAATCTGATTGCTTCCAACCTAGCAACAGGTGCAAAGGTTTCAGTGTAATCTATATCTTCCTGCTGACTGTAGACTTGTGCTACCAGTCTAGCTTTGTTTCTTACTGTAAGTTTTAGATTGAAACCTAAGAGGGGGGGTGAATTAGGTTTTTAACTTTTTCGGATAATTTTTGTGAGTTTAGTGTTCTTGATAATTTTTCCGTAAAGTTATTATCAAAGTCTAAATGGAAATGCGGAAAAATAAAGAGTATAGGGAAGAGAAAAACACAAGAGAAATTATAGTGGTTCCCCTAATGGTACATCCACTCCCTCCACACCCCGTGAAAGAATTCACTATGTTAGAATCTTTGTTACAAGCAATCTCACCCCAAGACCCCCCTAACAATCTTTCTAACATACACCAAATAGCACCCCACTATCTTTACAACAATTCTCACCAACAATGGCAGAAAACTTTACAACAATGTAATTGAAGAATAACAAATGTATGACTGCATATTTTTGTCAATATCACTCTTAAACAAATGAACTTAGTGTTAAGAAAACCTTTTTAATAAATGTTAAAGTGTGGGCAAAGTTTTCCAAACAATTAAAAGAAAGTTTGAATGCAAGTGATATTGAAATTCACAATTGAGAGGTTGAAAGTTATTGTCTTAATTTACTTTGATTCTCAATTGAATTTATAGAGGCTAAAAAGATGTTTATGAAGCAATACTATTTTCTGAAAAATGGTTACCAATGAATAGACACATATTTGAAATAGCACCTATTCATAAAAATGAATATAAAATGCGTTTAAGAGAAATACTAGCCGTTATGTGTACTTGAATTAAAAAAGCAGCCGTTGGCCATTCACAGACCAACTAACTAGCCGTTGCACCTTATATCATGCACTAACAATATTTAGAAAAAATGATATGGAACATGATTTGGCCTCATAATCCATTATGCTATTAAATCAAATATGCCATTAAATTTTGAAACATTCAGCCATAAGAAACAAACACGTTGAAGCAAATATTATTTGGCATAACTAATGATTTCATATCCATAATCAACTATGAATATGATGGACTAAAGACATTTCACAATGCATGCTAAAATTATTTTTAAGGAAAAAAAAGTAATTATGCAATTTTCCAAAATCAATTATGGCTTTTCATCCAAAAACATTTTAATACAAAATCACATTTAAATGAAAATCATTGTGAGTGTGTGATTTATTTTAATGAGATTTTTAGCATTGCTTCATATGGGGACTTAGAAAAAATGATTGTAATTATTTTCTGAGCATTCTAAGTTGTTCCATAAGTTAAGAATGATAAATCAAAAAATAATTTGCCATACTTACAAAGTGTATAACCAAGAAGCCTAGACACTAATCTTCATTCTTAATCTTCATCTTGTGCCTCCATAGTTTTTCTTCTTTTGTGAAGTGAGTTTGTTATCATCAAAACTCAGCCAGAGTTAGAAGGAAATCTTCTTCACAATCTCCCGCTTTTTGATGATGACAAACCATATCCTTTTGACAATGTTTGGTCAACGAAAACTCCCCCTATCTTGTATATCTCCCCCTTTGTTTTGCAATTGGATAACCTGAAACAATTTAAGCACAAAACACAAACATACACTTTCTCCCCCTTTTGACATCATCAAAAAGAAGAAAAAGAGTAAAATCCAAAGGGTCGTAATATAAGAGAAATAATAAATTTTATGTCAAAATAACATGTCTTCTTCACAACGAATATTCAATCCTTCACATAGATTTTTGAAAAAGAGTAAACTTCAATGTTACACCATTTCACCATTTTAGCAAAATAAATAACCCATTCATGATTAATAATCCTGAAGGAACAATTTCAAAACAGAAAAATCATGACAAATTTAAACGAAACAATAATCCAGTGCATAGAAATGATATAGTGATATATTCCTCTTAAACAAAACTTCCATATACACCCATCATTAGCAAGCAAGAATAATTAAAATAAGAAGAAATATATATTCCAGTTACGAGATGGTTTGAGTGTACATACTTTAATACAAAATTCAATTTAACAACCATTTAAGTTAATATAATTGAAAGATCCCAATTTACACCATATATACTAAAATGAATGTAGACAGCACTTACATTGCATACATGAAAAATAATCCTTAACATGTGTAACTTGCATTCAAGCATTTATAAGTTCGATGTTTAACCATATAAAATAAGAAAGGGCAATGATACTTATCTCCTGAAGCCAATATCTCTCCGAGAATCATCTCCTTCAAAAATTGCAGCCAATATTTATATAAAATCTTAAATCGAACCATATCATATGATCTTGTATCTTGAAGAAACCAATCTTAATATGACAATTTTAGCATATGGTCTTCAAGTACCTACAAAACAATTAATAGTACTTTCTAGGTACCCATTTTTCTTTGGGTCCTTGTGGGTTAATACCTTTCTTTATCCAAATATACTCACCATAAGGAACTCCAACATTTCTTATGTAGCAAGTATTTGAAGTATGGCCTTTTATGTTACAATAGAAACATGTTAATTTATGAACATGATGATATGATTTAGAATTAATTCCATTGGAAGAAATATTTATATCATTAGAATTATTTTTCTTATAAATATTGTTAGAATAATTTCTTCCTTTAGAATTATTTCTATGATTCATACTTTTTGGAGGATTTACAACATGCATTTTTCTTGTTTCTATGTTGTTGGAAATTGTGCTTGTTTTAACAAACACTGTTTTATTTGTGCTTGGTTTATTAAAATTTGAAAAATCAAGTCCGGTTTTGTTATTTGAATATCTTTGTTTACTAAACACTTCTTCCAAACCATTGTGACCTTTTTCAAAATCTTTGATCACTTGATTTTGATTCAATAATTTTAGTTTCATGTTCTTGACATTTATTACATGAAGAATATTTTACCTTTTCTAATTCCACTTGCGCATCAAAAGCTTTTCTTTCCAAAGACACAATTAATTTCTTTTGTTTTGCACAAGTTCTAGAAAGATTAATACATTCTTCATATAATTCATGAAAAGCATTTTGTAATTCATCATATGAAGGTATATCATTAATTTCAGAATCACTAACCTCATTTTCTTCATTATCAGAATGGTGTGAAGCCATTAATGTCATGTTTGCTTCTTCGGTTCCCTCATGGATGGTTTCTAAAGTATCCCATATTTCTTTAGCAGTTTTACAATTTGAGATTCTAAAGAATTCATCCATCCCTAGAGCAGATGCAAGAATATTTTTGGCTTTTTTGTCATACAACACCTTTTTGTGATCATCATCATCCCAAGATGTTCGTGGTTTGTTTAAAGTCACACCATTCACAATTGTAGTAGGAACATAAGGACCATTTTTGACAGCCTCCCAAATTTCTTCACCTTGTGCCTCAAGAAACATTTCCATTCTAATTTTCCAGAAATCATAATGTTCACCGGTAAAATATGGTGGACAGTTTCATTAGGACCTTCTCCTAAAAATGGTTTTGCGGAAGCCATATTCCTGGATCAAAAGGAGCAAGTTACCATAACTCTTGCTCTGATGCCAATTGTAAGTTTTAGATTGAAATCTAAGAGAGAGAGAGAGAGGGGGGGGGGGGGGGGGGTGAATTAGGTTTTTAACTTTTTCGGATAATTTTTGTGAGTTTAGCGGAAAAATAAAGAGTATAGGGAAGAGAAAAACAAGAGAAATTATAGTGGTTCCCCTAATGGTACATCCACTCCCTCCACACCCCGTGAAGGAATTCACTATGTTAGAATCTTTGTTACAAGCAATCTCACCCCAAAACCCCCTAACAATCTTTCTAACATACACCAGATAGCACCCCACTATCTTTACAACAATTCTCACCAACAATGGCAATAAAACTTTACAACAATGTAATTGAAGAATAACAAATGTATGACTGTATATTTTTGTCAATATCACTCTTAAACAAATGAACTTAGTGCTCAGAAAACCTTTTTAATAAATGTTAAAGTGTGGGCAAAGTTTTCCAAACAATTAAAAGAAAGTTTGAATGCAAGTGATATTGAAATTCACAATTGAGAGGTTGAAAGTTATTGTCTTAATTTACTTTGATTCTCAATTGAATTTATAGAGGCTAAAAAGATGTTTATGAAGCAATACTATTTTCTGAAAAATGGTTACCAATGAATAGACACATATTTGAAATAGCACCTATTCATAAAAATGAATATAAAATGCATTTAAGAAAAATACTAACCGTTATGTGTACTTGAATTAAAAAAGCAGCCGTTGGCCATTCACAGACCAACTAACTAGCCGTTGCACCTTATATCATGCACTAACAATATTTAGAAAAAATGATATGGAACATGATTTGGCCTCATAATCCATTATGCTATTAAATCAAATATGCCATTAAATTTTGAAACATTCAGCCATAAGAAACAAACACGTTGAAGCAAATATTATTTGGCATAACTAATGGTTTCGTATCCATAATCAACTATGAATGTGATGGACTAAAGACATTTCACAATGCATGCTAAAATTATTTTTAAGGAAAAAAAAGTAATTATGCAATTTTCCAAAATCAATTATGGCTTTTCATCCAAAAACATTTTAATACAAAATCACATTTAAATGAAAATCATTGTGAGTGTGTGATTTATTTTAATGAGATTTTTAGCAATGCTTCATATGGGGACTTAGAAAAAATGATTGTAATTATTTTCTGAGCATTCTAAGTTGTTCCATAAGTTAAGAATGATAAATCAAAAAATAATTTGCCATACTTACAAAGTGTATAACCAAGAAGCCTAGACACTAATCTTCATTCTTAATCTTCATCTTGTGCCTCCATAGTTTTTCTTCTTTTGTGATGTGAGTTTGTTATCATCAAAACCCAGCCAAAGTTAGAAGGAAATCTTCTTCACACTTACCACCTCACCTTGTTCATTAAGCTTGTTTCTGAAGACCCATTTTGTTCCAATTATGTTCTTATGTTGTGGCTTGACTACTAGCTTCAAGACATCATTTCTTTGAAACTGGTTCAACTCCTCTTGCATAGCTACAATCCACCCATCATCTGACAGTGCTTCATCCATAGAAGTAGGTTCAATCAGTGAGATCAGTCCCAAAACTGATTCATTCGTGAATGATGATCGTGTCTTCAAAGAACTGGCCTTGTTCCCAATGATTAACTCTTCTGGATGTGAAAATTTGTATTTAAATGTCCTTTTGGATTGAGCAGCTTCTTCTGAACCATCATGGATTTCTTTAGAGTCTTCATCATTTTGGGGATCTTCAAAGTGCACATCAATTTCTAGCACGTCTGGTGTATCAACAAATTTTGTGACCTCTAGGATTGGCATTGATGCTTGTATAGGTTCTGGTTCATCTTCTGATATTTGTATCTCTGTAAAACCTTCAACTAGTCTTACATTTTATTGTCAGGCTCTTTGTGATCAAATTTGATGTGCATTGATTCTTCCACTGTGTTAGCTTCAGAATTATACACTCTGTATGTCTTTGGCCTTTCAGAGTATCCTAAGAAGATACACTTCTGTGTCTTGGCATTAAATTTCTTCAGATAGTCTGTGGTCTTTAGAATGTAACATGTACATCCAAACTGATGAAAGTAAGCAATATTTGGCCTTCTCACTTTGAATAATTCATCTGTTGTTTTGTTCAGAATAGGTCTTATATAGATCTTGTTATGTACGTAACAGGTTGTGTTCACAGCTTCTGCCCAGAAGTACTTAGCCATGTTAGTTTCGTGGAGCATTATTCATAGCCTTTTTTTTTTGTAAAGATCAATTCTTTATTTCTACAACTCCATTATGTTGTAGAGTTCTAGGATAAGAGAATTCATGGAAAATTCCATGTTTTTCACAAAAAATTTCAAATGGATCATTTTCAAATTCTCCTCCATGATCACTTCTGACTTTTAGAATTTTCAAATCTTTCTCAGCTTGTACTTGAGTGCAGAAGATGCTAAACACATCATATGATTCATTCTTAGTTCTAAGGAATTTCACCCAAGTCCACCTGTTGTAGTCATCTACTATGACTAATCCATACTCCTCCTATTGATTGATGCAGTCTCAACTGGTCCAAATAAATCAATGTGAAGCAGTTCCAAAGGTCTAGAGGTAGAGACAATGTTTTTAGGTTTAAAAGAAGTTTTAACAATCTTTCCTTTATGGCATGCTCCACAAAGAGCATCTGAAAGACATTGTAGCTCTGGTAGTCCCTTGACTAATTTTAGCTTGCCAAGTTTGGAGATTAACCTCCAGTTAGAATGACCTAATCTTTTGTGTCAGAGCCACTTTTCATCATTCACTGATAGAAGACAGACAACCTTCTGATCAACCAGTTCAGAGAAATTTATTTTATAAAGGGTTAATAGGCTTTCACCCCCCTGCCATTTGGGCAAATTTTGGTTTACCTCCTATAAAATTTCTTTTTGGAGATCCCCCCTTGCAATTTAAAGATTCTTTGGTTTTGAACCCTAAGTCCATTTGATTGTGTAAATTAGTTTATGTGGCACGCTGACTGTGCATTTATTAACGAGGTGGCACGTTGACTTGGCTTTTTTATTTCTTTTCCAAATTTCTTTTATTCCATTTAAATTTCTTTTATTAAAAACTTAATTTAATAAATAAAAACATTAAAATAAATTATTTTCATCTTCTTCTCAACGCTTTCCCTTCTCTGATCTCTTCTCCAGAACCATCCTTCTATTCTCTTCTCTTTTCTCCCTTCTCTCTTATCTTTTTTTTTCTCCATTCTCTCTTCTCTCGTCCCCAGTCTCTATGTTCCCTTCTCTTCCTCCTTCCTCTTCTCTTCTCTCTTCTCTTATATTCAAAAAATTTCAAGATCTATGTTTTCCCCAAACCCATAAATTCAAACCCAATTTCAGAAAATCATCAACATAAAAACTCAAAACTTTATTCAATATGGTAAAAAATGATTTTTTTTTAGATCGGTTGTGTTGTTGTGTTTGGATTTTTTTAATGAATTTTTAGGTTTGTGTTGTTATAGATGAGTTGTTGAACACAAGTCAAAACACAACAAAACTTTAAAACCCAGAAAAATTGCAAAAATCCGGGGGGAGAGAGAGAGAGAGAGAGAGAGAGAAAGAGGGTTTGTTGTTGTTGTTGTTGTTTTGCCTCCATTCTCTCCATATTATTTTAAACTGTGTCCCTCTTTTCTATTTTATGGGTTTATTTGGTTGTTCTTTTGTCTGGGTTTGTTGTTGTTGTGTTGCTGCGTGTTGTTGTTGTTGGTTGTTGTTGATGTTGTGTTGTTGTTGGTTTGGGAAGAAGATGTTGTGTTGTTGTTGCTGCTGTGTTGTGTTGTGTTGTTGTTATTGATTTGGGGTTTGTATCTCAAGGCAGCAAAGAGATTGAAGGGAGATGGAGTAAAATAGTAAGAAAAAAAATCTGGAAAAATGTTGATAGAAGAAGGAGATTGAAAAGGAGAGTGAGGAAGAAGATGAAGATGTAATTGAATATTTTTTTTATTGTAAATAATGACATGTATGCCACGTGAAAATAAAAAAAAACAAAACTAAAAAAATTACACATAACTGTGCCACATCATCACATTAATCCAGTCAGATGGCTTGGGGGTGTAAACCAAAGAATCTTGATATTTCAAGTGGGAATCTCCAAGTTTTTTTTACGGGGGGGTTAAACCAAAATTCGCCCAAATGGCAGGGGGATGAAAACCTATTAACCCTTTTATAAACATTGCCTTTCCTTTGACCTATGAATATTGTGGATTGGTCAAGGTCATTGATGACTGTACATGTGCTCTTATCAAACACCACTCTAAAACCACTATCACAAAATTGACTAATGCTAAGCAGATTATGTTTGAGTCCATCAACATACCAGACATTATTGATAGAGATAGAGGAGTTACCAATTGTTCCTGTACCAAGAATCTTTCCTTACTGGTTTCCTCCAAAACATACAGTTCCTCCTTCTTTCATGATCAGGGTCTGAAACAAATGTTTTTCTCCTGTCATGTGTCGTGAGCAGCCACTACCCAGGTACCATGATTAGTGCTTTGGTTTTCCTATGAAGCATACCTGAAACATAAACAATATTATTCTTGGGTGCCCACATCTCAATGGGTCCTTTGGGGTTAGTTCTGAAGGACTTTCTCCTTTTCTAGACCTTATGCCTCAAGCGTTGTGGTTTGGATTCATTCAAGATTTTTTTATTTAAAAGGTTTTGGTCTTGAACTCTTCCTTGCCTTGAGTTTTGAACTCTTCTGAATCCTGGGCTTAGGAGTTCTTGACTTTGATTTCATCAAAACCTTGAACTCTGTGTTCTTAGATTTTGATTTGTTCATAACATTAGCTTGTTTGGCTTTTGGATCAGAATGGGAGTACAAAACCTTCTTTGCGCATTCAGAACAAAGAGGTTTCTTTGTTTTCACAAAGTCTGAATCTTTTGGACAGATTTTGCTGTGAATCCACTTTCTTCTCTCTTGTTATTACTTATATTACAGATTCTGGAAGCTATCTTACTTATGTCATCACCACTAGTGATAGACTCTTCAAGAGAATTATCACTTTTTGCCAAAGCTCTGTCAATTTTCTTGAGATTTGAAAGTTTATCTTTTTCCAAATTTCATTTCTCATCATGAGATTTTCATTTTGGATTGACAGACATTTGTTTTGGTGTTCCAAGAACTTGGATTCTGCTGTTAACAAATCAAACTGTTTTTGTATGGATTTTAAAGCTTTTGATTTGTTCTGACAACGTCTTACAAGTTCTTTGACATTTTTAACATAATATTTGTGAGCTAGTTTAGAAGATACCTCATCGTCGTTAGAGTCTGAATTACTTTCTATATTATAAGTTGTAATGGCCATTAGACCCAGGTTGGTTCCTTCTTCACTTTTCTTAGAATCTTATTCTTCATCAAGCTTCTCCCAGGTTGCCATAAAGCTCTCCTTAAGCTTTCTTCTATAGCTCTCCTTCTTAGAGCTTTCCTTCTTTGACTTGCTTCTACCTGGAAACCTTCTCTTATTGGTCAAGCATTGGAACCTCTTAGTTCAATAGGTCATCTCTTCAAGGTTTGAATCATTGTCAGATTCTCTGGAGTTTCTACTTATGACTCAGTAGATTGAAGAGCTTTGGCGGATTTACCCTTGGAGGTCAGAGCAATGGACTTAAACTTCTTAGTTGGTTCATCACCATTAAGCTCAATCTCATGACTTTTACCACAACTTATTAGGTTCTCCAAACTTAGCTTGTCTAGGCCCTTTGCCTCATGCATGGTAGTGATCTTTGGTCTAAATCTGGCAGGAAGACTCATAAGAATCTTCTTAACATGATCAGCTATAGTATAGCTCTTCTTCAGAACTTGAAGACCGGATTAGAGAATTTGAAACCTTGAGTACATGGTTTCAATGTCCTCATCTTCCTTCATTCTGAACAGCTCATACTTATGAACTAGTTGGTTGGTCTTAGCCTCCTTGACCTGTCAATTCCCTTCATAGGTAGAGCAAAGTGATTCAAAGATGGCTTTTGTTATTGATCTGTCCACGATCTTGGTGTACTCTGCATGAGGTAGCGCATCCACCAGAATTCCTCTCACTCTGTGATGCTTCTTGTAGATCTTCTTTTGTACAGGTGTCAGACCCTTCCTATTTGTCACAATTCCTTCTTCATCAACTTCAAATGTGACACCTTCTTCAATAATGTCACGTAGCTCATCATCAACACCTATGATGTGACTGTACATCTTGCTTTTCCACTAGGAAAACTGAGCAACATCTCCATTAAAAGATGGAGGTCTAACAGAGAAACTGTTTTTATCAGAGGTTGAAGTGTAGAGCTCAGAGGTGTTGTTGGATGTTTCGGAAGTTGAAGTATCACTCTAAGGAGTAGACATGCTTTTCTCTTTGGATCTTTAACTGTGGCACGGCTAAGTGGTTGAGCACATACCGTGCTCTGATACCAACCGAAGGTGAGAAAACACAAGAAGGGGGTTGAATTGTGTTGGCTTTTTCTGGTTTCTTGTTCCTAGTGTTTAAAGCTGGTCAGATTCTGAGGGGTTCGGATTCTGACACAAAGTCTGAGTGCAGTAGAATAACAGAACACAAAGATAAAAGATATATATATAAAGAAAGAGCAGATACAAGCAATTTATATTGGTTCCTCCCACAACACATGAGTAGTCCAGTCGCCTTGCACTTCCAAGGGATTTCACTACAATTACTACTGATTACAATTGCTCAAGGACTCTTCCAAGAGACTTGCAAATGCTCAAGCACACTTGCAAGAGACTTCTAATGCTCATGGTCACTACCAAGAGATGTCCACTGCTCAATGACAACTCCAAGAGACTTCTATTGTTGAAGCACGCAGGTAAGAGACTTTCAATGCTCAAGAACAACTCCAAGAGACTTTTATTGCTCAATCAGAAGTGAAAGAGACTTCTGATGCTCAAGCTTTGCAGGAAAGAGACTTATATTTGTTTACAACAATAAACAAATTTGTTCTTACACCGGATAAACAATTGTTGGTGTAAACTGAACAATCATTGAACATGCTCTTAAAACTTTAGGATTTCTAAGATACAAAAGTCAAAACAAAATCCTAAGTGTTTTGCGCTATTTGATTTGGTAGAGTAATGACATAGTAAAAATAACAGAGTCTTGTTAATCTTCTTCAGGTCTTCAGCTCCTTATATAGGCATGGATTTGAGAGACGTTCGGGAAGAGTGTCAGCGTATTAAGAGTCGTTGAGAAGCTTCAACTCAAGGACGTTGAGCCATTGCCTGATATGGATAATTCCGTTGGATAGTCATTCGGAAATCCTTTGCTGAAACTGGAAGTATCTGTTCATTCTTATTGCCCTTGAAGTTCTTTGTATGTTTCTATATGTGGTCAGAAGACAAAACTATATTCAGATCCTTTGATGGAGACAGATATAGAAGACGACAATCTGACGTGGAGTCTGGGTCCCTGTAATATCCCGCTTATGACCCAAGTATTTATCAGTATTGAGACGATGAATTAAAGATATTTTGGGAAGGGCAATTTGGTAATTGCCGTGTTTAGATTTTTATAAAAAGGGAAAAAGGATAATTTTCCCTCATTTCTCATTCTCTTTCTCTCTCTAAAATTCAATTCCTCTCCCTTCTCTCTTCACCCACTCTTGCGCCTCCCTCCAAACCTTCATCAATCATCAAACTTCAACATAGAATCATGGATTCAAGCAAGCTTGGTTGTGGGGGAAGTTAGAACATGAAGAAATTAAAGAAAACAAGAAGAAAGGAAAGAGTTAAAAGCTAGGGTTTTGAGGTAAAGGGCAAGCAAGCTAAACCAGCACCAAATCAAGATTAAGGTGAGCTCCCTAGGGGTTTTAGAATCCCTTTTGTGAGTTTTATAGTGTTTGATTTCATAGGAAAAGTTATAGAAGTTTTAGAGTTTTACCTTAATTTCCTACTTGCAAATTCCTTGCTCATACATGTTTTAAACCATCAATTTGTAATAGAAAATCATCCCTAGCATGTTTTGGATGCTTGGGTATCTTTAATTGGGCAAAAATGGTGGAAAAACACATTTTTATACATGTTTATGCTGTCACGGTCGCTGTAGCGACGGGCTGTCGCTTGTAGCGACCAGGTTCTGTCTGTCTGCGCTTGTAGCGACGGATCTGCGCTTGTAGCGACAAGCCTGCGCTTGTAGCGACCAACTGGGCGCTTGTAGCGACCAGGTTCTGTCTATCCGCGCTTGTAGCGACGGCTCTGCGCTTGTAGCGACCAAGCCAGAACAGCACAACTTAGTTGAGCTGTTCTGGGGGTTCTGGTGCGCGCGGGCATGGCTTTTTGCAACAGTTTTCTCTAAATACATTTTAGAAACATTAACCACCATTTTAACCCATCCAAAGTCTTTTAAAGATTGAGAAATTAGAGGAGCAAGGAATGCGTAAGGCATGGGAATTACGGGAAGTAAAGGTTATATGAATAGTTAAACCCTAATAGCGGCACATGACAACGATGTGTCGAATCCTTGATAGGAAGACATGAATCATAGTATAAGTGCAGGGATTTAATGGATAGATTCCTTGCACGTGAGTTGATAACTCTTAGGAAATGCAGACGACTTTACTAAGTCAAGAACCTACTTTAGGTATAAGAGATAATAGATGTATTCAGTTTAGAATACAAGAATTATAGGAATGTTTCCACAGTCATAGTTACAGATAAAGTTTATAGTGTTGGTTCTCCAACGATTATAGGTGGCTTATGAGAATGATAAGCCAAGAATCATAGGTTGCAGATTATGAGATACAGGAATGTTATATGATTATAGTAACAGATTATATGTTCATACGTTATAGTTAAAGAATTAAAGAATTAAAGATTAAAGATATTGGCGTGTTTACACGTTTTATAGTGGCGTGCTTGCACGTTTTACAGTGGCGTGTTCATCAGACTCCGGGATTCGCCGGATGGGACTTCTCCGAGAGGGTTGTCCACACGTTTTATAGGGAGTCCGGTGTTAGCCTGATATGATAGGAGTTTCACCGGTTTATAGGGAGACGTATCTCGGGGTTGCTCCACCCGGGTGCCCTCCATAAAATGAACTCAGATAATTGTTTGTTCAACGCTAACAGCTAACATAAAACTGCTATCGAACTGTTTATATGTTTTATGTTTTATAGTTATAGTTAAAGTTACAGTTACAGTTATAGTCACAGGAACCTTACAGTTAGAGTTATAGACAGTTAACAGAATGTGGTCCTAGGTTCCCCTCGGCCACTAAGTTATAGTCATAGAAAGTTATAGTTATAGTTAAAGCCAGACCATAAATATAGTCATAGGCAGTTAAAGTTATGGGAGGACTTAAAGTCATAGGAAGATAAAGACTTGGCGATTATAGGAAATCCCCGAGATTGCCAAGGTAGGCATGGCGACCCTAGGTTCCCTGTGGTTGCCGACAGTTGGTTGGGCTGGAGCTCACTGAGACATTATGTCTCATCCCATTCCTTCTGGTGCAGGTTTGCAGGCATGTCAGAGGTTCGTGATAAAGTTCTTCATAGAGATGCTGGATGGAGTGCGTTTGCTCGTTGTGTACCAGCCAGAAGCTTAATGGATTTATGTAAAAGTATTGTAACGGTTTTGGATTATTGTACAAACGAGTAAACATGTATTTATTCTGTTGTGATGTAATATTATTATTGAAATTTTTAAATGTATCCAGTATCAGTTTAACGCACATGCTAATATACTAGTTAAAGTTAGTATGGGTGTTACAATTGGTATCAGAGCAGGTCGATTCAGACCGTGCCATGGGTCATTTAGGATTCAATAAAAGTAGTGGAATCATTGGGTTCCAGATGTTGTTCTAAATGTCATGTCTAGTTGAGCCTGATCAACTCAGTCTAGTATATGACAGTTAGGACAAATATCCGAGAGCTGAATGTGACCAAGGAGGAAAGAAGTGTTCAAAGGGTGAAGGTTAAGACGTCAGATTCTGAGACGAATTTGGCAAAGTGTTTTGTGTCAAAGGATGGTTCTCTAACAGTGAAGTAACTGAGCCAATTAACGGCAAAGTTTCAGGAATATAAGAGGTATTAGAGAGTAAGGTCAGGTACCTTAACTAGTTGGACGCATCATTGAGCGATGCCTTCTCCGAGGAGACATGAACAGTAAAGAACTATGGAATGTTTTGAAATCTCAACGGGAACCGCAATTTGAAAAGTTAAAGTGGAATAGAGTTTTATTCAGGGTACAGAGGTAAAGAATTACGGTACAAAACCCAGCGACTTGGAATAAGGAATGATCAATTAATTATCGGAAGCTCTGGAATTCCAGTAAGGACATAGTGTGTAAGGATGGAAGAACTTGCGCACGTGGATCGGATGAGATTTAAATATCTGATGGATAAGAGACTCGTTTATGGATTAAGCGAAATAGTGAACAGATGGAACAGGTTACCTTCTTTTTTTCGTGGGACACCAAGATGCTTGGTATGAAGAATGTGAGCGTAGTGATAAGTAAAGGAAACCCCCGGTAAGGGTATGGATTAAAGATTGAATCGTTTGTTGACGGATTATAGCAGGCCGGTTTCGAGGATTAAGCAGGAGTTAGCCAAGAACTACTGAGAGGCTCTAGCAGCAGGAAGATCGTCACTAACGTGCAAGTTACGGTTAAAGCTATGGTTAATGTTAAGGAGTTCTATGTTATCCTTTGATGGGCTCCTTACACGAGTATTTGGGTAAGCCGACAAAGATCACCTTATGTTGGTAGAGGTTAAAGATGGTAGATATATATATACCTTGGATTGTTCGAACCCATAGAGAGAGCAACGGTCGAGTAGACATATGGAATATTATACAGATAACAAGATTAGATTGGAATGGTGAATATAGTAACAAGCTACAGGAGGGATCCAATGGGGAATAATAAGAGTTGAAGCTTACATGATTTATTAATCGGGTACTCTAAGAGGCGTAACATGTGTTTGGGCTTACAGGAGAGCCGGTAAAAGGTGAGTCTTACCGAGACGGATTATTTTCGGAGAAACCCGAGGAGTAACCAAGAGTTATGTTAGAGTTTGTGGACCTAAGTGTCTTGGGAAAAGGTTGTGGATGTGAAATCCTTACGGATAATTATAGGATGAGACTCGATTCATTGATCGATTAAGTATATGAAAGACTAGAATTTCCGGAAATCATAGAATGGTCCTGGAAATTACCACAAGTGAAAAATGTTTGAACTTAAGTTGTTTTAACAGGAGCATCGTTGGGCTCATATTTATCGTTAAAGACTGTTTATAGATTTCGGCGTACTTTCGTGAAAGTAAGAACATTGTTTATGTCCAAAAAGGAAATACAAAGTCAAAGGATTGGCCAAGGAGATTTTGTATGATAATAGTGGTGTACTACTTTTATCCCAAGGTTAATTGTTTAAATCAGAGTCGCGCAGCGGAGAAGTAATTCAATAATGAGTTAACAGGCAAATCAAAGCTGAAGTTTAGAGAAAAGGATGTTTGTGAAGTCCTTGCCAGATGAATTTCAGGAAAGGTATTCAGAGATTAATTCTCAAGTTACAGAATGATTGTAAGTAGTGATGACTTGAACTTATCATCAGTTCCAACAGGAGGTTTTAATAGATTAGTCGAGGGATGTTTCAGATCTCGAAACTCATGGGATAAGAGAATCGAAGCAGTTTGATAACTTAAAAGGATGTGTTTACAGCAAAATAAGTACATAGTGAAGGAGGTCATATTTCATACGGTGATCTAGCTGTTTAACTCAGTAACTTAAAGTTAATCTGAATAGTAAGTTTAACCAAAGAGGAATTATGCCGTGGCATGCAGTTATTCCGCATCGTATCCACGTTAGGCTAGCATGTCGCATGTAACAGGCATGTTATAGGTTGTGATTAGTATTATGTATACTGATCAGGCACAGTTTATGCTACTTAGATAGTAGTGTAACATATTTATAGTCATGAGACATGTGTTAGTAATCGTGGTACGCAGTCGGTAATGTTTTAATAGAAAAGTCATATGCATAACAGGTTTGTTGTTGCCGAATAAATCTCAGTTGAGGAGTTCAGAAATTCTTGAACTTAATGTTAACAGTTAAAGGAAGGAAATGTGTTACACCGATCAGAAGAGTACTCATAGTTTATAGTGAAAGGCTACGTGAATTCAAGTCAGGAATTAAATGATTCGGAGTTTAAGAGTGCTATTTTGAATAGCGAACAGAATAGAGTTTTCTTTTAGAAAACGGAGAATATTCTTGAACGAAATAAGTTATAACGTCTATGGGACGTAATCATAGTTACATACGGGATTGTAGTTACTCAAAGAGTGCACACATGAGTTAAGAGCAAGAAGAGTGACCTTAGTTGGCGTGGCTTTGTCTCAAGTATATTTTGACTAAGTATGATGTCCCGTTAGTTGGACAATGATGATGCGGCGTACGGTGTACCGATAGTAGTGAACACGTACTCGATCATGTATGGAAGCTATGTGCTATGGATTATATTATTTGATGATATGTGAGACGGTTTATGCCACACGTCACTTATACTGGATTTTCATAAGTTTGGAAGTATTGGTAAAGAAGAAGGTTCCTAAGACCTTTGGCTACATGTTATTGTTGATTATCAATCGGAGCATAACCGACTTGTGAGATTTCTCGAGCTTAAAGGATTCCCGCAGTGGGGATGTGAGCAATGCTTATGGTTGTGATAATAGCTACACCAGGACAACAGAAAGAAAGGAACGTAAACCATAAGTTCAGCCACCACCTTATATTTGAATTGTGAAGATAGTTGTAATAGATTTCACTTTCGTTTGAGATTACTCAATATCAGATGCCTTTCAGTGTAAGAATAATTTATATGAAGAATGTTACGAGTGTAACAGTAAAAGGTCGTTTTGCGAGGCGAGAGTTATAGACAAAAGTTCCTTGAACTAAAAGTAATGTAATAGATTCCTCGGAAAGTTGAAATAATTGGGGAAAACAGAATGACTCAACGTCTTCAGGTTAATATGGAATTGTCAGCTAAAGAAGAACTGATAGAATTCAGTAACGGAAATCCGAGACTTAACAATTTTAAACTGGATTAGTAAGGAAAACGTCGAACAGAGATCATAGTCAGATAATATGGATATGTTGGTTCGGATAACCTCATATCCTACTACGTAAGAGTTATGTAATGCACCACAAGCATCATAGTTAAAGAAAAGATTGTCGAGCATACTCGACTTATAGAGTTGGAAAATCCAAGGGATTCCGATAAGCAAGATGAATTGAAATTTTGGCTAGTAGAGAAGGTAGTATAATAGATTCATTCACAGACGATAATGAGTGGATTCTAAATTTCGAGGACGAAATTTCTTTAAGGGGGGTAGAGTGTAATATCCCGCTTATGACCCAAGTATTTATCAGTATTGAGACGATGAATTAAAGATATTTTGGGAAGGGCAATTTGGTAATTGCCGTGTTTAGATTTTTATAAAAAGGGAAAAAGGATAATTTTCCCTCATTTCTCATTCTCTTTCTCTCTCTAAAATTCAATTCCTCTCCCTTCTCTCTTCACCCACTCTTGCGCCTCCCTCCAAACCTTCATCAATCATCAAACTTCAACATAGAATCATGGATTCAAGCAAGCTTGGTTGTGGGGGAAGTTAGAACATGAAGAAATTAAAGAAAACAAGAAGAAAGGAAAGAGTTAAAAGCTAGGGTTTTGAGGTAAAGGGCAAGCAAGCTAAACCAGCACCAAATCAAGATTAAGGTGAGCTCCCTAGGGGTTTTAGAATCCCTTTTGTGAGTTTTATAGTGTTTGATTTCATAGGAAAAGTTATAGAAGTTTTAGAGTTTTACCTTAATTTCCTACTTGCAAATTCCTTGCTCATACATGTTTTAAACCATCAATTTGTAATAGAAAATCATCCCTAGCATGTTTTGGATGCTTGGGTATCTTTAATTGGGCAAAAATGGTGGAAAAACACATTTTTATACATGTTTATGCTGTCACGGTCGCTGTAGCGACGGGCTGTCGCTTGTAGCGACCAGGTTCTGTCTGTCTGCGCTTGTAGCGACGGATCTGCGCTTGTAGCGACAAGCCTGCGCTTGTAGCGACCAACTGGGCGCTTGTAGCGACCAGGTTCTGTCTATCCGCGCTTGTAGCGACGGCTCTGCGCTTGTAGCGACCAAGCCAGAACAGCACAACTTAGTTGAGCTGTTCTGGGGGTTCTGGTGCGCGCGGGCATGGCTTTTTGCAACAGTTTTCTCTAAATACATTTTAGAAACATTAACCACCATTTTAACCCATCCAAAGTCTTTTAAAGATTGAGAAATTAGAGGAGCAAGGAATGCGTAAGGCATGGGAATTACGGGAAGTAAAGGTTATATGAATAGTTAAACCCTAATAGCGGCACATGACAACGATGTGTCGAATCCTTGATAGGAAGACATGAATCATAGTATAAGTGCAGGGATTTAATGGATAGATTCCTTGCACGTGAGTTGATAACTCTTAGGAAATGCAGACGACTTTACTAAGTCAAGAACCTACTTTAGGTATAAGAGATTATAGATGTATTCAGTTTAGAATACAAGAATTATAGGAATGTTTCCACAGTCATAGTTACAGATAAAGTTTATAGTGTTGGTTCTCCAACGATTATAGGTGGCTTATGAGAACGATAAGCCAAGAATCATAGGTTGCAGATTATGAGATACAGGAATGTTATATGATTATAGTAACAGATTATATGTTCATACGTTATAGTTAAAGAATTAAAGAATTAAAGATTAAAGATATTGGCGTGTTTACACGTTTTATAGTGGCGTGCTTGCACGTTTTACAGTGGCGTGTTCATCAGACTCCGGGATTCGCCGGATGGGACTTCTCCGAGAGGGTTGTCCACACGTTTTATAGGGAGTCCGGTGTTAGCCTGATATGATAGGAGTTTCACCGGTTTATAGGGAGACGTATCTCGGGGTTGCTCCACCCGGGTGCCCTCCATAAAATGAACTCAGATAATTGTTTGTTCAACGCTAACAGCTAACATAAAACTGCTATCGAACTGTTTATATGTTTTATGTTTTATAGTTATAGTTAAAGTTACAGTTACAGTTATAGTCACAGGAACCTTACAGTTAGAGTTATAGACAGTTAACAGAATGTGGTCCTAGGTTCCCCTCGGCCACTAAGTTATAGTCATAGAAAGTTATAGTTATAGTTAAAGCCAGACCATAAATATAGTCATAGGCAGTTAAAGTTATGGGAGGACTTAAAGTCATAGGAAGATAAAGACTTGGCGATTATAGGAAATCCCCGAGATTGCCAAGGTAGGCATGGCGACCCTAGGTTCCCTGTGGTTGCCGACAGTTGGTTGGGCTGGAGCTCACTGAGACATTATGTCTCATCCCATTCCTTCTGGTGCAGGTTTGCAGGCATGTCAGAGGTTCGTGATAAAGTTCTTCATAGAGATGCTGGATGGAGTGCGTTTGCTCGTTGTGTACCAGCCAGAAGCTTAATGGATTTATGTAAAAGTATTGTAACGGTTTTGGATTATTGTACAAACGAGTAAACATGTATTTATTCTGTTGTGATGTAATATTATTATTGAAATTTTTAAATGTATCCAGTATCAGTTTAACGCACATGCTAATATACTAGTTAAAGTTAGTATGGGTGTTACAATTGGTATCAGAGCAGGTCGATTCAGACCGTGCCATGGGTCATTTAGGATTCAATAAAAGTAGTGGAATCATTGGGTTCCAGATGTTGTTCTAAATGTCATGTCTAGTTGAGCCTGATCAACTCAGTCTAGTATATGACAGTTAGGACAAATATCCGAGAGCTGAATGTGACCAAGGAGGAAAGAAGTGTTCAAAGGGTGAAGGTTAAGACGTCAGATTCTGAGACGAATTTGGCAAAGTGTTTTGTGTCAAAGGATGGTTCTCTAACAGTGAAGTAACTGAGCCAATTAACGGCAAAGTTTCAGGAATATAAGAGGTATTAGAGAGTAAGGTCAGGTACCTTAACTAGTTGGACGCATCATTGAGCGATGCCTTCTCCGAGGAGACATGAACAGTAAAGAACTATGGAATGTTTTGAAATCTCAACGGGAACCGCAATTTGAAAAGTTAAAGTGGAATAGAGTTTTATTCAGGGTACAGAGGTAAAGAATTACGGTACAAAACCCAGCGACTTGGAATAAGGAATGATCAATTAATTATCGGAAGCTCTGGAATTCCAGTAAGGACATAGTGTGTAAGGATGGAAGAACTTGCGCACGTGGATCGGATGAGATTTAAATATCTGATGGATAAGAGACTCGTTTATGGATTAAGCGAAATAGTGAACAGATGGAACAGGTTACCTTCTTTTTTTCGTGGGACACCAAGATGCTTGGTATGAAGAATGTGAGCGTAGTGATAAGTAAAGGAAACCCCCGGTAAGGGTATGGATTAAAGATTGAATCGTTTGTTGACGGATTATAGCAGGCCGGTTTCGAGGATTAAGCAGGAGTTAGCCAAGAACTACTGAGAGGCTCTAGCAGCAGGAAGATCGTCACTAACGTGCAAGTTACGGTTAAAGCTATGGTTAATGTTAAGGAGTTCTATGTTATCCTTTGATGGGCTCCTTACACGAGTATTTGGGTAAGCCGACAAAGATCACCTTATGTTGGTAGAGGTTAAAGATGGTAGATATATATATACCTTGGATTGTTCGAACCCATAGAGAGAGCAACGGTCGAGTAGACATATGGAATATTATACAGATAACAAGATTAGATTGGAATGGTGAATATAGTAACAAGCTACAGGAGGGATCCAATGGGGAATAATAAGAGTTGAAGCTTACATGATTTATTAATCGGGTACTCTAAGAGGCGTAACATGTGTTTGGGCTTACAGGAGAGCCGGTAAAAGGTGAGTCTTACCGAGACGGATTATTTTCGGAGAAACCCGAGGAGTAACCAAGAGTTATGTTAGAGTTTGTGGACCTAAGTGTCTTGGGAAAAGGTTGTGGATGTGAAATCCTTACGGATAATTATAGGATGAGACTCGATTCATTGATCGATTAAGTATATGAAAGACTAGAATTTCCGGAAATCATAGAATGGTCCTGGAAATTACCACAAGTGAAAAATGTTTGAACTTAAGTTGTTTTAACAGGAGCATCGTTGGGCTCATATTTATCGTTAAAGACTGTTTATAGATTTCGGCGTACTTTCGTGAAAGTAAGAACATTGTTTATGTCCAAAAAGGAAATACAAAGTCAAAGGATTGGCCAAGGAGATTTTGTATGATAATAGTGGTGTACTACTTTTATCCCAAGGTTAATTGTTTAAATCAGAGTCGCGCAGCGGAGAAGTAATTCAATAATGAGTTAACAGGCAAATCAAAGCTGAAGTTTAGAGAAAAGGATGTTTGTGAAGTCCTTGCCAGATGAATTTCAGGAAAGGTATTCAGAGATTAATTCTCAAGTTACAGAATGATTGTAAGTAGTGATGACTTGAACTTATCATCAGTTCCAACAGGAGGTTTTAATAGATTAGTCGAGGGATGTTTCAGATCTCGAAACTCATGGGATAAGAGAATCGAAGCAGTTTGATAACTTAAAAGGATGTGTTTACAGCAAAATAAGTACATAGTGAAGGAGGTCATATTTCATACGGTGATCTAGCTGTTTAACTCAGTAACTTAAAGTTAATCTGAATAGTAAGTTTAACCAAAGAGGAATTATGCCGTGGCATGCAGTTATTCCGCATCGTATCCACGTTAGGCTAGCATGTCGCATGTAACAGGCATGTTATAGGTTGTGATTAGTATTATGTATACTGATCAGGCACAGTTTATGCTACTTAGATAGTAGTGTAACATATTTATAGTCATGAGACATGTGTTAGTAATCGTGGTACGCAGTCGGTAATGTTTTAATAGAAAAGTCATATGCATAACAGGTTTGTTGTTGCCGAATAAATCTCAGTTGAGGAGTTCAGAAATTCTTGAACTTAATGTTAACAGTTAAAGGAAGGAAATGTGTTACACCGATCAGAAGAGTACTCATAGTTTATAGTGAAAGGCTACGTGAATTCAAGTCAGGAATTAAATGATTCGGAGTTTAAGAGTGCTATTTTGAATAGCGAACAGAATAGAGTTTTCTTTTAGAAAACGGAGAATATTCTTGAACGAAATAAGTTATAACGTCTATGGGACGTAATCATAGTTACATACGGGATTGTAGTTACTCAAAGAGTGCACACATGAGTTAAGAGCAAGAAGAGTGACCTTAGTTGGCGTGGCTTTGTCTCAAGTATATTTTGACTAAGTATGATGTCCCGTTAGTTGGACAATGATGATGCGGCGTACGGTGTACCGATAGTAGTGAACACGTACTCGATCATGTATGGAAGCTATGTGCTATGGATTATATTATTTGATGATATGTGAGACGGTTTATGCCACACGTCACTTATACTGGATTTTCATAAGTTTGGAAGTATTGGTAAAGAAGAAGGTTCCTAAGACCTTTGGCTACATGTTATTGTTGATTATCAATCGGAGCATAACCGACTTGTGAGATTTCTCGAGCTTAAAGGATTCCCGCAGTGGGGATGTGAGCAATGCTTATGGTTGTGATAATAGCTACACCAGGACAACAGAAAGAAAGGAACGTAAACCATAAGTTCAGCCACCACCTTATATTTGAATTGTGAAGATAGTTGTAATAGATTTCACTTTCGTTTGAGATTACTCAATATCAGATGCCTTTCAGTGTAAGAATAATTTATATGAAGAATGTTACGAGTGTAACAGTAAAAGGTCGTTTTGCGAGGCGAGAGTTATAGACAAAAGTTCCTTGAACTAAAAGTAATGTAATAGATTCCTCGGAAAGTTGAAATAATTGGGGAAAACAGAATGACTCAACGTCTTCAGGTTAATATGGAATTGTCAGCTAAAGAAGAACTGATAGAATTCAGTAACGGAAATCCGAGACTTAACAATTTTAAACTGGATTAGTAAGGAAAACGTCGAACAGAGATCATAGTCAGATAATATGGATATGTTGGTTCGGATAACCTCATATCCTACTACGTAAGAGTTATGTAATGCACCACAAGCATCATAGTTAAAGAAAAGATTGTCGAGCATACTCGACTTATAGAGTTGGAAAATCCAAGGGATTCCGATAAGCAAGATGAATTGAAATTTTGGCTAGTAGAGAAGGTAGTATAATAGATTCATTCACAGACGATAATGAGTGGATTCTAAATTTCGAGGACGAAATTTCTTTAAGGGGGGTAGAGTGTAATATCCCGCTTATGACCCAAGTATTTATCAGTATTGAGACGATGAATTAAAGATATTTTGGGAAGGGCAATTTGGTAATTGCCGTGTTTAGATTTTTATAAAAAGGGAAAAAGGATAATTTTCCCTCATTTCTCATTCTCTTTCTCTCTCTAAAATTCAATTCCTCTCCCTTCTCTCTTCACCCACTCTTGCGCCTCCCTCCAAACCTTCATCAATCATCAAACTTCAACATAGAATCATGGATTCAAGCAAGCTTGGTTGTGGGGGAAGTTAGAACATGAAGAAATTAAAGAAAACAAGAAGAAAGGAAAGAGTTAAAAGCTAGGGTTTTGAGGTAAAGGGCAAGCAAGCTAAACCAGCACCAAATCAAGATTAAGGTGAGCTCCCTAGGGGTTTTAGAATCCCTTTTGTGAGTTTTATAGTGTTTGATTTCATAGGAAAAGTTATAGAAGTTTTAGAGTTTTACCTTAATTTCCTACTTGCAAATTCCTTGCTCATACATGTTTTAAACCATCAATTTGTAATAGAAAATCATCCCTAGCATGTTTTGGATGCTTGGGTATCTTTAATTGGGCAAAAATGGTGGAAAAACACATTTTTATACATGTTTATGCTGTCACGGTCGCTGTAGCGACGGGCTGTCGCTTGTAGCGACCAGGTTCTGTCTGTCTGCGCTTGTAGCGACGGATCTGCGCTTGTAGCGACAAGCCTGCGCTTGTAGCGACCAACTGGGCGCTTGTAGCGACCAGGTTCTGTCTATCCGCGCTTGTAGCGACGGCTCTGCGCTTGTAGCGACCAAGCCAGAACAGCACAACTTAGTTGAGCTGTTCTGGGGGTTCTGGTGCGCGCGGGCATGGCTTTTTGCAACAGTTTTCTCTAAATACATTTTAGAAACATTAACCACCATTTTAACCCATCCAAAGTCTTTTAAAGATTGAGAAATTAGAGGAGCAAGGAATGCGTAAGGCATGGGAATTACGGGAAGTAAAGGTTATATGAATAGTTAAACCCTAATAGCGGCACATGACAACGATGTGTCGAATCCTTGATAGGAAGACATGAATCATAGTATAAGTGCAGGGATTTAATGGATAGATTCCTTGCACGTGAGTTGATAACTCTTAGGAAATGCAGACGACTTTACTAAGTCAAGAACCTACTTTAGGTATAAGAGATTATAGATGTATTCAGTTTAGAATACAAGAATTATAGGAATGTTTCCACAGTCATAGTTACAGATAAAGTTTATAGTGTTGGTTCTCCAACGATTATAGGTGGCTTATGAGAACGATAAGCCAAGAATCATAGGTTGCAGATTATGAGTTACAGGAATGTTATATGATTATAGTAACAGATTATATGTTCATACGTTATAGTTAAAGAATTAAAGAATTAAAGATTAAAGATATTGGCGTGTTTACACGTTTTATAGTGGCGTGCTTGCACGTTTTACAGTGGCGTGTTCATCAGACTCCGGGATTCGCCGGATGGGACTTCTCCGAGAGGGTTGTCCACACGTTTTATAGGGAGTCCGGTGTTAGCCTGATATGATAGGAGTTTCACCGGTTTATAGGGAGACGTATCTCGGGGTTGCTCCACCCGGGTGCCCTCCATAAAATGAACTCAGATAATTGTTTGTTCAACGCTAACAGCTAACATAAAACTGCTATCGAACTGTTTATATGTTTTATGTTTTATAGTTATAGTTAAAGTTACAGTTACAGTTATAGTCACAGGAACCTTACAGTTAGAGTTATAGACAGTTAACAGAATGTGGTCCTAGGTTCCCCTCGGCCACTAAGTTATAGTCATAGAAAGTTATAGTTATAGTTAAAGCCAGACCATAAATATAGTCATAGGCAGTTAAAGTTATGGGAGGACTTAAAGTCATAGGAAGATAAAGACTTGGCGATTATAGGAAATCCCCGAGATTGCCAAGGTAGGCATGGCGACCCTAGGTTCCCTGTGGTTGCCGACAGTTGGTTGGGCTGGAGCTCACTGAGACATTATGTCTCATCCCATTCCTTCTGGTGCAGGTTTGCAGGCATGTCAGAGGTTCGTGATAAAGTTCTTCATAGAGATGCTGGATGGAGTGCGTTTGCTCGTTGTGTACCAGCCAGAAGCTTAATGGATTTATGTAAAAGTATTGTAACGGTTTTGGATTATTGTACAAACGAGTAAACATGTATTTATTCTGTTGTGATGTAATATTATTATTGAAATTTTTAAATGTATCCAGTATCAGTTTAACGCACATGCTAATATACTAGTTAAAGTTAGTATGGGTGTTACAGTCCCTCAGGTTCTTCTGAAGTCTAAAGGTCTGCCAAGTTTGGGGTCTTCTGAGCCTGGCTAGGTCTTTTGAGTATGATGATCTCCACATAGTCTGATGAGGCTTATCTTCAACTTCTAAGAGGCGTACTTTTCTTCTGATCCAATATGTTGCCTTCTGGTTGACCTTTCTTCAGATCTTCTACCATGGTTTTTTAAGCTTCTCTTGTGCTTTTGATGTTTTAATACATGTTCAATACTTTTATGGATATATACTATGATCTTGCACACTTGAAAAAATATTAGTATATTCAATTGTTCTTCAATACTTAGTTTTCATCAAAACCTTAGAGGAATTGTACAAACCACTTTAGTTCCAACATATGTTTTTGTAATTAATTTGTCATTGGTTTCTATGTTTTCGTATCTTTATAAATCTTTTTCTTCAGTTTTTGCTTTCCAAAACGTCATTCAAATTTACTTCTTTCTTGCATTTTATTTGATGTTGAGTGTATGGGTATTGCCTTGGGCCCGTACAACCCCTTGGTTTTGTTTTGCTCATACGGAGTTGGTGTTGGTTGATGGTTAATCATCTTGTTCTTATTGTCTTTCAATGATGAAAGTGATGGTAGTATGTTGGCTATCGTCGAACTATGTGTGTGTTTTGACAGTTGCACCCTTATGGCGCAAATGTCGAGCGACTGCTTAATTGTTTTGAGGGGTCAGATTGACTTTGAGCGTCTTATTTGATGCTTCATAACATTTGATGCTTCACGGCTCTTTGCTGTCACATGTGATATGTATATGTCGTTAGGCGTCTTATTAGACCGTAACTTCGTTAGTGAACTTTGGATCCAAGAAAGAATTGGTCTCGTTCAGAACATGAGACTAAAACCATGAATCATAAAATGTAGAATTAAAAGTGCATTTAAGCTTTTTAAATATAAACTATTTACGAAGTATTTCATAAAATGTAGAATTAAAAGTGCATTTAAGCTTTTTAAATATAAACTATTTACGAAGTATTTACAATTCTTCATTCTTATTGCATGCATGATGTATATCACCGAACACCAATCTAATTTATTGGGTTCGATAAAGTTACATTGAATATAACCATTGTAAAGCAAGAAAAACACACACTTAAAACGAATTCAATTATATATATTAGTAGAGATTCCCTAAATTGTATAGGCTCTATGACCACCTAACCCCCCATTCATGTATCTTCAATCTATTAATGAAGTCCAGCAATGAGCCAGTAACGCTATTTCGTGTTTAAAAAATGCCTACGTGTTCACCACCTTACATTTAAAGAGAAAGAACAATGATTATGATCACTCAAACCATGAGTTATTTATTACCATCCCTCGTATTTATATTATGGATTTGATTTGTATACATATGTAATTTTTTTAAGTTATGCATCTAATCAAATCACACTAAATAGATATTTAATTTGAATATTCTATCCGGTCACTATTATAAGCAAAAAAACATTTTTTAGATTCATTGATTAACTGATGTATGTAGTCTATATTATACTAGATACATTAGTTAATCAATAAACCTAAATAATGGTTTTTTGCTTAAAATAGTAGCGGGAGGGAGTACACCTTTGAAAAAAATTATATTCATACTTTAATAACATATAATGGTAGTATAAAAGAAAAAATAGCATAATCATGAAATTTTATGAAATGTTAACTTGTGCTCTAAGAACACAAGAAAAGAAACTAAAAAAATATAATCTTAGAAATAGTGTATTTATTATCTTAAAAGTTTAAAAACTTGTCTTTTGATGTAACATTTATTTTTTAATTCAATTTTTAGATTATTAACTTGTGTCTGAAAGTAGAAGTAAATTAGATTGCATGTGATAATTATGTTCTTTTACTTAAATTTAAAAATATGTACTCCCTCCGTCCTTTTTTATATGAGTAGTTTACAAAAATCACGTGTATTAAGAAAAATTGTTAGAGTAATAAAGTTGTCTCAAATATGTGTGACTATTACTATATTATCCTTAATTAAATATATATTTAATGTTAACTTTTCATATACCAAGACAAATTGATAGGATTAATAAGGGGTATATTTGGAAAAAGAGTAATCAATGCATCTAGGAATTTGTATATGATCTTATATTTAGAGACAAAACTTTTTTGTAAACTATTCTTATAAATAGGGACAGAGGGAGTAATAGATTCTATGTGATATATACTCATATTATTGTAGCATAAGTTCAAGAAAATTAATGAAGGTAGTCAGCAAAGGTAACTATCAGTCCACTCACCAAAGTAACGCGTGTGTGGCGTGTGCTCTCTAAAAAAGGGATAGATTAGGACTTGTTTGGGACTTAAAGGATAAGCACTAAACTTATAAAAATGGAATTAAAAAAACAATTGTGCTTGTGTTGTGGTAATTAGCTGGACAAGTCATCACTTGTAGCTACGTGAGAGTATTGTCTTACTGGGATACATTTTATTTCTGCTTTTTCGTATACTTCTGTATATACATTTCAAACATACATTTGAATTTGATGGAGTCTAATTAATTTACATTTCCTCAAAAATTAATACTTTTATATTTTGTCAAAAATAATTGATTAACACTTTTTGTTTTTGACAAGTAATTGATTAATACCTAAACATTAATAAATTGTAGAACATATATATCATCATCTTACTAGATCATAATTTTATTTATTTATTGTCAAAAAAGAATAATAATATTTCCCAAAATCTGTTTACATTATCGAAAAATAAGTTAGTAACAAAATATGATTAGTTGTGTCTAGAGACATGAAATAACGAATTAACTCGAACATAGTTTGAGACTCATCTTTACAATTAATTTGTTGAGTTTGATTCATTAACTAAATTTAAGCTGAAAATTAAATTTGTTAACTTTTTTTTTTTTAAATAAATTTGTTAACTTAACAAGTTGGACTTAAGTTATAGTCCGACTTATTTGACTCATGAGATGGCTTCATCATATATATAATGCTTAAATTATTGTTTTTTTTTTAAATTACATACCTTAAACTTTTATCGTTCCTTTTAGAAAAATTATATATATTAACCTTTAATTTATTAAATTAAATATTGGTTTTTAAATTATGTGATTCGAGCAAACAAGTTGAACCGGGTTGTACATGAAATTGAAATGAGTTAAATTTGAGCTAAAAAAAGTTTATATCAAACTAGAGTTAAGTTTCAAGTTAAACTAGTTCTTATCGAATCAGGTTGATATGAACCGAGTTCAACTTGACTCAACTCATTTCAAAACCTAGTTGCGTAAAAATAGCTATATGATTTATATCTTTATAAAACTTGAATCATATATCATAATACTCCCTCCATCCCCATTAATGGATCTATATTTTCAATTAAAAAATTTATCGTAAAATAATTGTTACTTTATTTTTCAGAATTATATTTTTAATTGTGCCATTTAATTTAATATTAGATACGCGACTCTCAATTCAATATCTTCTATTTTATATTTGTGACCTTCTATAATATTGTCACTGAAATGGCGAATTTAATTATTATTTTTAGAACATACTTAAAACAGATTGTCAATTTTTTTAAATGAAAACAAAGAGTAAATTAAAATAACAATAACTATCTTTTGAGTCTCTTGAAATTATTTTTTAAAATATTTTATTAGAAAAACTTTTTTCTTTGGAAATTTAGATATCTGAATAAAAAAGTATTTAAGATGTTAAATATAAATTTTAATCAATAATTATAATTTATGCATAATTTCTTTGTATGTAGCTATAACATGCAAAATAAATTCAAAAAACATCGATTTAAAAGTGATTTCAAGAACCACCAAAACCACCAAAAAGGTAGTTAGTGTTATTTTTATTTTTTTTCTATGGTTAAGTTAGATAAAAAATAAAAAAGAAACAAAAGGGAAAGTGTAACAGTCTGATTTTAAATGTTAGATTTATTTATTATTATTATTATTATTTGTTTATTATATTTATTAATTGTCTATTTTATTGAGAATTGGGAGATTAGTAGATTTTGGGTGATTAAGGGTATTTTGGTCATTTTATGGGTTAGTGGCATTTTTGTAATATGATAGAAGATAGAAATTTAAATTTAGAGAAGGGTGGTGAATTAGTAAAAGGGGAAGTTTAAGTGAAGTAAAAATGTAGAGAAATAATTATGTAATGAAATGTGACTAAGCCCATTAGAGTGAGTAACCCTAGCCCAATAGTCTTTAAAGAGAAGTGTTAGTGTTAGTAGAGCTAGGTCAAAACATTTGCAACTTTAGAGAAAAGAGGCTAGAGAAGGATAGAAGAGAAAAGGAAGAACTTGAAGAGGAAAAGAGGGGAAGGCTCTAGAAGTGGAGGATTGAAGCCAGGAAGCCATTTTTGTAGAGAATTAAGGTAAGGGGGAAGATTATTTTCACCATAAGGGTTGTTAATAAGAAATTGAGTAGTTGGGTGTTTTTAACTTATGCTTAAATTCATTAACTTATGATTATGTGTGTTAAATTTGTGTTCCTTTTTTATGGTTAAATTAAGTATGTGTTAAGTTGATGAATTCATGTTGTTGTTTTATCAAAATCCATGTTTGATTATGTAGATTTGGTAACTTTGTGAATTTTGATGAATTTGATGAAGAACATGATAATTGATGATGATTATGCTTAATTAAGTTGATTCTGAACATGTGTATGTGTTTAGTTTGTGAATTTGTGAGATTATGTGGATTTGGTTGTGTTGAAGTTGTTGTTGTTGTTTATGAGAATTGTGATTAAATTGGTGAAAATGATTAAGTTGTTGTTGAAATTATTTAAGTTGATTCATGCTAGTTGAATTAAGTGATTTGATTATGTTAATTTGGAATGATAGTTGGAATTGTTGTTGTAATGTTCTGTTTGGAGAATTAAGTTGTTTAGCAAGGAAATGGATTTTTGAGACGAACATTGAATTAAGTTGATTAAGTTGGAAATAAGTGATTATGGATAAGGTGTTTAGGCTAAGTTGAGGTGTAATTAACTGAATTAAATTGGTTTGAGGCTTTGGAACGATTTTGGTGCGAATTGAATCAAAAAACGATGTTGGAAACGGTATTTTCGCAAAAAACGGAAAAATCAGAAGATCCTGTCCAGATGGTCACGCATGACCTTGCTCCCCTGGGACACGGACCGTGCGTGAGTCTCGACATTGGTCAGCACGACCGTGCGCCCCTGGACCACGACCGTGCGACCCTGATTTTGTGGGAAAACCCTATTTTTATGACTTTTTGAAGTATCCAATGCACATGAATGGTTCCCGAACCCCTAAGCTTGATCTATGAGTGTTTAATCATGATGTAATTGGTTGATTAACTTGGACTTAAGTATAAGGAATTTGGAAGTTAAATCGGTTAAAGACGGACTTGTGAATTATCTTGGATTAAGTTGTGGAATGAATGTGGACTGAGTAAATAAGTAATAAGGTATGTATGGTGAAGAATGATGATGAGTTAGTAGGTTAAGGTAACCTTGTTTATTTAAATGTGTGTTGTGGATTATGTAAATGAAGCTAAATGAAGATGTGTTGTTATGTGTTAAGTGATGATGATATATGATATATGATAAGTGACGATGTTGATAAGTGACGATGTTTGATAAGTGATGATGTTGATAAGTGACGATGTTTGATAAGTGACGATGTTGATAAGTGACGATGAACATATGTATGATTGTTGATGATGTTAGTGTCGAGTCATATGTATGTATGTGATGTTGAGTCGTATTGTATGAACATGCATTCATAGTCCAGTGACGATGAAAGTGACGATGGGATCCCTCGGATAAAAGAACTCTGATATCCAAAACCCGGTACCACATGCATTTAGAGTCTTTAGACGCATTGCATAAAAATGACAAGTCTTATATGGCAATGTTTTGGTGTGAACTTGTGCATCAATGTGGTAATTGTATACTTGACGATGTTGACGTGAAGTGAATGGCTTATGTTGCTTGAGTGATTATTTATTGATGATAATGTGTTATGTATATTATGAGTACCTTGTTGAAGTATTGATACAACTTAACTTGATGATATAATTGATGGTTGATTGTTGATGAGTATATGTTTGTATGCTCGAGGAATCTTGAATTGATGTATGGGGGTAACAAAGCTTATGATTGAATGTGAATATGCTATGTATATTTTGTAAGTTGAACCAGGCTTTATTAATATATGATTATGTGATGATGATGATGTTGTTGTTTGCCTAAACTTACATGCGTTTATTAATCCCTTATGTTGAACATATATCTTACCCTCTCGTGGCTTTTTGTCGCCTCACCCTTGTGGTGTAGATGTGCAGGTTGAGGAGTAGCTCTTGCATGTGAGTTTGGTAAGGACGGCGTGATGCCTACTCATGTTTATTGCTTTCTCGAGGAGTCTAGATTTAAGAGCTCTGATCTAGGACTTGGGGATTTTACCTTTTATGTTGTTTGATGCTATGAGATCTTTATGATATTTATATGAGATGTTTGTAGAGTAATAACACCTTGATATATGATAATGCATGATTTATCATTTTATAAATGTTCTCGGGGATCGGGATGTTACAATGTGGTAAAAGAGCAGGTCGGTCTAGTCCAGGCCAACACTTGGTTATTGTCCTGTTGTATGCGACATGTATGTGTGTATATTGTCGATGCTTTCTTGTCTAATTAGGTGGTTCCTGTTGTGTAGTGGAGAGATGGGCGGTAGGAATGATGCTGCAATTGCGGAGGCGATGACAGTGATGGCCCAGACACTAGCTCAAGTGAATGCCGTGGCTCACGTTCATCAGAACCATCAAGGAGGAGCCGACGAGTTATGTTTAGACCGATTCTTGAGGAATCAGCCGCCGATGTTTGAGGGGAGGCACGACCCAGATGGAGCTCAGTCATGGTTGCAGGGGATTGAGCGCATTTTCAGAGCTATGGTTACGGATGATGCACAGAAGGTGCGGTTGGCTACGTACATGCTTGCCGAGGAAGCGGAGTTTTGGTGGTTGAACACCAAGCAGAGGATGGAGGCTAGTGGAGTCGAGATCTCTTGGGGGATCTTCAAGGAAGAGTTTCTTGGCAAGTATTTCCCGGCAGATGTCCGAAGCAAGAAGGAGGTAGAGTTCTTGGAGCTTAAGCAAGGAAACATGTCAGTTGCAGATTATGCAGCAATATGAGGACCTTTCTCGTTTTCGCCTGCATTATAATTGTCGCGGTGATTTTCGGAGATCAAGCTATTGATTAGCGTTGACTCACTAATTTTATTTCACGACTAAACTTTTAATTTTTCAAAAGAAAAGGGGAAAAAGTTCTAAATTACCACATTTTTTTAAAAGATTTAGGGTTCGGGGGTTAGTTACGTTTAGGGAAGGTGTTAGCACCCTAAACGTTCGTAGTATTCTACGAGAACCTCTTGATTTTATTTATTTATTTTGGCTATAACTTGCTTATATATTTTTAAGAGAAAGAATTTAGAGTTGTGAGGAAAAAATTGTTTTTTTATATTTTATGATTTGGAAGGACAAGGTCATTTGCCTACGTACCCGTGAGGGATCAAAACCTCGTAGTTCGGGGTAAAAATACCGATTGATTTGTTTTTGTATTTTTTATTAGTTTTGAAAAGGTTTTAAAGATAAAATAAGGCCAAGTGGCAAAAATAAGATTTGTTTGTATTTTTTACTTTTGAAAATGATTTAAATGCTATTAAAATGGATTAATGGTTATTTAAGAAAATAAGAAGGAAAAAAAGGCACTTGATTGAAAATCAAGGTTTGTTTGAGAAAAGATTTTTTTGTGAATTTTTTATTATTTGCATGTTTTTTTTTATAATTAACTAAGACCAAAAAACGTAACAAAAAGCTAAACGCGAGGAATTTCCGTGGTGACGTTGGATCACCACGGAAATTCTTTCGAAATTAAACTAACCTAATATTTTTGCATTTTTTTTGTAAAGCGAAGTAAATAAATAAAATAAAAGACACATGCATGATTTCTTCTCATTTATGATTTACATTGGTCCTAAGATACATTCTAATAGCATAAATAAAAATTAAATAAAATGACGAATGAAACTAAAATGATAAAAATAAGATGCATGAAATGATGTTAAATATAAACAGATGAAATGCTAAAATGAAAAGAAATAAAAGCGAAAAAAAAACAGAAAATGAGCAGGGGGTGCAGAAAGTAAAAATAAAGGGTGCAGGAAGTAATTAGAGAAAAAGGATGGGCTTAAGGTTATGGGTGGTGGGCTCTCCAGGCGGCGGCGGCGTCGCTCCGGAGTTTAGAACTCTCCCTTTTTTCAAAAAAAATATTTTTTCAAACCCTTTTTCTCTCCTCTTTTCAAAAATCTATTCAAAATTTTCCAAAACTACTTTAACAACCCTAGATCTAAACCTTTTTTTAAAAAAAGAAAACTACCTCTTCTTCTTCTTGGTTTGCTTTCTGTTTTTTTGGTTACGGTTTGTTTTCGGCTTTAGTGTTATGAGAAGTGACTTGGACTTGGTCGCGTGTTGGTTGTTGGTTATGGTGGCTGGGTTGTGTTGGTTATGGTTGATTTTGGTTGATGTTATGACCGTGGAGGGGTGAGGCCGCGGCGGTTGTTATGGGAGGTGAGGGAGGCCGTGAGCTTTTGGGGTTTTTGGGTGGTTAGGTGGTGGTTTGAGGTATAGTGGCCTCGTGTGGTTGTTGGTATGAGGTTTTTTTTTATGATGGTTGTATGGTGGCCGTGTGTGGTGGTGTATGTGGGGTGGTTGTTTATGACTTTTGTGAAAAGGAGAGATTAGGGTTTTGTGATTATTTTTTTGGTGCTGCTGATTCTGTTGCTTATTGTGTTTCTATTGTTGGAATAAAAAATGAAAAAAAAAGGGAAATTGGTGTGTGACTGCCGCGGCTTAGTAGTAGAAATTTGGGTTTTTCTGGTTGATCATGTCCCCCCTGTTCTGTTGTTAAGCTCCTCTTTTATTCATGCAATGCTGGTTAATGACAATGAAAATCATTGATGGACAATAAACAAGATCAGTCAAACAAGGACCAATAAGGCAACCATTAAAATGGTGATTAAAACTCATCAAAACATCAGTCAACCCTTTTTGAAAATAAAATAATAATAATAATAATAATAAATCCGAAAATAAAAATGTAAAAAAAAAGGATAATGAAAAAAGAAAATAATAATGATAATAATAAAAAAGAAATAATAAATAAAAAAAATTGTCGCCTTCGGAACCATAAATGAGGTATTTTAAAATACCTGTCTGCCGAAATTTTGTCTGAAATGACGAAAAATTCCGAACCAAAAAGACGAGTAAAAAAATAAATTTAGGTCAAAAATTGGGGTATGACAATAATGCTTTTGGAGCGGAGGTGTCGAAGTGCATTATGTTTGAGAGTGGTCTTCGTCCCGAGATCAAGATGTTCATTGGTTATCCGGAGATCAGAGTGTCTTCTACCTTGGTGAACAAGTGTCGTATTTTTGCCGAAGACAACAGAGCAAAGTCAAGCTACTATAAGAGTCTTGGTGAGAAGAAAGAAAGGGAAATGACCGTGGAAAACCTTATGGAGGAAACAAGGGGAAGAAGAGTGCTAGTGGTGGAGGTGACTTGAGGTGCTACAAGTGTGGAGGACGTGGACATAAGGCATCTGATTGCAAGAGTGCTAATGTGGTTTGCTACAAGTGAGGTAAAGTTGGGCACCGTGCTTTTAAATGTAAGAATAAGTGTAACACCTGAATTTTATATTTTAAGTAATTCAATAAATTTTAATAGGCGTGGCGTGGTGAATATTATTATTAATTGTGTTTTATTTGAATGTGATGTAAATGTTGAGAGGGTTGAATTATATTGGTGAATTAATTTATGTTACCAGAATTTAAATAATATAGAAAGAGAATTGAAAAGCAAGTAGAAAAGAGTAGGAGGTGTGGAAAATAGGTTTTTAATAAGTGGGGGAGGGGAAAAACAAAAGAATAGTGAATAGAAGAGGAAAGTTATATGAAGAGTGGCTAGACCAAATATAAATAAGGGTTTTGGGAAATTAGAACTCAGTTTTGTTGAACGTAGAAACAGAGAGAAGAGCAGCCATCAGAGGAAGGAAAACCTAGCTACAACGAAGTCAAGCCAAACCAGAGATTTCAGAGGAATCGAGGTAAGGGGGAGAATCTTTGCACTTTAGGGTATCTTAATATATGATGGGGGGTGTTTAATTCTTAAGATGATGTTTCTGTTATGATGTGAGATTGTGATGAGAGATTGATGATGGACGAAGGTAAAGACGAGGTTGAATTATTTGAAATTAAGAGAAACTAGTTTACGGTTTACGAATAGAGGATTGACCATGAAGAGAGTGTGTGAATCAGTAGGTTAATGGAAAATTAGTGTTTGAATGATAGGGCAACCTAAGGGTGATGTTTAGGGACGAATTGGGTGAGTTGGGGGGGTCGAAATCGGAGCCGGGGAAGCTCCCATGGTGGAAAATTACAAAATCTGCGTTCTGATGCTGACAGAATCGTGACGCGATTTTGGCACAACTTTTTGACCATTTTCAGTTCCGAATTGAGCTTAGGTATCTTCATAAAAGTTGTAGATATGGATGTTACCTTTCATGTGGCTTTGGAGTGACCTCATTTAGACATCCACAACTCGATTTATGGTCATATTACTACACAGGGGTCGGCACGGTCGTGCCCTCTGCCCAGGTTTAGGAAACGAAACATTTCCACCCCTCTCTGTCCCGAATTGGACTTAGGTCCCTTCATAAAAGTTTTAGATATAGATGTCAGCTTTCATTTCCCTTTGGTTTGAATCCATTTGGATCTCTAGAACTTGAGTTATGAGTAAACTATTGTACCTTGGTCATGCTGCGATATGAATAGTAAGTCTAAGAAAGCTGTTAGCGTGAAAAGTAAGCGTATACTAGGGTTCCGAACCTATAAACATAAATGAAGGGAGTCTAGTCTGGTGTCTTAAGGGTAGTTCCCCAACCCCTTAACGAATTAATACACGGAAGAACTTTAGGGTGTTAGAGACAAATCCAAGAAGAAATAAAGAGAGAGGAGTAGGATAGTGAATGGTGAGAATGAAAACGCTTAGATAATGAAGTTGCTAATGACGTTGACTACTGAATATATAAATATGATGAAGTTGGTGAAGCATACTCGTAATGATGATGTTGATTATATAAATGATGTGAGTGACGATGTATATTCATGATGACAACGTTTTCTTATGTTGATGATGTGAATAACGACGATATGTTTTGTTCCGGTGTTGTGAAAAATAGGAAGAGTTTGCATCTATGACTGTAAGCTTTTGTTGATGTGTTGACATTTAATACTTGATGAGTCTTGAGCCTAAAAAGATGAAGTAGTTTAAGCAGTAGAAGGAGAAGTGTGAGGGATGTAGATGAGTAGTTCACGACGGAGTGATAACGACAGGATTAATCCATTGGGGTATTTTTTAAAAGGTCTAATATGGTAAGCTGATTAAGAGAGTATCAAATATGAAGAGATAAAGAAGTGAAAAGAGACGATGATAAGAAGGGATATAACGTAGGTGCCTTCCGAGTAAGTGATGAAGTTAAATATAATCTTCTTAAACAAATAATGAGCTTAGGAATATTGTTAAGTTAAAGAGTAAAAGAGTCAAGGTAATTAAGGAACTTAAGATGAATGTTAGGTAGGAACATATAAGGTGTGTATTGAGTAGTGAAAGATAATAGGAATGAGGATAACGGTGAATAAGACGGGAATTGATTAGAAGAGAGCGAGGTGAATAGGAAAGAAGATAAGAGGTAATAGTCATAATGTTTGACGATAATAATAATGACCGGTATCGAGAGAATAAAACCTTAAATTATAATGAAGTTTTAGTGAGGAAAGTTGCTGACGTAGAAAGTATCGATAAGGTGAGATAATAACTTTGAATTAGAATGAAGTTAAGATTAGGGGAATGGTCGAGGTTATAGATGACGACAAATGTGAGACGGGGATTAAGGTATAAAGTCGTAATAATGAGAAGGATATGTTACGGCAGGATTTCTCACCCCTTTGTTGTTGTTGTGTTGTTTTCTTTGTGGTGATTGTACTCCCGGGTACAGACACTCAGGTTGAGGAAGTTTAGCTGTGGGACGACTTAGAAGGTGGAGATGGAATATTTTATTTAGTAATCTATTAAGCATGTAGTCGCTACGAGCTCCGATTCTTGTAACACCAGGGTTGGGGTTGACGTTAAAATTAATTTGTTTTTAAGTCGAGAACTTGGAAATATTGTTATTTCTATTTATGATGTTGAATAACAAGGATAATCAATATTAATGAAATCAATGAAATGTTTTCTGCTGTTGAAATTATTATTTAAAGAAAGTGTTTATGTTATATGTGATATATTGACGAGTTTTGTAACATCCTCTTTATTAAATATATAATTATTATTTAATAATTATCGTCGGGAAATAGGGTGTTACATAGTTGGTATCAGAGCAGGTCGGTCCATCCGGGCTAGGTTTTATAATCGTGTTATGTCCCCACAGACGGCATGTGTGCAGACACTGTTTGATGTCAGATTCTGTTAATTGTTGTTTAGCTATTGATGGTGGTTAGAGAGAGATAGTCGAGCGAAGTCTGTCACTACAAGAGTTTTAGAGAGAATGAGGGTAAGAATCAGGGGTGTAGTAAGCTTTGTAAGGTTCCGGCTGATGAGGAAGGGTGGAAGTTTCAACACGAGGCTGCGAGTAGGAAAAGGTACAAGTGGGGGAGACACTTCGGCTCGTCAGAGATGTTTAACGGGTGGTGCCATTTCAGAAGAGAAGTTTAAGTCTTTGAGGTGAGAAGTTAAATGATATGGTAATAAACCTCGGAATTAAATTAGTGCTAGAGTTGGGTTGAAGGAATATGGAGCATGAGTTTTGTATTGAGACTTAACAAGTTAGGTTGGTGGTATGAGTTGAGAATTTTTGGTTCGACCTTGTAATTGTAAGTGTGGGTGAATAAGTTGTAGCAGAATGATGGGTGTGGTTTAGATTAGTTATTAGCTGGGATGAAAATCATTTGGCGGGACGTGTTTCAGATGGATAGTCATAAGATGTTAAAGAGAAGGATATCTTTGGAGGACGTAGATTAGATGGTATTCACTTACAGATGAGGAATATGAGTTTAGATCAGTTGAATTATCCTAGTATGAGTGAAGTGTAGACGACCTTTAGTTGTATTTTAAGCTTTCATATGAATTATTAAAGGATAAGTTGAGCGGTTGATTGGGGTATGTCAAGAATAGACCAAATGGTGAAGTACTATAGGGCCACATGAATGTCCGAAGGATTTAATATGTAACAGGTAACAGTTGTATGTTGAGGATGGATGACACGTGAAGGTGTAGACGGTAGCTAGTTGATTTTTATTAGTTTAGGATCTGGATTTCTAAGACTGAATATGAACTGGAGGAGTAAAGAATGAGTATAGGAGGGTAGAATCGGATGAGGAAGTTTTATCCAGAGCAGTTACCTTCGAGTAATTTTCAAGGACGAAAATCTGTTAAGTGGGGGAGAGTTGTAACACCCGAATTTTATATTTTAAGTAATTCAATAAATTTTAATAGGTGTGGCGTGGTGAATATTATTATTAATGCTGTTTTATTTGAATGTGATGTAAATGTTGAGAGGGTTGAATTATATTGGTGAATTAATTTATGCTACCAGAATTTAAATAATATAGAAAGAGAATTGAAAAACAAGTAGAAAAGAGTAGGAGATGTGGAAAATAGGTTTTTAATAAGTGGGGGAGGGGAAAAACAAAAGAATAGTGAATAGAAGAGGAAAGTTATATGAAGAGTGGCTAGACCAAATATAAATAAGGGTTTTGGGAAATTAGAACTCAGTTTTGCTGAACGTAGAAACAGAGAGAAGAGCAGCCGTCAGAGGAAGGAAAACCTAGCTACAACGAAGTCAAGCCAAACCAGAGATTTCAGAGGAATCGAGGTAAGGGGGAGAATCTTTGCACTTTAGGGTATCTTAATATATGATGGGGGGTGTTTAATTCTTAAGATGATGTTTCTGTTATGATGTGAGATTGTGATGAGAGATTGATGATGGACGAAGGTAAAGACGAGGTTGAATTATTTGAAATTAAGAGAAACTAGTTTACGGTTTACGAATAGAGGATTGACCATGAAGAGTGTGTGTGAATCAGTAGGTTAATGGAAAATTAGTGTTTGAATGATAGGGTAACCTTAGGGTGATGTTTAGGGACGAATTGGGTGAGTTGGGGGGGTCGAAATCGGAGCCGGGGAAGCTCCCATGGTGGAAAATTACAAAATCTACGTTCTAATGCTGACAGAATCGTGACGCGATTTTGGCACAACTTTTTGACCATTTTCAGTTCCGAATTGAGCTTAGGTGACTTCATAAAAGTTGTAGATATGGATGTTAGCTTTCATGTGGCTTTGGAGTGACCTCATTTAGACATCCACAACTCGATTTATGGTCATATTACTACACAGGGGTCGGCACGGTCGTGCCCTCTGCCCAGGTTTAGGAAACAAAACATTTCCACCCCTCTCTGTCCCGAATTGGACTTAGGTCCCTTCATAAAAGTTTTAGATATAGATGTCAGCTTTCATTTAACTTTGTTTTGAATCCATTTGGATCTCTAGAACTTGAGTTATGAATAAAATATTGTACCTGGGTCATGCTGCGATATGAATAGTAAGTCTAAGAAAGCTGTTAGCGTGAAAAGTAAGCGTATACTAGGGTTCCGAACCTATAAACATAAATGAAGGGAGTCTAGTCTGGTGTCTTAAGGGTAGTTCCCCAACCCCTTAACGAATTAATACACGGAAGAACTTTAGGGTGTTAGAGACAAATCCAAGAAGAAATAAAGAGAGAGGAGTAGGATAGTGAATGGTGAGAATGAAAACGCTTAGATAATGAAGTTGCTAATGACGTTGACTACTGAATATATAAATATGATGAAGTTGGTGAAGCATACTCGTAATGATGATGTTGATTATATAAATGATGTGAGTGACGATGTATATTCATGATGACAACGTTTTCTTATGTTGATGATGTGAATAACGACGATATGTTTTGTTCCGGTGTTGTGAAAAATAGGAAGAGTTTGCATCTATGACTGTAAGCTTTTGTTGATGTGTTGACATTTAATACTTGATGAGTCTTGAGCCTAAAAAGATGAAGTAGTTTAAGCAGTAGAAGGAGAAGTGTGAGGGATGTAGATGAGTAGTTCACGACGGAGTGATAACGACAGGATTAATCCATTGGGGTATTTTTTAAAAGGTCTAATATGGTAAGCTGATTAAGAGAGTATCAAATATGAAGAGATAAAGAAGTGAAAAGAGACGATGATAAGAAGGGATATAACGTAGGTGCCTTCCGAGTAAGTGATGAAGTTAAATATAATCTTCTTAAACAAATAATGAGCTTAGGAATATTGTTAAGTTAAAGAGTAAAAGAGTCAAGGTAATTAAGGAACTTAAGATGAATGTTAGGTAGGAACATATAAGGTGTGTATTGAGTAGTGAAAGATAATAGGAATGAGGATAACGGTGAATAAGACGGGAATTGATTAGAAGAGAGCGAGGTGAATAGGAAAGAAGATAAGAGGTAATAGTCATAATGTTTGACGATAATAATAATGACCGGTATCGAGAGAATAAAACCTTAAATTATAATGAAGTTTTAGTGAGGAAAGTTGCTGACGTAGAAAGTATCGATAAGGTGAGATAATAACTTTGAATTAGAATGAAGTTAAGATTAGGGGAATGGTCGAGGTTATAGATGACGACAAATGTGAGACGGGGATTAAGGTATAAAGTCGTAATAATGAGAAGGATAAGTAGGAAAGAGTTATTGACGATGGTGAGGTGAAACCTAGTTGTATAGAGAGGAGACGTTATATGTAATGTTAATGGAGAAGTAAACATCTTAAAACTAAGAAGGAGGAATAGGGTGTGCTATCAGGATAAAATATCTAGAGAGCCTAGAATAGACGAGAGAATAGAGCATGTCCGTAAGATGAATAATAAAATAAAATAGAGGGTTGTTGACGTAGAAACGAGTCGTGCTTAAGGGTTGGATTGATGAGGAGATAATGTAGAGATATAGACGGTAATAGAGAGTAATGATGACGAATCATATGACTATGACAAAGAGTGATGACGATTGATATTATATACAAGTGTATAAATAAATATGATGAGAAATGATGATACTTGCATTAATATGATGATGAGAGTGATGATGTTTATATTATAATGATGATGAGAATGATGATGTCTATATTACAATGACGATGAGAATGATGATGTATATATTATAATGATGATGAGAATGACGATGTCTATATTATTTTGATGATGATAATGATGATGTTTATTTATGAAGACGATGAGAGTGATGACGGTGTGTTTTGCATTGATGTTGTGCATATTAGGGAGAGTCTTGCATTTATGAATGTGAATTCATGATGATGTGATGATGTGTAATACCTGATGAGTCTGTCACCATGCATGCATATAGAGTCGTGTCTAGGAATTATGAAGATGAAATGACGATGAAAGTCCAGTAACATATCTCTGGCAATTTATGACGACGAAAGTCCAGTAACATATCTCTGGCAAACTTATGACGACGATAGGTGTGGTACCACATTCATATAGGTCTTAGGGTGAGTCCATATGCATTTAAATGATGATACTTATACTTGGTGTTTTTAAGTGTGAATTGAATGAGATGATGATGTGTATGATTAGTTGAGAAGAATATAATAAATGTCGATGATCATATGACGACAGAATATTGTTATTGTTGTATTATAATGTTGTGCGTGCTTTTCCCTAATATTATGTTACGGCAGGATTTCTCACCCCTTTGTTGTTGTTGTGTTGTTTTCTTTGTGGTGATTGTACTCCCGGGTACAGACACTCAGGTTGAGGAAGTTTAGCTGTGGGACGACTTAGAAGGTGGAGATGGAATATTTTATTTAGTAATCTATTAAGCATGTAGTCGCTACGAGCTCTGATTCTTGTAACACCAGGGTTGGGGTTGACGTTGAAATTAATTTGTTTTTAAGTCGAGAACTTGGAAATATTGTTATTTCTATTTATGATGTTGAATAACAAGGATAATTAATATTAATGAAATCAATGAAATGTTTTCTGCTATTGAAATTATTATTTAAAGAAAGTGTTTATGTTATATGTGATATATTGACGAGTTTTGTAACATCCTCTTTATTAAATATATAATTATTATTTAATAATTATCGTCGGGAAATAGGGTGTTACATAGTTGGTATCAGAGCAGGTCGGTCCATCCGGGCTAGGTTTTATAATCGTGTTATGTCCCCACAGACAGCATGTGTGCAGACACTGTTTGATGTCAGATTCTGTTAATTGTTGTTTAGATATTGATGGTGGTTAGAGGGAGATAGTCGAGCGAAGTCTGTCAATACAAGAGTTTTAGAGAGAATGAGGGTAAGAATCAGGGGTGTAGTAAGCTTTGTAAGGTTCCGGCTGATGAGGAAGGGTGGAAGTTTCAACACGAGGCTGCGAGTAGGAAAAGGTACAAGTGGGGGAGACACTTCGGCTCGTCAGAGATGTTTAACGGGTGGTGCCATTTCAGAAGAGAAGTTTAAGTCTTTGAGGTGAGAAGTTAAATGATATGGTAATAAACCTCGGAATTAAATTAGTGCTAGAGTTGGGTTGAAGGAATATGGAGCATGAGTTTCGTATTGAGACTTAACAAGTTAGGTTGGTGGTATGAGTTGAGAATTTTTGGTTCGACCTTGTAAGTGTAAGTGTGGGTGAATAAGTTGTAGCAGAATGATGGGTGTGGTTTAGATTAGTTATTAGCTGGGATGAAAATCATTTGGCGGGACGTGTTTCAGATGGATAGTCATAAGATGTTAAAGAGAAGGATATCTTTGGAGGACGTAGATTAGATGGTATTCACTTACAGATGAGGAATATGAGTTTAGATCAGTTGAATTATCCTAGTATGAGTGAAGTGTAGACGACCTTTAGTTGTATTTTAAGCTTTCATATGAATTATTAAAGGATAAGTTGAGCTGTTGATTGGGGTATGTCAAGAATAGACCAAATGGTGAAGTACTATAGGGCCACATGAATGTTCGAAGGATTTAATATGTAACAGGTAACAGTTGTATGTTGAGGATGGATGACACGTGAAGGTGTAGACGGTAGCTAGTTGATTTTTATTAGTTTAGGATCTGGATTTCTAAGACTGAATATGAACTGGAGGAGTAAAGAATGAGTATAGGAGGGTAGAATCAGATGAGGAAGTTTTATCCAGAGCAGTTACCTTCGAGTAATTTTCGAGGACGAAAATCTGTTAAGTGGGGGAGAGTTGTAACACCCCAATTTTATATTTTAAGTAATTCAATAAATTTTAATAGGCGTGGCGTGGTGAATATTATTATTAATGCTGTTTTATTAGAATGTGATGTACATGTTGAGAGGGTTGAATTATATTGGTGAATTAATTTATGATTACCAGAATTTAAATAATATAGAAAGAGAATTGAAAAACAAGTAGAAAAGAGTAGGAGGTGTAGGAAAATATGTTTTTAATAAGTGGGGGAGGGGAAAAAGCAAAAGAATAGTGAATAGAAGAGGAAAGTTATATGAAGATGTGGCTAGACCAAATATAAATAAGGGTTTTGGGAAATTAGAACTCAGTTTTGCTGAACGTAGAAACAGAGAGAAGAGCAGCCGTCAGAGGAAAGGAAAACCTAGCTACAACGAAGTCAAGCCAAACCAGAGATTTCAGAGGAATCGAGGTAAGGGGGAGAATCTTTGCACTTTAGGGTATCTTAATATATGATGGGGGGTGTTTAATTCTTAAGATGATGTTTCTGTTATGATGTGAGATTGTGATGAGAGATTGATGATGGACGAAGGTAAAGACGAGGTTGAATTATTTAAATTAAGAGAAACTAGTTTACGGTTTACGAATAGAGGATTGACCATGAAGAGAGTGTGTGAATCAGTAGGTTAATGGAAAATTAGTGTTTGAATGATAGGGTAACCTTAGGGTGATGTTTAGGGACGAATTGGGTGAGTTGGGGGGGTCGAAATCGGAGCCGGGGAAGCTCCCATGGTGGAAAATTACAAAATCTGCGTTCTGATGCTGACAGAATCGTGACGCGATTTTGGCACAACTTTTTGACCATTTTCAGTTCCGAATTGAGCTTAGGTGTCTTCATAAAAGTTGTAGATATGGATGTTACCTTTCATGTGGCTTTGGAGTGACCTCATTTAGACATCCACAACTCGATTTATGGTCATATTACTACACAGGGGTCGGCACGGTCGTGCCCTCTACCCAGGTTTAGGAAACGAAACATTTCCACCCCTCTCTGTCCCGAATTGGACTTAGGTCCCTTCATGAAAGTTTTATATATAGATGTCAGCTTTCATTTCCCTTTGGTTTGAATCCATTTGGATCTCTATAACTTGAGTTATGAATAAAATATTGTACCTGGATCATTCTGCGATATGAATAGTAAGTCTAAGAAAGCTGTTAGCGTGAAAAGTAAGCGTATACTAGGGTTCTGAACCTATAAACATAAATGAAGGGAGTCTAGTCTGGTGTCTTAAGGGTAGTTCCCCAACCCCTTAACGAATTAATACATGGAAGAACTTTAGGGTGTTAGAGACAAATCCAAGAAGAAATAAAGAGAGAGGAGTAGGATAGTGAATGGTGAGAATGAAAGCGCTTAGATAATGAAGTTGCTAATGACGTTGACTACTGAATATATAAATATGATGAAGTTGGTGAAGCATACTCGTAATGATGATGTTGATTATATAAATGATGTGAGTGACGATGTATATTCATGATGACAACGTTTTCTTATGCTGATGATGTGAATAACGACGATATGTTTTGTTCCGGTGTTGTGAAAAATAGGAAGAGTTTGCATCTATGACTGTAAGCTTTTGTTGATGTGTTGACATTTAATACTTGATGAGTCTTGAGCCTAAAAAGATGAAGTAGTTTAAGCAGTAGAAGGAGAAGTGTGAGGGATGTAGATGAGTAGTTCACGGCGGAGTGATAACGACAGGATTAATCCATTGGGGTATTTTTAAAAGGTCTAATATGGTAAGCTGATTAAGAGAGTATCAAATATGAAGAGATAAAGAAGTGAAAAGAGACGATGATAAGAAGGGATATAACGTAGGTGCCTTCCGAGTAAGTGATGAAGTTAAATATAATCTTCTTAAACAAATAATGAGCTTAGGAATATTGTTAAGTTGAAGAGTAAAAGAGTCAAGGTAATTAAGGAACTTAAGATGAATGTTAGGTAGGAACATATAAGGTGTGTATTGAGTAGTGAAAGATAATAGGAATGAGGATAGCGGTGAATAAGACGGGAATTGATTAGAAGAGAGCGAGGTGAATAGGAAAGAAGATAAGAGGTAATAGTCATAATGTTTGACGATAATAATAATGACCGGTATCGATAATGAAGTTTTAGTGAGGAAAGTTGCTGACGTAGAAAGTATCGATAAGGTGAGATAATAACTTTGAATTAGAATGAAGTTAAGATTAGGGGAATGGTCGAGGTTATAGATGACGACAAATGTGAGACGGGGATTAAGGTATAAAGTCGTAATAATGAGAAGGATAAGTAGGAAAGAGTTATTGACGATGGTGAGGTGAAACCTAGTTGTATAGAGAGGAGACGTTATATGTAATGTTAATGGAGAAGTAAACATCTTAAAACTAAGAAGGAGGAATAGGGTGTGCTATCAGGATAAAATATCTAGAGAGCCTAGAATAGACGAGAGAATAGAGCATGTCCGTAAGATGAATAATAAAATAAAATAGAGGGTTGTTGACGTAGAAACGAGTCGTGCTTAAGGGTTGGATTGATGAGGAGATAATGTAGAGATATAGACGGTAATAGAGAGTAATGATGACGAATCATATGACTATGACAAAGAGTGATGACGATTGATATTATATACAAGTGTATAAATAAATATGATGAGAAATGATGATACTTGCATTAATATGATGATGAGAGTGATGATGTTTATATTATAATGATGATGAGAATGATGATGTCTATATTACTAATGACGATGAGAATGATGATGTATATATTATAATGATGATGAGAATGACGATGTCTATATTATTTTGATGATGATAATGATGATGTTTATTTATGAAGACGATGAGAATGATGACGGTGTGTTTTGCATTGATGTTGTGCATATTAGGGAGAGTCTTGCATTTATGAATGTGAATTCATGATGATGTGATGATGTGTAATACCTGATGAGTCTGTCACCATGCATGCATATAGAGTCGTGTCTAGGAATTATGAAGATGAAATGACGATGAAAGTCCAGTAACATATCTCTGGCAATTTATGACGACGAAAGTCCAGTAACATATCTCTGGCAAACTATGACGACGATAGGTGTGGTACCACATTCATATAGGTCTTAGGGTGAGTCCATATGCATTTAAATGATGATACTTATACTTGGTGTTTTTAAGTGTGAATTGAATGAGATGATGATGTGTATGATTAGTTGAGAAGAATATAATAAATGTCGATGATCATATGACGACAGAATATTGTTATTGTTGTATTATAATGTTGTGCATGCTTTTCCCTAATATTATGTTACGGCAGGATTTCTCACCCCTTTGTTGTTGTTGTGTTGTTTTCTTTGTGGTGATTGTACTCCCGGGTACAGACACTCAGGTTGAGGAAGTTTAGCTGTGGGACGACTTAGAAGGTGGAGATGGAATATTTTATTTAGTAATCTATTAAGCATGTAGTCGCTACGAGCTCCGATTCTTGTAACACCAGGGTTGGGGTTGACGTTGAAATTAATTTGTTTTTAAGTCGAGAACTTGGAAATATTGTTATTTCTATTTATGATGTTGAATAACAAGGATAATCAATATTAATGAAATCAATGAAATGTTTTCTGCTGTTGAAATTATTATTTAAAGAAAGTGTTTATGTTATATGTGATATATTGACGAGTTTTGTAACATCCTCTTTATTAAATATATAATTATTATTTAATAATTATCGTCGGGAAATAGGGTGTTACATAGTTGGTATCAGAGCAGGTCGGTCCATCCGGGCTAGGTTTTATAATCGTGTTATGTCCCCACAGACGGCATGTGTGCAGACACTGTTTGATGTCAGATTCTGTTAATTGTTGTTTAGATATTGATGGTGGTTAGAGGGAGATAGTCGAGCGAAGTCTGTCACTACAAGAGTTTTAGAGAGAATGAGGGTAAGAATCAGGGGTGTGGTAAGCTTTGTAAGGTTCCGGCTGATGAGGAAGGGTGGAAGTTTCAACACGAGGCTGCGAGTAGGAAAAGGTACAAGTGGGGGAGACACTTCGGCTCGTCAGAGATGTTTAACGGGTGGTGCCATTTCAGAAGAGAAGTTTAAGTCTTTGAGGTGAGAAGTTAAATGATATGGTAATAAACCTCGGAATTAAATTAGTGCTAGAGTTGGGTTGAAGGAATATGGAGCATGAGTTTCGTATTGAGACTTAACAAGTTAGGTTGGTGGTATGAGTTGAGAATTTTTGGTTCGACCTTGTAATTGTAAGTGTGGGTGAATAAGTTGTAGCAGAATGATGGGTGTGGTTTAGATTAGTTATTAGCTGGGATGAAAATCATTTGGCGGGACATGTTTCAGATGGATAGTCATAAGATGTTAAAGAGAAGGATATCTTTGGAGGACGTAGATTAGATGGTATTCACTTACATATGAGGAATATGAGTTTAGATCAGTTGAATTATCCTAGTATGAGTGAAGTGTAGACGACCTTTAGTTGTATTTTAAGCTTTCATATGAATTATTAAAGGATAAGTTGAGCGGTTGATTGGGGTATGTCAAGAATAGACCAAATGGTGAAGTACTATAGGGCCACATGAATGTCCGAAGGATTTAATATGTAACAGGTAACAGTTGTATGTTGAGGATGGATGACACGTGAAGGTGTAGACGGTAGCTAGTTGATTTTTATTAGTTTAGGATCTGGATTTCTAAGACTGAATATGAACTGGAGGAGTAAAGAATGAGTATAGGAGGGTAGAATCGGATGAGGAAGTTTTATCCAGAGCAATTACCTTCGAGTAATTTTCGAGGACGAAAATCTGTTAAGTGGGGGAGAGTTGTAACATCCGAATTTTATATTTTAAGTAATTCAATAAATTTTAATAGGCGTGGCGTGGTGAATATTATTATTAATGCTGTTTTATTTGAATGTGATGTACATGTTGAGAGGGTTGAATTATATTGGTGAATTAATTTATGTTACCAGAATTTAAATAATATAGAAAGAGAATTGAAAAACAAGTAGAAAAGAGTAGGAGGTGTGGAAAATATGTTTTTAATAAGTGGGGGAGGGGAAAAACAAAAGAATAGTGAATAGAAGAGGAAAGTTATATGAAGAGTGGCTAGACCAAATATAAATAAGGGTTTTGGGAAATTAGAACTCAGTTTTGCTGAACGTAGAAACAGAGAGAAGAGCAGCCGTCAGAGGAAGGAAAACCTAGCTACAACGAAGTCAAGCCAAACCAGAGATTTCAGAGGAATCGAGGTAAGGGGGAGAATCTTTGCACTTTAGGGTATCTTAATATATGATGGGGGTGTTTAATTCTTAAGATGATGTTTCTGTTATGATGTGAGATTGTGATGAGAGATTGATGATGGACGAAGGTAAAGACGAGGTTGAATTATTTGAAATTAAGAGAAACTAGTTTACGGTTTACGAATAGAGGATTGACCATGAAGAGAGTGTGTGAATCAGTAGGTTAATGGAAAATTAGTGTTTGAATGATAGGGTAACCTTAGGGTGATGTTTAGGGACGAATTGGGTGAGTTGGGGGGTCGAAATCGGAGCCGGGGAAGCTCCCATGGTGGAAAATTACAAAATCTGCGTTCTGATGCTGACAGAATCGTGACGTGATTTTGGCACAACTTTTTGACCATTTCCAGTTCCGAATTGAGATTAGGTGTCTTCATAAAAGTTGTAGATATGAAAGTTAGCTTTCATGTGGCTTTGGAGTGACCTCATTTAGACATCCACAACTCGATTTATGGTCATATTACTACACAGGGGTCGGCACGGTCGTGCCCTCTGCCCAGGTTTAGGAAACGAAACATTTCCACCCCTCTCTGTCCCGAATTGGACTTAGGTCCCTTCATGAAAGTTTTAGATATAGATGTCAGCTTTCATTTCCCTTTGATTTGAATCCATTTGGATCTCTAGAACTTGAGTTATGAATAAAATATTGTACCTGGGTCATGCTGTGATATGAATAGTAAGTCTAAGAAAGCTGTTAGTGTGAAAAGTAAGCGTATACTAGGGTTCCGAACCTATAAACATAAATGAAGGGAGTCTAGTCTGGTGTCTTAAGGGTAGTTCCCCAACCCCTTAACGAATTAATACATGGAAGAACTTTAGGGTGTTAGAGACAAATCCAAGAAGAAATAAAGACAGAGGAGTAGGATAGTGAATGGTGAGAATGAAAGCGCTTAGATAATGAAGTTGCTAATGACGTTGACTACTGAATATATAAATATGATGAAGTTGGTGAAGCATACTCGTAATGATGATGTTGATTATATAAATGATGTGAGTGACGATATATATTCATGATGACAACGTTTTCTTATGTTGATGATGTGAATAACGACGATATGTTTTGTTCTGGTGTTGTGAAAAATAGGAAGAGTTTGCATCTATGACTGTAAGCTTTTGTTGATGTGTTGACATTTAATACTTGATGAGTCTTGAGCCTAAAAAGATGAAGTAGTTTAAGCAGTAGAAGGAGAAGTGTGAGGGATGTAGATGAGTAGTTCACGGCGGAGTGATAACGACAGGATTAATCCATTGGGGTATTTTTAAAAGGTCTAATATGGTAAGCTGATTAAGAGAGTATCAAATATGAAGAGATAAAGAAGTGAAAAGAGACGATGATAAGAAGGGATATAACGTAGGTGCCTTCCGAGTAAGTGATGAAGTTAAATATAATCTTCTTAAACAAATAATGAGCTTAGGAATATTGTTAAGTTAAAGAGTAAAAGAGTCAAGGTAATTAAGGAACTTAAGATGAATGTTAGGTAGGAACATATAAGGTGTGTATTGAGTAGTGAAAGATAATAGGAATGAGGATAGCGGTGAATAAGACGGGAATTGATTAGAAGAGAGTGAGGTGAATAGGAAAGAAGATAAGAGGTAATAGTCATAATGTTTGACGATAATAATAATGACCGGTATCGAGAGAATAAAACCTTAAATTATAATGAAGTTTTAGTGAGGAAAGTTACTGACGTAGAAAGTATCGATAAGGTGAGATAATAACTTTGAATTAGAATGAAGTTAAGATTAGGGGAATGGTCGAGGTTATAGATGACGACAAATATGAGACGGGGATTAAGGTATAAAGTCGTAATAATGAGAAGGATAAGTAGGAAAGAGGTATTGACGATGGTGAGGTGAAACCTAGTTGTATAGAGAGGAGACGTTATATGTAATGTTAATGGAGAAGTAAACATCTTAAAACTAAGAAGGAGGAATAGGGTGTGCTATCAGGATAAAATATCTAGAGAGCCTAGAATAGACGAGAGAATAGAGCATGTCCGTAAGATGAATAATAAAATAAAATAGAGGGTTGTTGACGTAGAAACGAGTCGTGCTTAAGGGTTGGATTGATGAGGAGATAATGTAGAGATATAGACGGTAATAGAGAGTAATGATGACGAATCATATGACTATGACAAAGAGTGATGACGATTGATATTATATACAAGTGTATAAATAAATATGATGAGAAATGATGATACTTGCATTACTATGATGATGAGAGTGATGATGTTTATATTATAATGATGATGAGAATGATGATGTCTATATTACAATGACGATGAGAATGATGATGTATATATTATAATGATGATGAGAATGACGATGTCTATATTATTTTGATGATGATAATGATGATGTTTATTTATGAAGACGATGAGAGTGATGACGGTGTGTTTTGCATTGATGTTGTGCATATTAGGGAGAGTCTTGCATTTATGAATGTGAATTCATGATGATGTGATGATGTGTAATACCTGATGAGTCTGTCACCATGCATGCATATAGAGTCGTGTCTAGGAATTATGAAGATGAAATGACGATGAAAGTCCAGTAACATATCTCTGGCAATTTATGACGACGAAAGTACAGTAACATATCTCTGGCAAACTATGACGACGATAGGTGTGGTACCACATTCATATAGGTCTTAGGGTGAGTCCATATGCATTTAAATGATGATACTTATACTTGGTGTTTTTAAGTGTGAATTGAATGAGATGATGATGTGTATGATTAGTTGAGAAGAATATAATAAATGTCGATGATCATATGACAACAGAATATTGTTATTGTTGTATTATAATGTTGTGCGTGTTTTTCCCTAATATTATGTTACGGCAGGATTTCTCACCCCTTTGTTGTTGTTGTGTTGTTTTCTTTGTGGTGATTGTACTCCCGGGTACAGACACTCAGGTTGAGGAAGTTTAGCTGTGGGACGACTTAGAAGGTGGAGATGGAATATTTTATTTAGTAATCTATTAAGCATGTAGTCGCTACGAGCTCTGATTCTTGTAACACCAGAGTTGGGGTTGACGTTGAAATTAATTTGTTTTTAAGTCGAGAACTTGGAAATATTGTTATTTCTATTTATGATGTTGAATAACAAGGATAATCAATATTAATGAAATCAATGAAATGTTTTCTGCTGTTGAAATTATTATTTAAAGAAAGTGTTTATGTTATATGTGATATATTGACGAGTTTTGTAACATTCTCTTTATTAAATATATAATTATTATTTAATAATTATCGTCGGGAAATATGGTGTTACAATAAGGAGATTGTTTGCTTCAACTGTGGAGAGGTGGGTCAGATTAGTACCAAGTGTACCAATCCGAAGAAAGATAAAGCTAGTGGGAAAGTTTTTGCCTTGAGTATTGAGGAGAGAGCGGAGCCAGACAACTTGATGAGAAGTATATGTTTTGTTATCAATACTCCTTTGCTTGCTATTATCGGTATTGGTGCAACGCATTCATCTATTTCTCTTGATTGTGTTAAGCGTTTGAATCTTGTGATGACTCATGTGTTAGTTGTCCTGTGAATTTTGGTGACGTAGATTTTAGATTGGATTTGGTTTGTTTGCCATTGGAGCGTATGGATGTTATTTTTGGGATGGATTGATTGTTAGCTTTTGGTGTTAACATTAAATGTTTAACCAAGAGTGTAACTTTCTCTAATTTGGTAGAGAGCGTAGAGGGTAAGTTTTTGACTGCAAGTCAAGTGGAGGCGTCGTTAGATGGGGAGTCTCAGCTGTTTGTGATGTTCACTTCTTTGAAGGTGGAAAGTGAGAAGGAAGGTAACAGAGTACCAGTTGTGAACGAGTTTATTGATGTATTTCCGGATGACATTTCTGATGTACCGCCTGAGAGAGAAGTGGAGTTTGGAATTGAGTTAATTCTTGGAACTAGTCCCGTGTCGATGGCGCCGTATAGGATGTCTGAATCCGAGTTGAGCGAGTTGAAGAAGCAGTTGGAAGAGTTGTTGGATAAGAAGTTCATCAGACCGAGTGTTTTGCAGTGGGGAGCTCCAGTGTTGTTCGTTAAGAAGAAGGATGGTAGTATATGAGGATGTGTGTGGATTATCGGCAGTTGAACAAGGTGACCATTATGAACAAATATCATCTTACAAAGATAGGTGTTGGTTAAGAAGAAGGAAAATCGACATGATTAAAGGCATCGAAAATTAAAAAATTTTGATTTTCTTTCCTTAGATCATTACGAATTTGACATGAATCAGTGATGGAATTGTTACCTCTTGAAGTGCATAAACGATTTCTTCGATCACAGCCAAGCAAGAAAGCAAAGCCTCTACTCGTCCACACGAATAGTTCTCCTCTGGTTCTCGGTGCTAGCCAAGCGATCAGAGGTTTGTGAGAAAACTAGGGTTTCGATTTTAGCCTTTAGGGTTTCTCAAAAAGTGTGTCACTGATTTCAGCACAAGAGTTCTATTTATAGAGCTCCTTGTGTGTTCTAAAATCAGCAATCACTATTAGGCTTCCGTAAGCCCATTAACCCATCAGCTTTCGCTAACTAATTAGCGTCAATTTCTAAACGCACCCCATCTTATAAGTCTTACTTATATTTCTCCTTTTGACCGTTCTATTGTGTGTGACCCTATAGGTTCTTGTAATGTTGGCAATAATAATTGAAATTCTGGCCAGGCAATACTTAAGAGATAAACGCAGGTTCTGAACAGAACTTAGCACAATATAAAAGCAGATAAACAGCAGAAAAGTAAAGTGCAGGAAAGCTAAAAACACACAAGGTTTGTTAACCCAGTTCGGAGTAAACACCTCCTACTCTGGGGGATACCAATCCAGGAAGGAAATCCACTATAGGATTTAACCCAAAGACTCAAGACACTGACTCCCAGTTCCCAGCCTTAGCAATTAAACTCCTCCTAGTCAGACTTCTACCCAACTCTGAGTATTAGAATCCTCTAACTTCCTATTTAAGCAACTAAACCCAGCTACTTGAACAACCCTTAACAATCCCCTGTTTTTGAACACAATTTCAATGACAACTCTTCATTCGTACCTAAAGGCTTAGAATGAATTACAACTCAATAAAAACTCTAAACCAACTCAGACAATGAGTGGTGTACAAAGAAAACTCTAAGTTAAAAACACAGACTCAATTTTCTGAAATATAACTCTAAATTCGTAAGTCTTGAAAGCAGCAACACTCCTCCTTATATAGTCTTCAGTCTTGTAGCATAAATAACAAACTAATCTTCTGAATTGATTTGTTACTGAAATAAGATTGGTCCAATAATGTAACAAATAAAACTGCATTGAATCTTTTAAAGATTATAACAGGAAAATATGAATTTCATATCTTTGAACCAAATCTTCAATAAAATCTTCTCCAAATAAATCAGCATTCTAGAAGCCATATGCGTGGATAAATCCTCAATAAATCTTGCAAAGATTCGCATAGAAAAACCTTGAAAATAACCAGCTTCTGATGAAGTCAACATAAGTCAACGCTGGACTTCAGAACCTGAATCAGCTTCTGAAGTGCTACAGTGATTCTGATGAGCATTCAGCTTCTGATGTAAGATACAGCTTCTGAACAGCTTCAAATGAGAAAACTTGTAACTGAAGAAATGTTCTAAATAAGGAAATGCTTCTAAACAACACTTTGGTTTTGCCAAAATATGCAGCCAACACCAAAAGACTCAACAATCTCCCCCTTTGGCAAATTTTTGGCTAAAACCATCCAAGTTCTTCAATCTCCCATATAATCAACTCAGTAATGAAGAACTCCACAATAATACATCATAGCAATTTGTTTAGGCAGCGGATTCAGCTATGTTAAACAACAGCTTCAGCTTCTGATCATCACAATCATGGTATCAGAGCTACTGATCAACTCCTGATCTTGCTACTGATCAACTCCTGATCTTCACAAATACTCCCCCTGAAGCTTCTCAAACAAAAAACAAACACTCCAGCTTCACAACACTCCCCCTGTAACTCAGCTTCTCATACAAACTCCCCCTTACTACTGAACTACAGAGAAATGTTATCAGAGCATATCAGAAGCACACTTCAGGACCACAGAAACACTCAGGATCATAACAATCTTGTACTCCCCCTGAGATACATATTCCCTCTTAATCATATCTGGACATATATTGCTTGGTATCAGAGCAAAACTAGTCACCTTCTGAATTAATGGCACACTTTCTGAACCACACTGACAGCTTAACATCTGAAATGCAGCAATACATCTTCTAATTCTTGGTATCAGAGCCAACACAGTGCATAAGATTTTCTCCCCCTTTTTAGCCACAAAATTCTGACAAATCTCAGACTTCAAATAGGGAAGGAAAACTGCACAAACATCTTCAACTACTGTCCCAGTTTGAACTTCAGACTTAGTATCAGAGACAGCATCACACTTAGCACAAACAAAGCTGGCAGGTACTCTATCTTCCTCCCATCCAGTTTGCTTTAATTGCTAGAATTCTTCATATAAGCACACACCTAACTTGCTCCTTAAGTTTTCAAACTGTTTAGCATCCAAGGCCTTTGTGAAAATGTCAGCAACTTGTTCTTCAGTAGCTACATGTTCCAGCTGAATGACTTTATCCTCCACAAGGTTTCTGATAAAATGATGTCTGATGTTTATGTGTTTGGTTGTGCTGTGCTGAATTGGATTCTTAGAGATGTTGATGGCACTCAAATTGTCACAAAACAATGTCATAGTTCCTTGTTCAATGTTGTACTCCTCCAGCATCTGCTTCATCCACACCAATTGTGAGCAACTACTTCCAGCAGCAATATACTCAGCCTCAGCAGTTGACAATGACACACAGTTTTGTTTCTTGCTGAACCATGAAATCAAGTTATTTCCTAAGAAGAAACAACCTCCTGAAGTGCTCTTTCTGTCATCAGCACTTCCAGCCCAGTCAGCATCACAAAATCCCATCAATTCAGAACTTGAACTGTGTGAATACATGATTCCATAGTCACTTGTGCTATTCACATACTTCAGGATCCTTTTAACTTGTGTCAGATGACTCATCTTAGGATCAGCTTGATATCTTGCACATACTCCAACAGCATAAGTGATATCAGGTCTGCTTGCAGTTAAATACAATAAGCTCCCAATCATGCTTCTGTATTGACTTTGATCAACTGATACACCATGTTTATCTTTGGTTAGTTTCAGATGAGTAGCAGCTGGTGTCCTCTTAAGAGCAGCTGATTCCATTCCAAACTTCTTCACTATGTTCTTGGCATATTTACTCTGAGAAATGAAGATTGTATCTTCCATTTGCTTGACTTGTAGTCCAAGAAAGTAAGTAAGTTCACCAACTAAGCTCATTTCAAATTCTGACTGCATCTGCTGAACAAACAATTTGACCATCTTCTGAGACATCCCTCCAAACACTATATCATCCACATAAATCTGAGCAATCATCAGACTCCCATTTTCATCTTTCACAAACAAAGTCTTATCAGAACCTCCTTTTCTGTAACCTTGAGCCACAAGAAACTGAGTCAGCTTTTCATACCATGCCCTTGGTGCTTGCTTCAATCCATATAAAGCCTTCTTTAACTTGTACACATGTTCTGGAAACTTAGGATCCACAAAACCTTTAGGTTGTTCAACATATACTTCTTCTTGCAAATATCCATTCAGAAATGCACTCTTCACATCCATCTGGAATAATTTGAACTTGAGAATGCAAGAAACACCCAACAGCAGTCTTATGGACTCTAGTCTGGCCACAGGTGCAAAGGTCTCATCAAAATCAAGTCCCTCAACTTGAGTATAACCCTGAGCAACCAACCTTGCCTTGTTTCTGACTACAGTTCCATTTTCATCTGTTTTATTCTTGAATATCCACTTAGTCCCAATCACATTCAGCCCTTCAGGTCTTGGAACTAGATCCCACACTTCACTCCTTTTGAATTGATTCAACTCATCTTGCATTGCTTCAATCCAAAATTCATCAGTTAGGGCTTCTTTCACATTTTTAGGCTCAACCTTTGACACAAAGCATGAATCAGTAGCAGCAGCTTCTGATCTCCTGGTTCTGACACCTTGATCTAAGCTTCCAATGATTAAGTCTTTAGGATGATCCTTCTGAACTCTAATTGATGGCCCTTTACCATTTGGAACTTGATCTGGTTGATCTTCTGCTTCTTCAGACTCTGAATGCTTTTCTGCTTCTGAAGTTTGTTCTTCTGAGGCTTCAGACTCTGGAACAACTTCAGGCTCATTCTTTTCATTCTCAGCAGACAAATCATCAATAACCACATTTATGGACTCCATCACAACCTTGGTTCTGGAATTAAACACCCTATAAGCTCTGCTGTTCACTGAATAACCCAGGAATATGCCCTCATCAGACTTAGGATCCAGTTTTCTTCTATTCTCTCTGTCAGCCAAGATATAGCATCTGCTCCCAAAAACATGGAAGTATTTTGCAGTTGGCTTCCTCCCTTTCCACAATTCATACAGAGTAGATGTTGTTCCCTTTTTCAAAGTGACTCTATTGTGTATGTAACATGCTGTGTTCATTGCTTCAGCCCAAAACATATATGGCAGCTTCTTAGCATGCAGCATAACCCTTGCACATTCTGCTAAAGTCCTGTTTTTCCTCTCAACTACACCATTTTGCTGAGGTGTGATAGGTGCAGAAAACTCATGCTTTATACCTTCAGAAGCACAGAATTCTGAAAAACTCTTGTTTTCAAATTCTTTGCCATGATCACTTCTGATTCTGACTATGCCACAGTCTTTTTCTCTTTGTAGTTGAATGCACATCTCTTTGAAAACTTCAAAAGTGTCAGAATTTTCTCTAACAAAGCTGACCCATGTATATCTAGAGTAGTCATCTACCATTACAAAAGCATACCTCTTGCCTCCAATACTCTCAACTTGCATAGGCCCCATCAAATCCATATGAACAAGTTCTAGTACTTTAGTAGTTACCTGGTGAACTAATCTGGGATGAGACTTTCTTGTTTGTTTTCCAATTTGACAATCACCACAAACATTGTCCTCATTGATCTTCAGATTAGGTACACCTCTGATAGCTTCAGTACTTAGGATTTTTTTCATGCCTTTCATATGCAGATGTCCCAGTTTCTGGTGCCAGAGCTTGACTTCTTCTTCTGAGCTCATAAGACAAGAAGTCAAACTTCTTTCTTCTTCAAAAACCCACAAATAACAATTGTCTTTGGATCTGCAGCCTCTCATCTGAATCTTATCTTCCTGATCAGTAATAATACACTCTAGTTTGTTAAAATTAACCTTCAATTCTTGATCACAAAGTTGGCTAATAATGATCAGATTAGAGGTTAATCCTTCCACCAGTAGCACATCATTAAGTCTGGGCAAACCTTCTCTGATCAAATCACCAATACCCAGAATCTGACCTTTTACACCATCTCCAAATGTCACATAACTTCTGGAGTATGATCTGATATTGCTCAGCAGCTTCTTCACACGAGTCATGTGCCTTGAACATCCACTATCAAAATACCAATCTTCTTTTGAAGTGTCTCTCAAAGAAGTATGAGCTATAAGACCTACATGTGCGCACCTCGTTTTTTTCCCTCGGGGAAAAGACGCGCAGATCCTCCGAGGTCGTCCTCGGACGCTCGGAGGGTGCCTTTGTGAAGCCGCCACCAAAGTTTTTGTGTAAAGGGAACGTTGATAAACCCTTAAGTTTTTTTTGTTTGTAAGGGAAACGATAATAAAACCCTTTAGACGATGAGGATAAGGATTAGGTCATCGCAACCATTGTCGGGTTCGGGAGTCGGTTACGCAAGGGGAAGGTATTAGCACCCCTCACGTCCGTTGTACTCAACGGGAACCTTCTATTTGGTTAAGACCTGAATTGCTTTTTAATACTTTGCGTTCATGTTCATTTATGCTAAAATATAATAAGGGGGGGGAAAGAGATAAAAACAAACGAAAGAAAAGAAAAAAGGTTTTTTTTATTATTATGCTTGACAAGATGTCGATCTTGCTCCTACGTATCTCCCGGTAGTCGGAGAATTCAAAGCATACGTAGTTCTTTGGTAGAAAAACGTATGTGTGTTGGTTGATTTTAATTGGACGATGTCTTAACCGAATTCTTGCGATTAAACGTAGCTTGTATGCTCGCACTTGGAGACTTATTAAGCGTTTGTTCGCGAATCACATTAGAATTGTTAAAAGTTACGTCCGTTAGGGTAGAGGGTTGAATTGGTCGCTATGGGACCAAGGGAGGTACAATGGACTCATATAAGTCAAACATTGACCGAGTGGACTCCGAAGAGCCGGGCGATTGTTCGATTGATCTACTGAGATCAAGAACGGGTACAATGGACTCGGACGAGTCGAACATTGACCGAGTGGACTCTAACGAGTCGAGGGGTTGAGTCTAATGGCCAACGGGGGACCAAAAGGCTTGGATTGACCACAAGGGGCCAAGATTTGGTTTGGTTAGGGTTGTACATATTAAAAAAAAAGGGAATGACGATTGTCCGAGCGACGAGACATACGTCACGCATTCGTACAATCGGGGCGATGGAGAGACATACGTCACACCATCCCTTTTTCATTCATGTTTTTGGTTTGAATTCTTTAGAAATCCCAAGGTAAGTCAAAACATTTGGTTTGAAAACCCAAAATGGGAAGGTTTAGCAAATTTGCTAGAAAACGCGCAAGTTCGTCTCATTTTGCGAAAATGCGCACATTACCGGTGTATGTTCATTTTTGAGTTTTGAACATCATGAACAATATTTATTGCTCAAGTTTAGATTGAAAAGCTGAACATAGCTTGTTGGTTCATGTGGTTTTGAAAGTTTGGGAACATAACTTGCTTTGCAAGTTACCCACAAAATGGTTATACGAACTTGTGATTTGCCAAAATTATGCAAAAACCTTGTTATGATTTGAAGAACATAGGTTTAAAAACTCTTAGGTTCTGAGCTCTGGGGCTAGAACCTCAAAAATTGGTTGTTTGGACACAAAAACTCAGGTTCTGAGTTCTGTCATGGTCGCACTGCGACCATGACTTCGCACTGCGAAGCATGCGAAATTTTGGGTTCAGAAGCTGTTTCTGAACATTTGTTCAGAAACAACTTCTGAACACACTCAAGACCTTATATATGGGTGAAAAGCTTTGAGTTTTTGGGATGAAAAAGGTTGTACAAACCAATTTTGATGTTTTAAAAACCTTGGGATTTCTTTGAAATTCAAAAGGGGTTTTTTAGGACCAAAAGGTTTTGAGCCAAAATAGCTATGCAAACACAATTAGAAATGCAAGATAAAGAGCTTAGTAACTTACAGAACTCCTTAGCAAAGCTCCAGCTGCACTTGGCTTGATTTGGTTGAAGGCTTTCACAAAGGTTTGAAGATTTGTGATGAACTTGAACTTTTGAAAGCTTTGTGTGGATGGATTGTTTCTGGTTATTTGTGGAGATTTGTAGGTTGAAATGAGTAGAGTTTCTGCTCTTTGAATGTTGTGTTTTCTGTCTAATTGTGAGTCTTTGTAACCTTGGGCATTGCCTCTTATTTATAGGCCAAGATCAAATCTTTGTCATCATTACACAATCCTTTGATTCAGCTGATTTGTGGCCAAGATCAAGCTGAATCCCTTTGCATTAAATGCTAATGGATAGAGGCAACCCTGCCTTGTGCCAAGGGGCAAGTTCCAGCTTGATTTCAGCCACAAATTCAACCTATTCTAGAAGGTAATGATGAAGAACAAAGCTGATTTGCAAATGGCTAATGCTTGGGGATCAATCCTTGCAATCTCAATGGTTGGTCAATAAAAACGTGCACTGTAATGTGCAGAGATTGAGGGATGAAAAGGCTAAAATTGGCTGGTGTGAGAGGGTGAAAAGCTGCTGCAAAACAGAGTAGGCACTCATGGCTTTTCAAGTGAGAAAATCCAGCTGGTTTGACTGGTTTTTGGGGCAGCAAGCAGGAGGAAAGTCCTCAAGCAGGTGGCTGGCAACCTTGTGGTGGTTAGCAGGTCACCTGGGAGGGGCTAGAGCTGCCCAAGGGCAAGCCCACTTGCTTGTCACATGCTAGGTTGGAAGAAAAAGCTTCTAACCTTGGCATTAATGGCAAGTCTTTCAACTCTGGCTTTGCTTGGCCCAATTGGCCATGAATGCTACTTAAAATAAATTATGGAAATGATGTGCAACAAAATCTGGAATTAAATCCAAGAAACCAAAAATCTGCAGAAAAATCGCAGACTTCGCAGTGCGAAGTGAGCTTCGCATTGCGAAGTCCTTAATTTTGAAAAGTTGACTTTTCTGTTGACTTTTGTTGACTTTTGACTTTTTCCCCTCTTTGATTTTTTTTTGATTTTTGTTTTAAAATGCGTAGGACAAAATTAGGGTACTACAGCTGCCCCTACTTAATTGTGTCTTCGCATAGAGTGCGTGAGTGCCGAGGGCATCTCATGAACTCTTTGCGGAGATCAATTAAGTAAAAAGAAAAAAGAAGGACCCGAATTTTGTCCTTCGCGAAATGCAAATGAAAGGGTTGGTAGGGGTTGATCGTATCCAGCCGCTAACACTGGAGGTAGATCCACTGGGGGGATGAAGGTAATCTCATCTAGGCACTGTCACTAGAGGTCGATTCCTGAGGGTGGTGATTTACTCTAGGCACTGTCACTAGAGGTTGAACATTGATGGCGGCGATCGACTCTAGGCACTGTCACTAGAGGTCGATACCTAAGGGTAGTGGTTTACTCTAGGCACTGTCACTAGAGGTGGAACATTGATGGAGGTGATCTACTCTAGGAATTGCTTCTAGAGGTCGATACCTAAGCTAGGTGATCTTATTCAGGTACTGCTTCTGAATATCGATTCCTAACGAGCTGTGATCTTATTCAGCCGCTAACACTGAAGGTCGATACACTGGGGGAGGTGATCTACTCTAGGAATTGCTTCTAGAGGTCGAACAATGAGGTAGGTGATCTATTCTAGGAATTGCTTCTAGAGGTTGATACCTAAGCTAGGTGATCTTATTCAGGAACTGCTTCTGAATATCGATTTCTAACGAGCTGCGGTCTTACCCTAAATAGGTGCCCCTGGTTGAATGTTAATGGATGTTGGTGAATATGTGATACTCACTGGAGGATCCTTGTTGCAGGTTTTATGAAATGAAATGCATGTGTATGAATGGGTTTAAAATATGCATGCATGAATAATGTTAGTTGGGTGCCGAGCAGAGTCGGTCTTTGTTTGTGGGTGTGTTCATGATAATTGGGCTTTCTTTTTTTTGTTTTTTGGTTGGTCGGTTTGGAAGGACAAGGTCCTTTGCCTACATACCCAAATGGGATCAAAACCGGTGTAGTTCGAGCCTAAGCCCGAAAATTTGTGTTTTGTTTGGTTTTTTGGTTGGTCGGTTTGGAAGGACAAGGTCCTTTGCCTACATACCCAAATGGGATCAAAACCGGTGTAGTTCGAGCCTAAGCCCGAAAATTTGTGTTTTGTTTGGTTTTTTGGTTGGTCGGTTTGGAAGGACAAGGTCCTTTGCCTACATACCCAAATGGGATCAAAACCGGTGTAGTTCGAGCCTAAGCCCGAAAATTTGTGTTTTGCCAATAAAGATTGGACTTTTGTTTGGTTGAGACTCCTTGGGGAGTATCAATGAGGTTTGGCTTTTGGGGATAAAGGATCATTTTGGAAGCATGATCGATATCCAGCCTTTGTTGGTGTTTGGATGTTCAGGGTGTTTGTTGGGGAATTTTGCTCCGCTTGACCCTTGGGGTTCTTTGAAACAAGATTAGGTCGGCCAGGTAAAAAAGTGGACCGGCATAAACATTCGGTAATCCTCACAGGGATAAACTCTCAGGGGATACATTTAAATATGGACAGGGTAATACCGTGATAATTGATAAGGAATAAATACCTCGTGGGGATCGTTAACTCGCTGTGTAAATCGTGCTAAACTGCTGAGGAGCATGACTGATGGTTCTGCTGGGGATGCTTGTGCTTCAGTTAATCAGCCTTGCTTGAATTGTCCCTTCAGGCTCTTGATTTGATGGGGAAGTTCCCTTTTGATTCATCGGTGACCAGAAATCCCTTTAGCAATTAACCGTGCTTGGCCTGCGAGGCTTATCTGCTTTATGCACGTTTTTTTTTTTTTTTTAAGTATTCACAATTCAGAGAAAATGGGGCTTGGTATTACTTATTCAAAAACATAAAAGATTCCACGTAATTTTTGTTTTGGAAATATATACACTATCATAGATGGAAATTTCGACAAAAGTAAAAGATTTCGCTTGGGAAGAATTTCGTTAATGGGGAAGTAACTTGCCCCAAAGGTGTTTAGAGTTTGCTGATGCATCCGCCGATTGGGCCCTTTGGTTGAATGTAAAAGGCAATTGGACCTTTTGTGAGCTGCGGGGAGAGTACCAAATATGGTTGGACTCTGAATGATTTGTGCACCGGGTGCAAACAGGTTTTGGTTTAAAATTGTGGGTGGAGATTGTGCTTTATTTGTTGGTTGCCGAGCGAGGTCGGGCTTTTTGATTTTGGTTGCCGAGCGAGGTCGGGCTTTTTGATTTTGGTTGCCGAGCGAGGTCGGGCTTTTTGATTTTGGTTGCCGAGCGAGGTCGGGCTTTTTGATTTTGGTTGCCGAGCGAGGTCGGGCTTTTTGATTTTGGTTGCCGAGCGAGGTCGGGCTTTTTGATTTTGGTTGATTCATATGAAATTTGCGCACGCAATTATATGCCCCTTATTATTCCGAGATTGTACTGAAAAAATCGAAATAAATACCACACAAAAATCATATCGTACAGTTTCAAATTAATAACATGCTTATTAATGAACCAATCTATCACTCATTTAAGTAAGTAAACAAATTGAATATTAATGGTGAGGGGTTATGAACACTCATCCGGCAATTTTGCTAACATTCCAATCGAGTTATATGTCCATCCAATTATTGTTTCTTAAAAACATGAAAGCATTGATCAAAAGGTCTTTAAGGGTTGTAATTTGGCTGGGCTACAAAAGAAATGTCATATGTGGGGAAATTGAATTCAAATGGCCAAGCAAGAGGGAACATTCTCTCTAACTTACCCCTTTTCTGGTTCAAAAACAGTCTTGGTGAGTCACAAATGCTTTTCTCCTTGATCTCGACAAACTCCTGGATTTTATCGGTCTTCTTTTCTCTTTTCTCTTTTTCTTCTTTTTCTTGGTTTGCTTTGCTTTTCTTTCATTCTTTCTTTTCTTGGTCGTCAAGATCAATTTAAGAAATTCAACATTGCTCGACTTTCACATCCTTCCCCTTTTTTCAACTCGTTTCAGTACGATACCCTATTTGAATGTTCCCTCCTCTCTTGGCAAGGGACATTAATCATGATGTTTTAAGGGTTCAAAAATCGAAAGGAAAATATCAGAATTTAGTGATGTTTTAACTATGGACTGAAAATATTTTTTACAAACTCCGGCAATCTCATTAAGCAGTTGAGCTTATGAAAGTTGGCAGTCCATAGTTAAAAATTCTGATTTGTTAGGCTCGAAGGGGTTTAACAAATACTCACTTCTCACAGGGTGGGCTATTTGTGGTTGATTGTTTTCTCTCGTTTTCAAACAAATGCCTTGATCATGTCAATACTTTTACGTAATTTAAAAAAAATTCAGATTTAACATAAAAAGATCGAGTTAAACAAAAATGTCGATCTCCTGCGTATGTATTATGATAACTTTGGGGATTCCTCACATCTGGCTGGTTCTAAAAATGGTTCATAGAACAAGCATATTAAAAACGTGAATTGTATGGTGTAATTTAGTATGGAATATACATTTCCCTTTCAAATTTTAATCAGGGAAAGAAATAGGAAACATGCATTTTAGCTTTGCGAAAATTAATCATATTCATCATTACCATTTGCCTATGGTTAAAACTTTGGCCTAAATCCGCTGCGGAAAGTTTTGTCGAATTTGCATTACCAATGATAGATAACAAAAAATTTCAACATTCACACATATTAAAAATAAATAGGCATGATTATGATGCAAACGCTAGGTAATAAAAACAAAAGTACTCGAATAATAAAGCGAGAGTATCAACATAGCTACAAAGTACCAAACAAAACGGAAACTCTAACAGTGTACGAGAAAAATGACATAAACATGAACAACAAAATATGAGAAGTCATAAAAAAGGTCACTCAAGGAGTGAAAGCCTCATCATCCTCGGTCTCCTCATCCTCATCCTCCTCGTCCTCGTCCTCCTCATCATCTCCTCCCTGGCCTCCGGCCGCTGTACCACTACCTCCAGCCTCTGCATGCTCTGGCCTATCCCCGGGCCAACGACCGTGAGCCGCGAACATCTGGGGGGTCGGTATCTGATCATCAGGATCCGTCGGCCTCCCTAGCTGCCTCTGAAGACGATACATGGAATCATGCATCATAGTCATGTATCGATGGGAGGAGGCATTCTGCTCCAATATGAAAGTGCAAGTGCGACAGTCCCCTGATGCTGGTGGAGGCCTAGGCCGTGGCTGCTGCGCCCTCGCTCTCCTCCCCGTGCAATGTCTGGAGATGTACTCGTCCGTAATGGGGTTCTTAATGGTTTCGGACACCTGGGGAGGGATAACTACGCGGGCGTCCCGGCAGAGTCCCATGATAAGACCCGGGAAAGCAAGTGGACACATCTTCTTGGCCGGTGGCTTGATGCCACTCTCGACCACTATCTTAATCTCCTGGCAAATGGCCCTGGCCACATCTACTTGTTTACCGGTGAGGATATAGTAGATTAGGGGGGTGACATCCATGGTGGTGGAAGAGGTATGGCTTTTGGGTTTTATGTTGTGGACGATAAGGTGGAAAATGACCTGGGCATAGGTGGTGAGGTTGCCCCTGAGGGCCTTGGTGGGCTGCCCTGCTGCATTAAGCTCATAACTCTTTCCGGATTGGAAAATGGTTTGAGCATAGAGATCGTGGTTCCAATTACCACGATTCTGGTGCTTATGGAAAGCACACAACTCATCATTTTCCAATTGAAAAGGGTTTCGGAGATAGGTATTGATGGCGTCGCGATCGAATCGAATGATCCGACCACGCACCATGGTCTGGTATGTAAACTCCCCCTCTGGATCCACGGGAATGGCATTTGCATAGAACTCCCGGATTATGTCGTAGTTGAGGTTAAGGGGAGGGTTTACCAAAACTCCCCATTGGCGATGGTTTATTAATCGGGCCAACTCCCTCCAAGGGCCCCTGTCACTTATGATGAATTGCCTCTCCGGCCAGAAGGTCCTGCCAAGAAGCTCTTCATATCTTTCCTGGTTCCGAAGACTTAGGAAGCGAGAGGCGTCAAAACCCCCTTGTGGTCTCGATCCGGATGCCTCACCCCTCGAGCGCTTTCCTACTGGTCTTGGTGCCATCTGCAAGGAAAAAGATAAAGTCAGTATACAAGGTTCATGATTGTAAGTGATATGGGGTGGAATTGAGGGGATTTGGAGAAAAAACAGTGGGAAACAGAGATTCTGTTTCTGCTACAGTCGCACTGCGAAGGTAGGTTCGCAGTGCGAAGGTACTCGAAGATTTCTGGGCTGCCCAGAAAAAGGTCGCAGTGCGAAGTTGAACTTTGCTCTGCGACCATGACAGCAAAAACCCAGAAATCTGAACCTGCACCTCTTGGCTTAAGCTTCTAACATACAATGCATGTTACTAAACGACCTCAAAATCAACGAATGGGTATCAAAAAGAACCCTTTAACAGCTCTTTTTCTTTAAATTTTCGTAAATGGGTCTTCAATAAAACAATTTGGAATTTTGAAAGAAAAAGGCCAGTTGCAGATACCCATGATGCATGCTTGCTAAAATCCAACTTAATACAGTAAACTAAAGCCTAAATGTAGCTTATTATGAACTTGAATCCTAACATGGGAACTTTAAGATCATAAACCCTAAAACCCCTAAACAGTTGCAATACGAATCAAAGATGAACAGAGGGAAAGAAGAAAGAGTTCATACCTGGTTGTTGATTCTGAAAAAGATGCGAAATTAATGGAGGGAAGATTCAAGAAAAATGGGTACACTCTTCTCTTAGATTTGGGAGTTTTTTTTTTGAAGTTATGGGAAAAAGCTTTTTGTTTTAAAAGTTAAAGGAAAAAAACGTTTGGAATAATAAAACAAAAAGATAGTGGAAAAAAGTGGTTGAGAGGGAGTAAATGAAAGGTCAGCTGGGCTGACAAAATTCGCGTACTTCGCACTGCGAAGTACCTTCGCACTGCGAAGTACTTGAATTTTTTTTGAAAAAAAAGCTACCCCTCAACCATTGGTCATTCATATCCCTAATTATGATTATGCATAAAAACAAGTAATAAACAACTAAAGGCTGATTGCCCCTGATAAAATAAAACATAATGTAGCAAACACGAGTGAGTGTGAATGGGTAATGTGTGGAGGCTCGGAATTTTTCCCCCATCCTCACATGTAGGCTCTAAATTGTGAAATATCCTAAGATGAGGTCCTTAGAGTCATAGACCTCACATGGAATTAGGGTTGTCTATGGACATACGTCGACATGACTTCAATTAATTCCACGTGAAAATCTCATCTAAGCGGGGTTGGACATCCCACCTCACGGACATACGTCAACGCGGGCTTCCGCACACAACCTCCTTCTAACTTAGTGTTTTTTCTCAAGCTCGGGTAGAGAGCCTCACACGTCCGGTATTAATCCGAACAATGTGGAGTAACATCACTCAAGTAACCCCCACATTTTGATATACATAATATGAATATAAAGCAAATAAAGCAAATATAAACATAATATAACATGTATGAATAAAATAAATAAACATGGCACGCAAAGAAAATAAAGCAATTGTCTTTAACCCAAATAGGTTAGGCTTGACTCACTAGTGAGAACAGGGTCCCCAGTGAAGTCGCCAGCTGTGCGCACCTCGTTTTTTTCCCTCGGGGAAAAGACGCGCAGATCCTCCGAGGTCGTCCTCGGACGCTCGGAGGGTGCCTTTGTGAAGCCGCCACCAAAGTTTTTGTGTAAAGGGAACGTTGATAAACCCTTAAGTTTTTTTTGTTTGTAAAGGGAAACGATAATAAAACCCTTTAGACGATGAGGATAAGGATTAGGTCATCGCAACCATTGTCGGGTTCGGGAGTCGGTTACGCAAGGGGAAGGTATTAGCACCCCTCACGTCCGTTGTACTCAACGGGAACCTTCTATTTGGTTAAGACCTGAATTGCTTTTTAATACTTTGCGTTCATGTTCATTTATGCTAAAATATAATAAGGGGGGGGAAAGAGATAAAAACAAACGAAAGAAAAGAAAAAAGGTTTTTTTTATTATTATGCTTGACAAGATGTCGATCTTGCTCCTACGTATCTCCCGGTAGTCGGAGAATTCAAAGCATACGTAGTTCTTTGGTAGAAAAACGTATGTGTGTTGGTTGATTTTAATTGGACGATGTCTTAACCGAATTCTTGCGATTAAACGTAGCTTGTATGCTCGCACTTGGAGACTTATTAAGCGTTTGTTCGCGAATCACATTAGAATTGTTAAAAGTTACGTCCGTTAGGGTAGAGGGTTGAATTGGTCGCTATGGGACCAAGGGAGGTACAATGGACTCATATAAGTCAAACATTGACCGAGTGGACTCCGAAGAGCCGGGCGATTGTTCGATTGATCTACTGAGATCAAGAACGGGTACAATGGACTCGGACGAGTCGAACATTGACCGAGTGGACTCTAACGAGTCGAGGGGTTGAGTCTAATGGCCAACGGGGGACCAAAAGGCTTGGATTGACCACAAGGGGCCAAGATTTGGTTTGGTTAGGGTTGTACATATTAAAAAAAAGGGAATGACGATTGTCCGAGCGACGAGACATACGTCACGCATTCGTACAATCGGGGCGATGGAGAGACATACGTCACACCATCCCTTTTTCATTCATGTTTTTGGTTTGAATTCTTTAGAAATCCCAAGGTAAGTCAAAACATTTGGTTTGAAAACCCAAAATGGGAAGGTTTAGCAAATTTGCTAGAAAACGCGCAAGTTCGTCTCATTTTGCGAAAATGCGCACATTACCGGTGTATGTTCATTTTTGAGTTTTGAACATCATGAACAATATTTATTGCTCAAGTTTAGATTGAAAAGCTGAACATAGCTTGTTGGTTCATGTGGTTTTGAAAGTTTGGGAACATAACTTGCTTTGCAAGTTACCCACAAAATGGTTATACGAACTTGTGATTTGCCAAAATTATGCAAAAACCTTGTTATGATTTGAAGAACATAGGTTTAAAAACTCTTAGGTTCTGAGCTCTGGGGCTAGAACCTCAAAAATTGGTTGTTTGGACACAAAAACTCAGGTTCTGAGTTCTGTCATGGTCGCACTGCGACCATGACTTCGCACTGCGAAGCATGCGAAATTTTGGGTTCAGAAGCTGTTTCTGAACATTTGTTCAGAAACAACTTCTGAACACACTCAAGACCTTATATATGGGTGAAAAGCTTTGAGTTTTTGGGATGAAAAAGGTTGTACAAACCAATTTTGATGTTTTAAAAACCTTGGGATTTCTTTGAAATTCAAAAGGGGTTTTTTAGGACCAAAAGGTTTTGAGCCAAAATAGCTATGCAAACACAATTAGAAATGCAAGATAAAGAGCTTAGTAACTTACAGAACTCCTTAGCAAAGCTCCAGCTGCACTTGGCTTGATTTGGTTGAAGGCTTTCACAAAGGTTTGAAGATTTGTGATGAACTTGAACTTTTGAAAGCTTTGTGTGGATGGATTGTTTCTGGTTATTTGTGGAGATTTGTAGGTTGAAATGAGTAGAGTTTCTGCTCTTTGAATGTTGTGTTTTCTGTCTAATTGTGAGTCTTTGTAACCTTGGGCATTGCCTCTTATTTATAGGCCAAGATCAAATCTTTGTCATCATTACACAATCCTTTGATTCAGCTGATTTGTGGCCAAGATCAAGCTGAATCCCTTTGCATTAAATGCTAATGGATAGAGGCAACCCTGCCTTGTGCCAAGGGGCAAGTTCCAGCTTGATTTCAGCCACAAATTCAACCTATTCTAGAAGGTAATGATGAAGAACAAAGCTGATTTGCAAATGGCTAATGCTTGGGGATCAATCCTTGCAATCTCAATGGTTGGTCAATAAAAACGTGCACTGTAATGTGCAGAGATTGAGGGATGAAAAGGCTAAAATTGGCTGGTGTGAGAGGGTGAAAAGCTGCTGCAAAACAGAGTAGGCACTCATGGCTTTTCAAGTGAGAAAATCCAGCTGGTTTGACTGGTTTTTGGGGCAGCAAGCAGGAGGAAAGTCCTCAAGCAGGTGGCTGGCAACCTTGTGGTGGTTAGCAGGTCACCTGGGAGGGGCTAGAGCTGCCCAAGGGCAAGCCCACTTGCTTGTCACATGCTAGGTTGGAAGAAAAAGCTTCTAACCTTGGCATTAATGGCAAGTCTTTCAACTCTGGCTTTGCTTGGCCCAATTGGCCATGAATGCTACTTAAAATAAATTATGGAAATGATGTGCAACAAAATCTGGAATTAAATCCAAGAAACCAAAAATCTGCAGAAAAATCGCAGACTTCGCAGTGCGAAGTGAGCTTCGCATTGCGAAGTCCTTAATTTTGAAAAGTTGACTTTTCTGTTGACTTTTGTTGACTTTTGACTTTTTCCCCTCTTTGATTTTTTTTTGATTTTTGTTTTAAAATGCGTAGGACAAAATTAGGGTACTACACTACATTCTGAACTTTGGGCTTCCATACCTTCTGAACATTGTGTCTGATAGCAGCTGGTTCCACTCTTCTATACTGAAAATGTTCAGGATAGCCATAAAGTTTGAAGCAGAATGGTTTGATATGCCCTTTCTTTCCACAATGATGACAGACCCATGGATGATTCCTCCTCCTTCTGTTTCTGAAAGATTTCTGGGGTTGCTTCTGAGGTAGCATCTGACCATGCTTCTGACTTTGCATCTGAACATGCTTCTGACCTTGCATCTGAGGTCTCTTCTGAGCTTTCACAAACATAGGATTATCAGTTTTAGTGGCAGGAACAAATTCTTTAACAAAAATCTTCTGTTTGGGGTTCTGAGTCTGATCAACAAAACCTAAACCAGTTTTTCCTTGCTTCTGAACATCTAGAATCTCCTCGAACTTATCAGTAGCTGAGTTCATCATCCTAACTTGCTTTTTCATCTGATCAAGTTGGGATTTTAGCTGGCTTACTTCTTCTTTTAGATCTGAATTCTGCACTAACAGTTCACCTTTTTCAGCCTCCAGTTGAAGAATAGTCTCCTTCTGATCCAAAACTTGTTTGCAAACCTCAGCACTTCTGGTATACAGCTTCTTGTAGTTATCAGCTAGTTCATCATATGAGGTTTTAGCAGCTTCAGACACAGAAGAAGCTTCAGACTCTGAGTCAGACTCTGAAGAAGTCTCAGACTCTAAAACAGCTTCCTTCTTCAAGATAGCTCCTGACCTTACTACCAGACCAGTATCACATATACCAGATTCACTATCATCATCTTCTTCAGAACCATCATCAGACCATGCAACAGCTAGGCTCTTCTTCTGTTTCTTAAGAAAAGTAGGACATTCAGATTTGATATGCCCATAGCCCTCACACTCATAGCACTGCACACCTTTGGCTTGGTTACTTTTCTCCTCAGACTTGGTCTTCTTCTCATCAGTTTGTTGCTTTTTGTTATTGAATCTGAAATTCTGACCTTTGGCTTTGGCTTTTCTGTTAACATTCTTCAGAATCTTGTTGAATTGTTTTCCCAGCAACACTAGAGCTTCTGATAAGTCATCCTCATCAGACTCTTGTTGATCATCAGCTTCAGCATTCACAGTAAAAGCTATACCTTTCCCTTTCTTATCAGGCTGTTTGCAGAATGCAGTCTCAAAATTTAACAAAGACCCAATCAGCTCATCAACCTTCATAGCAGAAATATCATGAGCCTCCTCAATTGCAGTGACCTTCATGTCAAATCTTCTGGGCAGGGACCTGAGGATTTTTCTGACTAACTTCTTATCAGTCATCTTTTCTCCAAGTGAATCAAAAGAATTTGCCATGTCCAGCACATTCATGTAAAAATCCTGAATAGATTCATCTTCCTTCATCTTCAGGTTCTCAAATTTGGTGGTCAGCAGCTGCAATCTGGACATCTTCACCTTAGAAGTTCCTTCATGAGTGGTTTTCAGAATTTCCCAAGCATCCTTAGCCACAGTACATTGTTTGATAAGTCTGAACATGTTCTGGTCCACACCATTAAAGATTGCATTCAAAGCTTTTGAATTTCCCAGAGACAAGTCATCTTCAGCTCTGGTCCACTCCTCTTCAGGCTTCAAAACTCCAGTTTTGTTACCATCTTTGTCCAAAACATCAGGATGTTCCCAGCCTTTTATCACAGCTTTCCAAGTCCTGCTGTCAACAGACTTTAGAAAAGCACACATCCTTGACTTCCAATACTCATAGTTTGTGCCATCTAGCAGGGGTGGTCTATTGACATAGCCTCCTTCTCTATCCATGCTTGCCAGAAATAAACTCCTCTGGATCTCACCCAAATTACAGGCAGGGTGCCTGCTCTGATGCCAATTGAAATTCTGGCCAGGCAATACTTAAGAGATAAACGCAGGTTCTGAACAGAACTTAGCACAATATAAAAGCAGATAAACAGCAGAAAAGTAAAGTGCAGGAAAGCTAAAAACACACAAGGTTTGTTAACCCAGTTCGGAGTAAACACCTCCTACTCTGGGGGATACCAATCCAGGAAGGAAATCCACTATAGGATTTAACCCAAAGACTCAAGACACTGACTCCCAGTTCCCAGCCTTAGCAATTAAACTCCTCCTAGTCAGACTTATACCCAACTCTGAGTATTAGAATCCTCTAACTTGCTATTCAAGCAACTAAACCCAGCTACTTGAACAACCCTTAACAATCCCCTGTTTTTGAACACAATTTCAATGACAACTCTTCATTCGTACCTAAAGGCTTAGAATGAATTACAACTCAATAAAAACTCTAAACCAACTCAGACAATGAGTGGTGTACAAAGAAAACTCTAAGTTAAAAACACAGACTCAATTTTCTGAAATATAACTCTAAATTCGTAAGTCTTGAAAGCAGCAACACTCCTCCTTATATAGTCTTCAGTCTTGTAGCATAAATAACAAACTAATCTTCTGAATTGATTTGTTACTGAAATAAGATTGGTCCAATAATGTAACAAATAAAACTGCATTGAATCTTTTAAAGATTATAACAGGAAAATATGAATTTCATATCTTTGAACCAAATCTTCAATAAAATCTTCTCCAAATAAATCAGAATTCTAGAAGCCATATGCGTGGATAAATCCTCAATAAATCTTGCAAAGATTCGCATAGAAAAACCTTGAAAATAACCAGCTTCTGATGAAGTCAACATAAGTCAACGCTGGACTTCAGAACCTGAATCAGCTTCTGAAGTGCTACAGTGCTTCTGATGAGCATTCAGCTTCTGATGTAAGATACAGCTTCTGAACAGCTTCAAATGAGAAAACTTGTAACTGAAGAAATGTTCTAAATAAGGAAATGCTTCTAAACAACACTTTGGTTTTGCCAAAATATGCAGCCAACACCAAAAGACTCAACATATTTCATCAAGAGGCCTAAAGATATATCTCCTGTTATGAAGGAGGGACAAATCCCATCTAGGACACTCATGTCCCTTAGCATGATTCGTCAAGTGCCCATTAACCAACGTTATGGTTATCTTGTTACATATAACGTTTGAATGGCAATAAAACACTTGAGTCCACATCTAGGGATCACAGTGGTTTCAGGTCTAAGAGTGGTCATCAGTCTACATACATAATAGTCTCCATGCTTTATTATTATCCCGATTTATATTAAAGCTTGACTACGAATACTTTTAAGAATAATGTTCTTTCTGTTGATGTAATCTCATGATTAAGTCACACTTAATATTCCATCACATCAACCAACAATTTTAGGGACTTTATTAATCTCATAACAAGTGTAATAAAGAACGCCATATTTTATTTAATAATAAAAGTCACTATACACTTTGAATTAACGTTGTGTTTCACATCAACATATGATAAGTTTAACATAAACTATTGGCCTCTAGGGCTTACACCAACATGTTTTGCCGTGGGGAGCTCCAGTGTTATTGGTTAAGAAGAAGGATGGTAGTATGAGGATGTGTGTGGATTATCGGAAGTTGAACAAAGTGACCATTAAGAACAAATATCCTCTTACAAAGATAGATGATCTGATGGATCAGTTTGAAGGTGAGAAAAACACACAAGAAGGGGGGTTGAATTGTGTGGGTAAATTCTTTTTCTTTCTCAAAACTTATGTTAAGTTCAGAATCTGATAATGATCAGTTCTGAACTATTTTCAGAGTTGTTTATGCAGCAGATAAGAAGTAAAAGAGAAAGGGAAATAGAGACACAATGTTTTTATACTAGTTCCTTCCACAAACCGGAAGTAGTCTAGTCCCCCTGTCACTTACATGAGATTTGAACTATAATCAGATGATTACAATTGCTCAAAGCACAAAGCTAAGAGACTTCCAATGCTCAAGCACTTAGCAAGAGACTTCTATGCTCAAAACACAAAGTTAAGAGACTTCTATGCTCAAACACTTAGTAAGAGACTTCCCTGCTCAAGACACACAGTCAAGACTTCTAGTTGCTCAATACACAAAGTAAAGAGGCTTCTGGTTGCTCAGCACGCAGGCTGAGACTTCAATCAAACTGATTTACAAAGAAATTAAGTTTGGGTTGAACACTTGATCAAATATCAAAGGTGTTCACAAAATACAACTCAGGTTTAAGACTCTAAACTTAAGAAATTCTAAGATGAGTAGCTTGTAAGAATTTCTAAGAATTTTTAACTGACTTTCAGTTTTGACAGATTTATGTTCGTAAAACAGAGCAGAATTTTAGTTCTTTTGTTTCTTGAGTCTTGGCATTTTTCTTCTTCAAATCTTCACCCTTTTATAGAGGATAAAAGAGCTGTTGAGAATTTCCCAGATTTCCAGCAAAGAGCCGTTGCAAATTAGAAGCTAGGTCCAGCTGAATTTGTGTGTTGAACTGCAGAAAACAGAGCACGCATTTTTTGAAATTCTTTCCTTAAAAGCTGAGGAATGTTTTGGCCAAGGAGACAACTGTTCCATTGAGTTGTTCTGACAGTGCAGGCATTAAATGCAGGCAGTGACAGTTGCTTTTCCTTCAGAGTCAGACTTCAGAAGCTTCTTCAGACACTGTTCATCAGAAGCTCTCTTCAGAAGCAGGTCTTCAGACGCACCCTTCAGAAGCACTGTTCATCAGACACACTTCTTTAGACGTTGACTTTTGTTGACCTTCAGACTCAGCCTTCAGACGTTGACTTCTGTTGACCTTCAGACTCAGCCTTCAGAAGCACCCTTCAGACGCAGTCTTCAGACTCACTTCTTCAGACGCAATCTTCAGACTCAGTCTTCAGAAGCTGCTTCAGACCCAGTCTTGCTTCATACTTGCAACATAGGCTTCAATGCTTTCCTTCTTGCTCTTAGCTTGTTCTTCCATAACCAATATTAGTTACCAAACATTAAGAACATGGTTCTGCACACTTAGAACAAAGCATTAGCAATACCAATTTTCTTTTTAACACTTTGTTATCATCAAAACTCAAAAGAGAGTTGTTCATACATTTTGTTCCAACACAGTTGGTTAGTGCTAAGGTGTTTAGCAAGATTGACTTGAGGTCTGGGTATCATCAGATTCGGGTTAAGGAAGAAGATATACTGAAGTGTGCTTTCTGAACGAGGTATGGTCACTTTGAGTATTTTGTGATGTCATTTGGTGTGTCTAATGTGCCAGGTGTATTTATGGAATACATGAATAAAATTTTCCATCCTTATTTGGACCAGTTTGTGGTGGTGTTCATTGATGATATCTTGGTGTATTCGAAGTCTGAGGAGGAGCATGTGGAGCATCTTAGAGTTGTGTTGCAAACCTTGAAGGATAGGAAGTTGTATGCTAAGATGTTGAAGTGCGAGTTTTGGTTGCAGGAAGTGAGTTTCCTTGGTCACGTGATTTTGAGAGGTGGAATTGCGGTTGATCCGTCGAAGGTTAAAGCTGTGTTGCATTAGGAAATTCCTAAGTCAGTTTTTGAGATTAAAAGCTTCTTGGGTTTGGCCGGTTACTATAGGAGGTTCATTGAAGGTTTCTCTAAGTTGGCTTTACCGTTAACGCAGTTAACTCGGAAGGGTTAAGCTTTTGTTTGGGATGCTAAGTGCGAAGAGAGTTCCAAGAGCTGAAGAAGAGGTTGATGTCAGCACATGTTTTGGTTTTGCCAAATGTGACTGAATTGTTTGTTGTGTATTGCGATGCTTCTAAGATGGGATTGGGCGGTGCTTATGCAGAACGGGAAGGTTGTAGTGTATGCCTCGAGGCAGTTGAAGGTTCATGAGTGGAATTACCCGACCCATGATTTGGAATTGGCAGCGGTGGTGTTTACGCTTAAGATTTGGAGGCATTATCTGTTTGGTTCGAGGTTTGAAGTGTTTAGCGATCACAAGATTTTGAAGTATCTGTTCGACTAGAAGGAAATGAATATGAGGCAGAGGCGATGGATGGAATTCTTGAAGGATTATGATTTTGAGTTGAGTTATCATCCAAGCAAGGCGAATGTGGTGGTTGATGCTTTGAGTAGGAAGTCTTTGCACATGTCGGCGCTCATGGTTAATGAGTTGGAGTTGGTTGAGAAGTTCAAAGATTTGAGCTTGGTATGTGAGTTGACGCCGAATGGTGTGAAGTTGGGTATGTTGAAGCTGATGAGTAGTATTTTGGAAGAGATCAGAGAAGGTCAGAAGGTGGACTTGGAACTTGTAGACCGGTTGGTTTTAGTTAATCAAGGCAAGGGAGGCGACTTCAGATTGGATGAGATGGGAGTTTTGAGGTTCCGTGATAGAGTTTGTGTACCGGATGTACCTGAGCTTAAGATTAAGATTCAGGTTGAAGGTCATCAGAGTAGTTTGAGTATTCATCCCGGAGCGACGAAGATGTATTAGGATCTGAAGAAGTTGTTTTGGTGGCCTGGAATGAAGAAGAACATTGCAGAGTTTGTGTATGCTTGTTTGGTATGCCAGAAGTCTAAGATTGAGCATCAGAAGCCAGGAGGAATGTTGCAACCGTTGTTTGTTCCAGAGTGGAAGTGGGATAGTATCTCGATGGATTTTGTGAGCGATTTGTCGAAGACTGTGAAGGGTAGTGATACGATTTGGGTGATTGTGGATCGGTTGACGAAGTTAGCACATTTTATTCCCATTAAGATCAGTATGTCTTTAGCAAGGTTGGCGGAGATCTACATTGAGCAGATTGTCAGATTGCATGGTTTCCCATCTAACATTGTGTCGAATCGAGATCCGAGGTTTACGTCGAAGCTTTGGGAACGAAGTTGAGAATGAGTTCTGCTTATCATCCTCAATCTGATGGTCAGTCGGAGAGGACTATTCAGTCTTTGGAAGATTTGTTGAGTGCTTGTGTGTTGGAACAAGGAGTAAGTTGGAGTGAATATTTATCGTTGGTTGAATTTACTTACAACAACATTTTTCATTCGAGTATTGGTATGGCACCTTTTGAGGCGTTCTATGGTAGGAGATGCAGAACATCGTTGTGTTAGTTTGAGTCAGGTGGGGATGTTTTGATTGAACCGGAGGTCGTTCAGCAGACTACGGAAAAGGTTAAGATGATTCAAGAGAAAATGAAGGCTTCGCAGAGTAGGCACAAGAGTTATCATGATAAAAGGAGGAAGGATTTAGAATTCAAAGTTGGTGATCTTGTGCTTTTGAGGGTTAATCTAGTTATCGTTGTTGGTAGAGCTTTGAAGTCGAAGAAGTTGACGTCGTGTTTTGTTGGTCCTTATCAAATTGTGGAGAGAGTTGGAGCAGTATCGGATTGTGTTACCGTCGTCGTTATCGAATCTTTCTGACGTGTTTCATGTGTCTCAGTTGCGGAAATATGTGTATGACCCGTTGCATGTTATTCAAGTGGATGATTTGGAAGTAAGGGATAATTTGACTGTTGAGACTATGTCTTTGAACATTGAAGTACGAGAGGTTAAACAATTGCGAGGAAAAGAGATTGTCTTGGTTAAGGTGATTTGGGGAGGTCCTACGGGAGATAGCATAACTTGGGAGTTGGAGAGTAAGATGAAGGAGTCGTATCCGGAGTAGTTTCCTTCAGGTAATTTTCGAGGGCGAAAATTCTTTAAGGGGGGTAGAGTTGTAACATCTTGAGTTTTAGTATTAGATTTATTTATTTATTATTATTATTATTATTATTTGTTTATTATATTTATTAATTGTCTATTTGATTGAGAATATGGAGATTAGTATATTTTGGGTGATTAAGGGTATTTTGGTCATTTTACGGGTTAGTGACATTTTTGTAATATGATAGAAGATAGAAATTTAAATTTAGAGAAGGGTGGTGAATTAGTAAAAGGGGAGGTTTAATTGAAGTAGAAGTGTAGAGAAATAATTATGTGATGAAATGTGACTAAACCCATTAGAGTGAGTAACCCTAGCCCAATAGTATTTAAAGAGAAGTGTTGGTGTTAGTAGAGCTAGGTCAAAACATTTGCAACTTTAGAGAAAAGAGGCTAGAGAAGGATAGAAGAGAAAAGGAAGAACTTGAAGAGGAAAAGAGGGGAAGGCTCTAGAAATGGAGGATTGAAGCTAGGAAGCCATTTTTGAAGAGAATTAAGGTAAGAGGGAAGATTACTTTCACCATATGAGTTGTTAATACGCAATTGGGTAGTTGGGTGTTTTTAATTTATTCTTAAATTCATGAACTTATGATTATGTGTGTTAAATTCGTGTTCCTTTTTTATGGTTAAATTAAGCATGCGTTAAGTTGATGAATTCATGTTGTTGTTTTATCAAAATCCATGTTTGATTATGTAGTTTTGCTAACTTTGTAAATTTTGATGAATTTGATGAAGAACATGATAATTGATGATGGTTATGCTTAATTAAGTTGATATTGAACATGAGTATGTGTTTAGTTTGTGAATGTCGCGGTGATTTTTGGATATCAAGCTATTAATTAGCGTTGACTCGCAATTTTAAGATTCACCACCGATCTTTTATTTTTCCGAGGAAAAGGGAGAAAGTTCGAAAAACCCTATTTTTAGAGAGATCAAGGTCCGGGAGTTGGTTACGCAAAGGGAAGGTATTAGCACCCTAAACGTCTATAGTACTCTATAGGAACCTCTTGCTTATTCTTATCTTTATGCTAAATTGATTATTTGTTTGTAAAATAAATGCTTAAGTGTAGAAGACTAAAGTGATGAAAAAGAAAGAAGAAAAATATTTTTGTTATTTTGTTGATTTGGAAAGACAAAGTCTTTTGCCTACGTACCCGAGCGGGATCAAAATCACGTAGTTCGGGGTAAAAAGCCGAGTGATTGGTTTTGATTGTTTTTAAAGTTTGAAAAAAGTTTTGAGAAAGATAAGAGGCCGAAAGGCATAGAAGGATAAAAAGAAGTGAGTTTGATTGATTTTAAATTGAAGAAAAAGTTTGATTGATTAAAAGTTGATTGAAATTTGATTAAGAAAAGAAATGACAAAGATTAATTTTTTTTGAAGTTTTGATTATGAAGTGTTTTTGGATTTTGACTATTTGACTTTTTTTTTTTATGAAAATTTTGATTGAGTCCTAAGGTCCAGAGACTAAGTTATGCTGTGTCCAAACGCGCCGGATCCCTCAAAATGACGTTGGATCAAGTGAGGGTCATTTTCCTCGGATACGGTCCAAATTACATTATCGTCCTCGGCATAAAGCATAAAATAAATGTGAGTGTCGGTGCATATTCTCATTTATTATTATTTACATTGGACCTAGATACATTCTAATAGCAATAAGATAAATGACAAAAAATAATAAAAATTGCATTAAAGTAAATATGCTAAAGGAAATAAAAATAATGCATGAAATGCAAAACAATAAATAAATATGGTGCAAATAAATAAAGAAAAAAAATAAAAATGCAAGACATAAAATAAATATGATGCTGAAAATAAAAAAAGAAAATAAAAAAAAATGCAGAGCATAAAATAAATATGATGCAATAAAAAAATAAAAATGCAAGACATAAAATTAAATATGGTGCAAAAATTAAATAAAGAAAATAAAAATGCAAGACATAAAATAAATATGAGGCTGAAAATAAAATGCAAGACATAAAATAAAAATGGTGCTGGAAAATAAAAAAAGAAAATAAAAAATGCAAGACAAAAAAAAATAAATATGATGCAATAAATAAAAATGCAAGACATAAAGTAAATATGATGCATAAAATAAAATAAATAAAATAAAAAATAAAAAAAATAAAAATGCATGTGGTGGCGTGAGGGAGGTTGTGGGAGGCTGGGCTGGCCGCGGTGGTTGTACTGGTGAAGGAGGGGTGTGGTGGCGTGTTGGTAGTTGTGGGTAGCCGAGGATGAGAAGAGAAAAAGGAAAAAAAAAAGGGTTTAGTTTTCCGGTGACCGGATTGTTGTTTTCCGGTGGGCGGGTTTTGAATTGTTGGTGGTTGATGGTGGTTTGAGGGTTTTGGTGTGGTGGTTCTGATTGGTACTTTCTCTGACACGTTTTTCTTGGTACCCGTGAACAGTACGCTCTGTACTATTTATAGCAAAAAGGACAGATGAAAATGGACAAAAATGCCCCTTTCTGGGCCTGGACAGATAATTGACTGAAATTGGACTAAAGAAAATTAAATTAAAAAAACTAACAGTAGAATAAAAATATTATTAATAAAAAACGAAAACAACAAAATAAAAATAGAAAACACTACAAATAAAAAGAAAATAAAAAAGAATAAACTAAAAATAATAAAAATAATAATAACTGATAAAAATAATAATAAATAAAATAAAACGGTCGCCTTCGGAACAAAAATGAGGTATTTTAAAATACCTTCCTGCCGAAATTTCGTCTGAAACGACGAAAATTTCTGGCTCAAAAGACGAGAGAAATGAAATAAAAACGGGTCAAAAATGGGGTATGACAGATGCCCCTATTTAAGTTTCTTCGTTACGGAGGTTTAAAAGTGAAATTTTTAAATCGACGGGTCGAAGAGACTTAAATACAGAGTACACCATTTTTGACCAATTTCAACTGCAAAATGTTATGAATGCAATGCTATGCATGTGATGCTATGCATGCAAAGTTATAAATGCGATGTTATGTATGCAATGTTGCAAATGCTCGCGATGACAGTATGAATGCAAGACGATGAAGATGGCTCAACTGGGGATAACAAAACAAAAGGATACCCGAGTCTGTTAAAAGAAACGGGGTCCGACTCCACTGGGGATAACATGGTTTCACCGGGGATAAATGTCAGTCGTTCAGGTTAATGCCGAACTGCCACTGACGATGAGTAAGAAAGGTAAATGCCAACTGTTCGGGTTATTGCCGAACTGCCATTGACGACAAGAAGTAAAGATAAATGTCAGCTGTTCGGGTTATTGCCGAACTAGTCAACTGACGACAAGAAACAAAGGTAAATGCCAGCTGTTCGGGTTATTGCCGAACGAGTCAACTGACGACAGGAAACAAAAAGGATAAATGTCAGCTGTTCGGGTTATTGCCGAACGAGTCAACTGACGACAAGGAAGAAGGTAAATGTCAGCTGTTCGGGTTATTGCCGAACGAGTCAACTGACGACAAGAAAAAGGGTAAATGCCAGCTGTTCGGGTTATTGCCGAACGAGTCAACTGACAACAAGAAACAAAGGTAAATGTCAGCTGTTCGGGTTATTGCCGAACGAGTCAACTGACGACAGGAAATAAAAAGGATAAATGTCAGCTGTTCGGGTTATTGCCGAACGAGTCAACTGACGACAAGAAACAAAGGTAAATGCCAGCTGTTCGGGTTATTGCCGAACGAGCCAACTGACGACAGGAAACAAAAAGGATAAATGTCAGCTGTTCGGGTTATTGCCGAACGAGTCAACTGACGACAGGAAACAAAAAGGATAAATGTCAGCTGTTCGGGTTATTGCCGAACGAGTCAACTGACGACAGGAAACAAAAAGGATAAATGTCAGCTGTTCGGGTTATTGCCGAACGAGTCAACTGACGACAAAAGACAAAGGCAAATGCTGGATGAAAGGTAAAAGCTGGATGAAATTTAAAAGCAAGATGAAATTTAAATGCTGGATGAAATATAAAAGCAGGATGAAAGATAAATGCTGGATATAAGTTGTTCGCTAAAGAACTGCCATTTGGCGTAAAGACAAGATAAAAGAAGAATGCACAAGCTGTTCATTAAAGAACTGCCACTTGGCATAAAGAGGGTGACATCTCTGGACCAGACACACTGGGGATGACACTTGGGGAAAGAGTGTTACAAATTATTCATGATTGATTGGCATGAAAAGATATTCAAAACAAGACTCAGAGTGGTGAACACAACCATGTATGAATGATATTGTTTGCACGTTGTATGTGCATGAATGCGTATATGCATGAATGTATGTATGATTTATGTGACTGTATGACTATACGAAGGATTGATTTGTGTGATAGTGTAATTGATGAATTTGATGAGACAAGATTGGACAAGTAAGGTGGGGAGTAAACACTTCCTGGGGAAGACGGTTACAAATTATTCATGATTGATTGAAATGAAAAGATAATTGAAGCAAGACTCATGATGGTTAATGCAGCCATGTATGCATGATATTGTCTTTATTGTATATGCATGAATGTGTATATGCATGAATGTATGAATGCATGAATGACGACACGACTTGTATGACTGTATGGAGGATTGACTTGTATGAAGGTATGAATGATTGACATGATGAGACAAGATTGGACAGGTAAGATGGAAAGTGACCCGACGTTGCATCACAAACACTCGGCCATCTTCAATGGGGATGATGCCACTGGAGGCGTATCAAGACAAAGACGGGGTAAAGCCCGACATATGCAATAACTGATGAGGAGTAAACACTTCTTGGGGAGAGCGTGCTAATCCAAAAACCTGGTAGAAGAACTGATGCTTCTATGGTCATGCTTATTTTGTTTTTTTTTCGCTTTTTTTTTTTGAGTCCCTAATTTTTGCCTGGACCGCCTTTTCAGGTTTTCAGCCCACCGGGAATATATTCTTTTGTATGCCCCTAATTTTTGCCTAGACCGCCCTTTCGGGTTTTCAATCCACTGGGAAAATATTCTTTTGTATGCCCCTAATTTTTGCCTGGACCGCCCTTTCGGGTTTTCAGCCCACCGGGGATATATTCTTTTGTATGCCCCTAATTCTTGCCTGGACCGCCCTTTCGGGTTTTCGATCCACCAGGGCGCTCATTTTTGCCTAAGCCGCCCTTTCGGGTTTTCGACTTACCGAGCTCATTTCTTTTCTTTTTTCTTTTCTTATATATATATTTCTTTTTTGTTCTTTTTTTGTATTTTTTTTTAAGCAATTGACCATGTTCAGCCTGCAAAGTTTATCCGTTCTCAGGATAGCTGTTGACGCACCCTTCGCTTATTCATGAGTTCAAAGAAAATGTGCTTGTTGTTTGTGCTTTTCAAAAAGACATGAAAAAATATTTATGATTTTGAAAAAAAAAATATTTTGTTTCAAATATTACCATCAAAAATAGAAGAAGTATTTTTTTTTTAAAAACTGAATAAATGGGAATTTCAAATGAAAGACAACAGGCTCAGATTTATTTAAAAGAGTGGTGACCCGCCAATGGCATGGCTCCACGGATCTTACAAAGTTTGGAAAATGGTAAATATAAGGGGAAGGTACATTGAACACAATAACCGCTATTTTCCCTGACAACTTTGAGTTCCACTACTTGGATGCTTCAGATTCGGAGCCTCTTTGACAGTCAATGGTGCCCCAAGTGAGTAAAGGTCAACCCAATGCAGTTACTTTGTCTTTTGATCCCTAACTTTTGCATAGATCGCCCCTTCGGGTTTTCGACCTATCAGGATGATTATTTTCTGTTTTATGTCTCTAATTTTTGCCTGGACCGCCCTTTCGGGTTTTCGATCCACCGAGACGCTCATTTTTGCCTAAGCCGCCCTTTCGGGTTTTCGACTTACCGAGCTGTTCTTTTATTTTTTAGACAAAGTATTTCTTGACTGCATCAGCATTCACAGGACGAGGGAGCTCATCACCATCCATAGTCGTAAGAGTTAATGCGCCACCTGAGAAAGCTCTCTTGACGACATATGGACCTTCATAGTTTGGCGTCCACTTGCCCCTGGAATCAAGTGGAAAAGATAGGATCTTCTCGAGCACGAGGTCTCCTTTTTGAAACACACGGGGACGAACCTTCTTGTCAAAGCTTGCTTCATCCTCTTTTGATATAACTGATCATGGCACAAGGCCTTCATGCGTTTCCTTTCAATCAAGTTTGAACTGATCATATTTGTTTTGACATCATTCAGCCTCTGATAATTTGGCTTCCATTAGAACTCTTATTGACGGAATTTCAACCTCCACAGGGAGTACTGCTTCCATGCCATACACTAAGGAGAAGGGGGTTGCCCCTGTTGAGGTACGCACTGAAGTACGATATCCGTGTAAAGCATATGGTAGCATCTCATGCAAGTCCTTGTAGGTGGTTACCATCTTCTGCACTATCTTTTTGATGTATTTTTCTTTCTTTGTTTTTTGCTTTTGTTTTTTTTTGCTTTTGATTTTTTTTGTCTGATTTTTTTGCTTTTGATTTTTTTTGCTGCTTTTTTTTTTTTGCAGGCTCAATGGCACCATTCATCTGGGAGTTGATCAGGAATGCTGTAGTGCCCAAGTTAATCACCTTCAGTGCTTCTTCATGAGACTGAATGATGTTCTTTTTATATTCTAGTGACAGATAAGATCTTTTCGACAATCCCTTCATCCTCCTCCTCTTCAGCTTCGTAAACAGGGAACTCAAAGTCGGGAGAGAGCATAGGGTTATAGTGTTCAACGGGTTTATTGGTGTTTAGATTTACATATGATTGATGATTGATTTGAGAAAATGAGTTGATGCAACATTTGAAAATGATTAAGAAGAAAACAAATAAAAGAAAAATAATTAACTTTTTGGTTTTTTGTGTTACCATTTTCCAGAAAAAACAAAATATAAAAAGACAAAGTCGAGGACAAAACGACTTTTTATTTAATGATGGGAATGCATGAAGCAAAAAACCCTAAAAAGTTCACTTTCGTCTTGGGCGGAACGAAAGGATTTTTTTTGAAAAGACAAGACAACAAAACACATTACTTGGACCTATGAGTAGCTGAGGGAATGTCAACAATGACCCAATTGCAGTAACCTCTGCCATGTGTTACAAAATTCACTGCCACCTTCTTCAACAGGGTGAGCTTCTGAGCAATCTTGCACCAAATTAACATATGGGGTCCCATGGCCAGGTAGTAGATTAGCTTGCACATCGGGACTCGACCCTTTGAAGGATAGGATGTTGGCCTGGATCAACTTCTGGACTTCGGCTTTCAAGGCATAACAATGCTCAACGTCATGACCGGGTGCCCCTTGATGGAAAGCACAAGAGAGATCAGGTTTATACCCCTGTGGCAACCTTTCAGGTACCTTAGGAGGTGCCCTAGTTTGAACAAGATTGTCATCAAGCAAAACGGGGAGCAACTCTGCATACGCCATGGGGATTGGATCAAAATGGGATGTCCGCTGAACCCGATTCTGTTGTCGAGGCTGTTGTCGATACTGTTGCTGAGGCCTTTGTTGGGGCTGGAGCTGATTTCTGGATAGCCGGAGTTGGGGTTCCAAAAGAGGTGGGACGAAAACCTTCGTCTGATAGAAATGGCATCCCCATGGGTAAGCTCTAGACGTGCCGGGTGGTGGAGCAAGTATGGTAGAAGTTGGTAAAGCAAATAAGATTGGCTGCTCAAGAGTAGTGACAGCAGGTTGAGGAACTGACGTCTGGGCTTGGGAAGCCAACAGAGCATTCATCATGGAGGTCAACTTCTCCATCCCTTCCCGAAGATTGGCCACCTCTTCCCGGAGGTTCTGGTTTTCTTGCTCTAACAGATCCATTCTTTTCCGATTAGCCATAGTGTTGTAAATGTGATTCAGTTTGTGGAGAATTCGTCGGGCCACTTTCTTTGGACGGTGGCTGATTAACCTTTGAAGTAGTAAACACAGTGTGAGACTCGATTTGGGAAACTATGAATGCAGGATGATGCATGATTATGCTTATGCAAAAAAAGAAAGTTTTGTTATCGAAGGACTTGTCGAAGTAATTGTAAACATCATAGTTTGAACGTTTCATTTAAAATATTACAAACAATCCCCTTTTTGGGAACAAAGCCAAGGGATATGCTCAGAAGTTCATCAATAGAAACCTTAAAAGGGCCCCGATATTTCAAACTTGAGGATGCCAAGTGATCTCCCATAACGAGTTTGGAAAATCCTCCGGACTAGTCACTAAAGATCCTAGCTTCCTTAAGTTTGTCAAATCCGGGCTTTTGAGTTTGTACTTCTGAGTGTTTCTCTTTGTGAAGTTCATTCCTACGATGTTTACAACAAAACTTGTCTAAGTCCTTCGAATCTTGATGGAAAAATGTTTATGAATGAATGCATGTATGTATGATTTATGCTAAAGAGCGGAGAAAACATGGTGAGGTTAAGTCCATAATGTTGGAGCTGAAGGGTAAACACACCATTTGGTAAGGACTATGGTTTCATATGTACCTGTATCACGGGTTCTACCAAGTTCCCAAAGTCATTGACCACTTCCGAATATTGTCGGATTACGGGACTGACTCCCGGTCCAACAACGTCCGTAGGAAAGTCTCGTTTGAGTGTAGTATCGCGTATCAACCAATTCAAGACTACTCTTGATTAGCCACCGCACTACGTCCTAAAAGGCCAAGATGGGTTAGGTAACTAAAGGTCCTCAACTTCATAGGTCACTTGAAAATATCAATGCCGAACACGACTACTCATGCCAACATAGTAATACTTCCAAGATTCCTCCATTGAGCGGGGTTATCACATGTGCCACATCCGAAACTCACTCTCGGAAAGCCACTATGATTATACCACCATCCTATCTTATGTTTCCCTCAAGTCCGGGTGTAGGACTTATCTCACCACTCACGTAAAATGATAAACACTTAAGCATGTATTTACAATTACAAATAATAATAAAGCATAAAGATAAAGAAAAGCAAGATAGGTTTAACCCACTTAGGATTTTAGTCCCCAGTGAAGTCGCCATTTTTCTGTCGCGGTGATTTTTGGATATCAAGCTATTAATTAGCGTTGACTCGCAATTTTAAGATTCACCACCGATCTTTTATTTTTCCGAGGAAAAGGGAGAAAGTTCGAAAAACCCTATTTTTAGAGAGATCAAGGTCCGGGAGTTGGTTACGCAAAGGGAAGGTATTAGCACCCTAAACGTCTATAGTACTCTATAGGAACCTCTTGCTTATTCTTATCTTTATGCTAAATTGATTATTTGTTTGTAAAATAAATGCTTAAGTGTAGAAGACTAAAGTGATGAAAAAGAAAGAAGAAAAATATTTTTGTTATTTTGTTGATTTGGAAAGACAAAGTCTTTTGCCTACGTACCCGAGCGGGATCAAAATCACGTAGTTCGGGGTAAAAAGCCGAGTGATTGGTTTTGATTGTTTTTAAAGTTTGAAAAAAGTTTTGAGAAAGATAAGAGGCCGAAAGGCATAGAAGGATAAAAAGAAGTGAGTTTGATTGATTTTAAATTGAAGAAAAAGTTTGATTGATTAAAAGTTGATTGAAATTTGATTAAGAAAAGAAATGACAAAGATTAATTTTTTTTTGAAGTTTTGATTATGAAGTGTTTTTGGATTTTGACTATTTGACTTTTTTTTTTATGAAAATTTTGATTGAGTCCTAAGGTCCAGAGACTAAGTTATGCTGAGATAGTCCAAACGCGCCGGATCCCTCAAAATGACGTTGGATCAAGTGAGGGTCATTTTCCTCGGATACGGTCCAAATTACATTATCATCCACGGCATAAAGCATAAAATAAATGTGAGTGTCGGTGCATATTCTCATTTATTATTATTTACATTGGACCTAGATACATTCTAATAGCAATAAGATAAATGACAAAAAATAATAAAAATTGCATTAAAGTAAATATGCTAAAGGAAATAAAAATAATGCATGAAATGCAAAACAATAAATAAATATGGTGCAAATAAATAAAGAAAAAAATAAAAATGCAAGACATAAAACAAATATGATGCTGAAAATAAAAAAAGAAAATAAAAAAAAATGCAGAGCATAAAATAAATATGATGCAATAAAAAAATAAAAATGCAAGACATAAAATTAAATATGGTGCAAAAATTAAATAAAGAAAATAAAAATGCAAGACATAAAATAAATATGAGGCTGAAAATAAAATGCAAGACATAAAATAAAAATGGTGCTGGAAAATAAAAAAAGAAAATAAAAAATGCAAGACAAAAAAAAATAAATATGATGCAATAAATAAAAATGCAAGACATAAAGTAAATATGATGCATAAAATAAAATAAATAAAATAAAAAATAAAAATGCATGGGGTACTGGAAATTAAAGACAATAAATAAAGTGCATGAAAAAATAAAAAAAATAAAAAAATAAAAGTGCAAGAAAAAGAAATAAAAATAAAAAGAATAGAGAAGAAGAAGGGGGGTGCAGAAAGTAGAAAAGGGGGTGCAGAAAGTAAATGAGTAGAGAAAGAGGGAAGAGCAGTTGGCCATGTGCTGGGCTGTGTTTGGGCCTAGGCTATTTAACTGTTTTTTTTTTCAGATTTCTCTCATTTCCATTTTATTTCCTCTCTCCTCTTCTCTCTAACACAAAAACAGCTCTCCCCTCTCTCTAAGAGATGGGCCACCGGAAAGTTCCTCCGGCGTGGTGGTCGCCGGCGGCGCCACCGCGCCGGAGCTGGAAAACCTCTATTTTTCAAAACTTTTTTGCTCTTTAAAATTCCTTTTTCTCTCTTATCTCAAAAATCACACTAGTTTTTTAAAAATCGTTACGGAATGGCCTAGATCTTGCTTTCAAAGTTCGTTGTCATACCCCATTTTTTGACTTATATTTTTGTGTATGTGTTTCATCTTTTATTATTTTTATTATTACTTATTATTACTTTGTATTATTTCCTTCTTGTTGTAGTATTTTTATTTGCATTTTATTGATATCATTACTAGCATTTCCATTAGCCTTAATATCATTAATAGTGTCATTTTGTTTTTCTTTAATAATATTATTATTATTACCTTTACTACTATTTATTTTAATTAATAAGTTTTATCCTTTTTATTGTCATTTTATTATTATTATTATTAAATATCATCTTTTTTTATTTTTATTAGTATTGTCTACTATTTTCCTTATTATCATCATCATTTGCATTTCTTGCATTTTTAATCATCATTATCATCATTATATATTGTTATTATTATTTGCCCCATTTTTCCTTTTTTATTTTAAATACAAAAATTAAAAAAAGTGGAGTTCGCAGTGCGAACTCACCTTCGCACTGCGACCTCTGCGAAAATTCTGCAGATTTTTATATAGTTGTTTATCTTTTTTGCTTTCAACTAGGATTATCATTAGTAGCATTATTACTTGCATTCTTGTTATTTTGTGACTGATTTGGTGCAGCAAGGCAAGATTTAATGTGTGACATTAAAGGTAAAAGGAAAGAAGAACTTTCTTCCAACCTTTCATGTGATCAAACAATTTGGCTATCCTTGGTCAGTTTTTGTCCCCCCAAATTGACCCCTCACCTAACCTAAACATGCCAGCCAGCTGCTTGATCCATTTCCTTCCCTTTTACCCTGCCAAAACCAGTCAATCCCAAGTGGTTTATGTTGCAAAAAAGCTGTGTGACATGCCCTGTTTTGACCTGAATTTCTTCCCCCACACATAAGCCCACATGCTGATTTTGATTCCCCCAATCTCCCTGTACATGGCAGTACACGTTTTGATTGTTTGACCTTCCAGGATTGCAAGGTTTGATCCCAAGAATCATCCCTTTTGCAGCTGCCCTGTTTTACAGATTTTACCATCATTACCTTCTAGAATCAATGGCATTTGTGGCTGAGATCAGTCAAGACCTTGCCCCTTGGCACAAGGCAAAGCAATTCCTATCCATTAGCATTAAATGCAAAGTGATCTAGCCTGAGTTTAGCTCATGATCAGCTAGTGTTTTAGGATTTTATTCATCATTGTTCATCATTACATAGATTGCATTTTTGCCTATAAAAGGGAATGCAAAACACACCAACTGAGACACAACTGAAACACATTGAAAGCCAGTCAAAAACAGACCACTTCAGAGAGCTAACACACACGAAATTCACACCAAAAATCCCTTGCATTACAACACAAAATCAGTCCATCACAAACACTTTGAACCTTGTTCATAACCTTTCACAAAGCAAGCAAGCTACTTCAGGTCTTGTTCAAGCATTGCTAGGAGTTCTGTAAGTCTCCTATAACTTTTCTTTTCTATTGTATTTGCTGTTTGCATATCTTGCTTTGTCCAATTTTGTTTTGTGAACCAAAACCTCTTTTGAACCTCAAAAAGGACCTCAAAGGGGCCAAGCTTTAAAACTGTGTTTTTCTACCCTTTTTTCTTCCTTTTTGTCAAGTTTCTTAACCTCCTTTAGGTTCTGAATCTTGCTTAGAAGCAGTTTCTGAACTTCTGTTCAGAAACAGCTTCTGAGTTAAGAAATTCGCATACTTCGCAGAGCCAAGCCTTGCTCGCACTGCGAACACACCAGAACCTGACTTCGCAGAGCCAAGTTCTGGTTGCTCTGCGAAGTATGTGAAATTCAGAACATGAATCAGGCATTCAAATGTCAAATTTTTGGGATTCTAGCCCTTGATTCAGAACCTAAAGAGGGTTAAAACCATTTTGGTCCAAACCCAACTCATAATCATGCACAACTTTGAAGATTTCACAAGTTCGTGCGACAAAATTTGAGTAACTTGTGAAACAAGTTATGTTCTTAATATTTTCAAAACCAAGTTTGAGCAACAAGCTAAGTTCGCCTATTTCAAAACAAACTTGAACAACCACGTTGTTCATGATTTTCAATCCAAACGCGAACTTAAGCCGAGTTTGCTCACTCTTTTTAACCAAGCTCGAATTGAGCCGAACTTGTGAACTTTCCAACGTTTTGCATGTTTTATGATTGTGTTTGCCATTCAAATTTGAACCAAACTTGTTCTTGAGTTTAAATAGCTTAAGCAACAAGTAACGTTCATGATTTTTAATAAAATCGAACAACAAATTTGTTCGTGTTTTCTTTTCTTTTTTACATGTATCCTTTTAAAGCTTTGGTTCCCTTTGAGATTCCTCCGAGTGACAAAACCAAACTTGAATGAAACGGGAATGGCTTGACGTATGTCTCCCCAAACCTCGATTGCACGAATGCGTGACGTATGTCTCGTCGCTCGGGCAATCGTCATTCCACCCTTGACGCGTCTAGCACGCTCAACCTTCCCTTGGCCCCCTTGTGGCCATTTTTACCCTTTTCTTGGCCCTCGTGGTCAATCCGAACCTTTCGCGCCTTGCGCGTTTTATTTTTAACCTTTTTACGCCTTGCGCGAATTTTTCGCCTCAGTGCGTTTGTCTGTCTTTTGTTTATTTAATTTTAAAAACATTCACGCCTTGCGCGATCTTATCGCCTAGCGTCCATCTTTCACCATTTTAAAACTTTGTACGTCTTCGTACGTTTTTAAAACCTTTGCTCACGTCCGAGCGTAAAACTTTTTCATCAAATCATTTACTTTTATGCATTGTCGTCAGTGGCCAGCTCGGCAACAACCCGAGCAGCTGACTTTTACTTTCTTGTCGTCAATGGCCAGTTCGTCAGCAACCCGAGCAGTTGACATTTATTTTCATTACACTTTTTCTTTATTTTCAAACTTTTTCGCTCGGACGCGATCAATCTTTTTTTAACTAAAACGAATCAACATACAAACGTTTTTCTACCAAAGAACTACGTACGCTTTGAATTCTCCGACTACCGGGAGATACGTAGGAGCAAGATCGACATCTTGTCAAGCCCATTAATAAAAAACTTGTTTTTCCCTTTTCGTTTGTTTTTATCTCTTTCTTTATCCCGCATTATGTCTTTATATATATTTCCTTTTATACACATTTAAACACGTAAGTAAAACATCGAACCATTTTAAGCCTAAGCCGACTAAGAGGTTCCCGTTGAGTACAACGGATGTGAGGGGTGCTAATACCTTCCCCTCGCATAATCGACTTTCGAACCTAAAATCTTTTCTCAAGGTAATTTAGAACTTTTTTCCTTTTTCCCCGAAAAATTAAAAGTTCAGTCGTAATTTAGAATTAGTGATTCAAAGCTTCCCCAATAGCTTGACATCCGAAATTCGACGCGACATTCGTAAACGCTACCTTTGGCTTTCTTGGAATCGGTTTGGTTCTGGTTCTGGTGTAGTTTGTTGGCCGGATTTGTGTTCTTTTTGATGTGGGTTTTGCGTGTTTCTATTGTTGGGATTCGGTTTATGTTTGGCTGAGTGATGGAGGGTTGTGGTGGCGTGAGGGAGGTTGTGGGAGGCTGGGCTGGCCGCGGTGGTTGTACTGGTGAAGGAGGGGTGTGGTGGCGTGTTGGTAGTTGTGGGTAGCCGAGGATGAGAAGAGAAAAAGGAAAAAAAAGGGTTTAGTTTTCCGGTGACCGGATTGTTGTTTTCCGGTGGCCGGGTTTTGAATTGTTGGTGGTTGATGGTGGTTTGAGGGTTTTGGTGTGGTGGTTCTGATTGGTACTTTCTCTGACACGTTTTTCTTGGTACCCGTGAACAGTACGCTCTGTACTATTTATAGCAAAAAGGACAGATGAAAATGGACAAAAATGCCCCTTTCTGGGCCTGGACAGATAATTGACTGAAATTGGACTAAAGAAAATTAAATTAAAAAAACTAACAGTAGAATAAAAATATTATTAATAAAAAACGAAAACAACAAAATAAAAATAGAAAACACTACAAATAAAAAGAAAATAAAAAAGAATAAACTAAAAATAATAAAAATAATAATAACTGATAAAAATAATAATAAATAAAATAAAACGGTCGCCTTCGGAACAAAAATGAGGTATTTTAAAATACCTTCCTGCCGAAATTTCGTCTGAAACGACGAAAATTTCTGGCTCAAAAGACGAGAGAAATGAAATAAAAACGGGTCAAAAATGGGGTATGACAGTGAACTTGTGAGATTATGTGGATTTGGTTGTGTTGAAGTTGTTGTTGTTGTTGTTTATGAGAATTGTGATTAAATTGGTGAAAATGATTAAGTTGTTGTTGAAATGATTTAAGTTGATTCATGCTTGTTGAATTAAGTGATTTGATTATGTTAATTTGGAGTGAAAGTTGGAATTGTTGTTGTAATGTTGTGTTTGGAGAATTAAGTTGTTTCGGAAGGAAATGAATTTTTGAGACGAACATTGAATTAAGTTGATTAAGTTGGAAATAAGTGATTATGGATAAGTTGTTTAAGTTAATTTGAGGTGTAATTAACTGAATTAAATTGGTTTGAGGCTTTGAAACGATTTTGGTGCGAATTGGATCGAAAAACGATGTTGAAAATGGTATTTTCGCGAAAAACAGAAAAATCAGAATATCATGTCCTGATGGTCACGCACGACTGTGCGCCCCTGGGAAACGGACCGTGCGTGAGTCTCGACATTGGTCAGCACGATCGTGCGCCCCTGGAGCACGACTGTGCGACCCTGATTTTGTGGGAAAACCCTCTTTTATGACTTTTTGAAGTATCTAATGCACATGAATGGTTCCCAAACCTCTAAACTTGATCTATGAGTGTTTAATCATGATGTAATTGGTTGATTAACTTGGACTTAAGTATAAGGAAGTTTGGAAGTTAAATCGGTTAAAGACAGACTTGTGAATTATCTTGGATTAAGTTGTGGAATGCATGTGGACTTAGTAAATAAGTAATGAGGTATGTAAGGTGAGGAATGATGATGAGTTAGTAGGTTAAAGTAACCTTGTTTAATTAAATGTGTGTTGTGGATTATGTAAATGAAGCTAAATGAAGATGTGATGTTATGTGTTAAGTGATGATGATATATGATATATGATAAGTTACGATGTTGATAAGCGACGATGTTTGATAAGTGACGATGTTGATAAGTGACAGTGATATAAGTGACGATGAAGTGACGATGAACATATGTATGATTGTTGATGATGTTAGTGTCGAGTCATATGTATGTATGTGATGTTGAGTCGTAATGTATGAACATGCATTCATTCATGAGTCGAGTCCAGTGATAATTGTCATACCCCATTTTTGACCCGTTTTTATTTCTTGTCTCTCGTCTTTTAGGCCAGAAATTTTCGTCGTTTCAAACGAAATTTCGGCAGGGAGGTATTTTAAAATACCTCATATTTTGTTCCGAAGGCAACCTTTTATTTTATTATTTTGTTATTTTGTTATTTTTATTATTTGTCATTATTATTTCTTTTCTTTTTAGTTTTAGTTTTTTTATTTTCTTTTTTTAGTGTTTTCTTTTTATTTTATTTTGGATTTTCGTTTTTTTATTAGTATTATTTTTATTTTACTGTTGTTCTTCCTTTTTTCATTTTTCAGTCATTTTCTTTGGTCCAGGCCCAGAGGGGCAATTTTGTCCATTTCATCTGGCTCTTTTACTATATATAGTACAGTAATTGTACTGTTCACGCAGGTCAGAAACAGTCAGAAAAGTACACATCATCAGTGAGCCCAGCCACCACAAACCACCAACTCAGCCACTCTCAGGCCACCACCAACCACCAACACAAAAAACTCAAATCATATTTTCTTTCCTTTTTCTTTAGGAACCGAAAACTCAAGCCAAAGCAAAAGCAAAAATTGAAACAAATCGTGAATCACAATAACCATCACACAACCAACAGCATACACACACATAAAGGTCAACACCAAACCAAATCCATAGCCACACAAATCGACCACCATATAACCGAACTCAGACCACCATAAGCAAAACTAACCCAAACGCAAAAGCAACACAGAAATTCGAAGCTCAAAAAACCACAAGAACAAAGGTAGTTTTCGAAACTTTAAACGTAGATCTACACTTTTCTGTCAAGAATCTTAGAAAACTAAGCTCGGATTCGGAACAAGAATAAAAATGGATTTCTAAAAATGTAAAAAAATTTTGAAACGGAGAATTTTTTTTCTCCGGCGCGGTGGTGCAGCCGGCGACCACCGCGCCGGAAAAAGGAACTGAACGTGAGAAGAAGAGAGAGGAGAGAGCTTCTGCTTTTTCCAGAAAGAAAGAGAGAGAAAGAAAAGTGTGGTTTGATTTTTTTTTTTTATTAGCTTTTCCTTTTTATATTAATGCAAAATGCCTTGGATCTAGTACACCCATTTGTTTGTGTTCCAATGAACCATCAGGGATGGACCGTTGGATCTTGGATCTAACGGCCTGTATTATTCCCTGTTATAATCAAATGTGTGTCCCTCCTTGGCTTTTCCTGTATTCCTTTTCTTTTAGTCCTTTGATTTTTAATCTGGTGGCTGAGGTTAAGTCCTCTTATGATTAGATCTGGACCCTCTATCTGATCAGATGGTCCAGATTTAATCTGTTTGGGCCCCTTTCTATTTCTTATTTTCTCTACTCTTTTACTTTCTGCACTCCCCCTATTACTTCTGCACCCCCCCTTCTTCTTCTCTATTCTTTTATTTTTATTTCTTTTTCTTGCACCCTTTTTTTATTATTTCTTTTATTTTTTATGCACTTTATTTATTGTCTTTAATTTTCAGTACCCATGCATTTTTTTTTATTTTTTTATTTTTTTATTTTTGCACCATATTTATTTTATGTCTTGCATTTTATTTTCTTTTATTTTATGCATCATATTTAATTTTATGTCTTGCATTTTTATTTTCTTTTATTTATTTTCCAGCACCATATTTATTTTATGCCTTGCATTTTAATTTCCAGCACCATATTTACTTTATGTCTTGCATTTTTATTTTCTTTTTTTTTATTATTTTATGCATCATATTTATTTTATTGTCTTTTTATTTTTTCTTTTAGCATCATATTTATTTTATGTCTTGCATTTTTATTTTCTTTTTATTTTATTTTCAGCATCATATTTATTTTATGTCTTGCATTTTTTTATTTCCTTTATTTATTTTATGCACCATATTTAGTTATTATTTTGCGTTTCATGCATTATTTTTATTTTCTTTAGCATATTTACTTTAATGCAATTTTTTTTATTATTCTTGTCATTTATTTTATTGCTATTAGAATGTATCTAGGTCCAATGTAAATAAATATAAATGAGAATATGCACCGACACCACATTTTTTTTTTTTTTATGCTTTATGTCGAGGACGATATCGTAATTTGGACCGTATCTGAGGAAAAGGACCCTCACTTGATCCAACGTCATTTTGAGGGATCCAGTGCGTTTAGATATCTCAGCATAACTTAGTCTCAGGACCCTAGGGTTTAATCAAAATTTTCATAAAAAAGTCAAAAAAGTCAAAATCCAAAAATATTTTATAATCAAAATTTTCAAAAAAGGTCAATCTTATCTTTCTTTTCTTAATCAAATTTTTAATCAACCTTTAAACAATCAAAACTTGTTTTTTTTCAAATTAAAATCAATCAAACTCACTTCTTTTTTTTCTTCTATGCCTTTACGGCCTCTCATCTTTCTTAAAACCTTTTTCAAACTTTAAAATCAACCAAAACCAATCACTCAGCTTTTTACCCCGAACTACGAGATTTTGATCCCGCTCGGGTACGTAGGCAAAAGACTTTGTCTTTCCAAATCAATAAAAATAACAAAAATATTTTCTCTTTCTTTTTCATCACTTTAGTCCTTTTACACTTAGGCATTTATTTACAAGCAAATAATCATTTAGCATAAAGATAAAATAAGCAAGAGGTTCCTATAGAGTACTATAGACGTTTAGGGTGCTAATACCTTCCCTTTGCGTAACCAACCGCCGGACCTTTGATCTCTCTTTTAAAATAGGGTTTTTCGAACTTTCTCCCTTTTCCTCGGAAAAATAAAAGCTCGGTGGTGAAATTAAAATTGCGAGTCAACGCTAATTAATAGCTTGATATCCAAAAATCACCGCGACAGAAAAATGGCGACTTCACTGGGGACAAAATCCTAAGTGGGTTAAACCTATCTTGCTTTTCTTTATCTTTATGCTTTATTATTGTTTGTAATTGTAAATACATGCTTAAGTGTTTATCTTTTTACCTGAGTGGTGAGATAAGTCCTATACCCGGACTTGAGGGAAACATAAGATAGGATGGGGTATAATCAACGTGCCATACCAGGAGTAGTCTTGGGTTTTGGTACATGTGATAACCCCGCTCAATGGAGGTCTCTTAAGAGTAGTACCATGTCAACATGAGTAGTCGTGTTTGGCATTGCTATTTTTAAGTGACCTATGAAGTTGAGGACCTTTAGTTACCTAACCCATCTTGGCCTTTTAGGACGTAGTGCGGTGGCTAATCAAGAGTAGTCTTGAGTTGGTCGATACGCGATACTACACTCAAACGAGACTTTCTTACGAACGTTGTTGGATCGGGAGTCAGTCCCGTAACCCGACAATATTCGGAAGTGGTCAATGACTTTGGGAACTTGGTAGAACCCGTGATACAGGTACATGTGAAACCATAGTCCTTACCAAATGGCGTGTTTACCCTTGACTCCAACATTTCGGACCTAACCTCACCATGTTTTCTCCGTACTTTAACATAATCATGCATACATGCATTCATTCATAGACATTTTTACCATCAAGTATCAAAGGGCTTAGACGAGTTTTGTCGTAAACATCGTAGGAATGAACTTCACAAAGAGAAACACTCAGAAATACAATTTCAAAAGCTCGGATTTGACAAGCTTAAGGAGGTTGGGATCTTTAATGACTAGTCCGAAGAATTTTCTCGAACTCGTTATAGGAGATCATTCGGCATCCTCAAGTTTGAAATATCGGGACTTTTTCAAGATTTCCCCTAATGAACTTTTGAGCACATCCCTTGGCTTTGTTCCTAAAAAGGGGACTGTCTGTAATATTTTAAATGAAACGTTCAAAACTATGATGTTTACAATTACTTCGACAAGCCCTTCGATAACAAAACTTTCTTTTTTGCATAAGCATAATCATGCATCATACTGCATTCATAGGTTCCAAATCGAGTCTCACACTTTGTTCACCAATAAAAGGTTAGTCTGTCGCCGTCAAAAGGAAGTGGCCCGTCGTGTTCATTGCAAGCCTACTCGAATTCACAACACTCGAGCACATCAGAGAAAAAGAATGGATCTGTTAAAGCAAGAAAACCAAAACCTCCGGGAAGAGGTAGCTAGTCTCAGGGAAGGGATGGAGAAGTTAACCTCCATGATGAATGCTTTGTTAGCTTCCCAAGCCCAAACGTCAGTTCCTCAGCCTGTTGTCACTGCTCTTGAGCAACCAATCTCGATGGCTTTGCCAACCTCTACCGTGCTTACTCCTCCGCCCGGTCTGTCATTCACTCAAGTGGCTGCAACAAATTCAACACCTCTTATCCACTCCATCCAACAAGAGGCCGTGCCTATCTTTCGTGCTGAAAGTGTTGGAAATTTTGACAGGATGTTTGAACTTCAAGAGAAATTTGACGGAATGCAACGGGAAGTTGAAGCTCTCCGGGGAAAAGACTTGTTTGGCAAAGATGCTCGAGAACTCTGTTTGGTTCATGATGTTGTAATACCGCCTAAGTTCAAGGTCCCTGACTTTGAAAAATATAAGGGGAATTCGTGTCCACGTAGCCATCTGGTGATGTACGTGAGGAAGATGTCTATGCACACTGATAATCACAAGCTTCTTATCCACTTCTTTCAGGACAGTCTGACTGGTGCTGCTTTGAAATGGTATATGAACCTGGACAGTGCAAGCATCCACACTTTCAATGATCTTGGTGAGGCTTTCATTCGCCAATATAAGTATAATCTGGATATGGCCCCAGATCGTGACCAGCTCCGTGCGATGACACAGAAAGATAAAGAAACATTCAAAGAGTATGCTCACCGCTGGAGGGAAGTGGCAGCTCAGATTGTCCCGCCTTTAGAAGAAAAAGAGATGACCAAAATCTTCTTGAAGACCCTTGGTCAATTCTATTATGAGAGGATGGTTGCCAGTGCACCAACAGATTTCACCGAGATGGTAAACATGGGAATGCGTCTAGAGGAAGGAGTCCGAGAAGGACGGTTATTTATAGAAAGTGCTCAGGAGTTTGGGAATGGTTTCTCAGGAAAGAAAGAGCAAGAGGTAAGTATGGTGGCCCATAGACAGCCTCGACAACATAATCAGGTTCAGTGGATATCCCATTTTGATCCAATCCCCATGGCATATGCAGAGTTACTTCCCGCTTTGCTTGATAAAAACCTCGTTCAAACTAAGGCACCCCCTCGAGTACCTGAAAGGTTGCCACGTGGGTATAGACCTGATCTCTATTGTGCTTTCCATCAAGGGGCACCCGGTCATGACATTGAGCGCTGTTACGCCTTGAAAGCCGAAGTCCAGAAGTTGATCCAGGCTAACATCTTATCCTTCAAAGAGTCGAACTCCAATGTGCAATCTAATCCACTACCTGGTCATGGGACCCCGTCTGTTAACTTGGTGCAAGATTGTTCAGAAGCTCACCCTGATGAAGAAGGTGGTAGTTAATTTTGTAACACATGGCAGAGTTTACCGCAATTAGGTCGCTGTTGACGTTCCCTCAGGTTACTCATAGGTCCAAGTAATGTGTTTTGTTGTCTTGTCTTTTCAAAAAAATCCTTTCGTTCCGCCCGAGACGAAAGTGAACTTGTTTAGGGCTTTTGTTTCATGCATTCCCATCATCAAATAAAAAGTAGTTTTGTTCTCGACTATGTCTGTTTTATATTTTGCTTTTTTCCTGGAAAATGGTAACACAAAAAACCCAAAAATATTTCATTTTTACTTTTATTTCCAATCAATTTCAAAAAAAATCTGCATTGTTCACTCATTTTCTCAAACTAACCATCAATCACATGCAGACTAAGCATCAATAAACCCGTTGAACACTGTAACCCTATGCTCTCTCCCGACTTTGAGTTCCCTGTTTACGAAGCTGAAGAGGAGGAGGATGAAGGGATTCTCGAAAAGATCTCTCTGTTACTAGAATATGAAAAGAACATCATTCAGTCTCATGAAGAAGCACCGGAAGTGATTAACTTAGGCACTACAGTACTCCTGATCGAATCCCAGGTGAATGGTGCCATCGAAGCTGCACAAAAAAAAAAAGCAAAAAAATAATAGCAAGAGCAAAAAAATCAAAAGAAAAAATCAAACAAAAAAGAAACAAAAGCAAAAAAAAAACAAATGCAAAAAGAAAACAAAAGCAAAAAAAAACAAAAGAAAAAATACATCAAAAAGATGGTGCAGAAGATGGCAACCACCTACAAGGACTTGCATGAGACATTACTGCATGCTTTTACACGGATATCGTACTTCAGTGCGTACCTCAACAGGGGCAACCCCTTTTCCCTTTGGTATACAGCATGAAAGTTCTAATGGAAGCCAAATTATCAGAGGCTGAATGATGTCAAAACAGATATGATCAGTTGAACTTACTTGAAAAGAAACGCATGAAGGCCTTGTGCCATGAGCAACTTTATCAACAGAGGATGAAGCAAGCTTTTGACAAGAAGGTTCGTCCTCGTGTGTTTCAAGAAGGAGATCTTGCACTCAAGAAGGTTTTATCTTTCCAACCTGATTCCAGGGGCAAGTGGACGCCTAACTATGAAGGTCCATATGTCGTCAAGAGAGCTTTCTCCGGTGGCGCATTAACTCTTACGACTGTGGATGATGACGAACTCTCTCGTCCTGTGAATGCCGATGCAGTCAAGAAATACTTTGTCTAAAAAATAAAAGAACAGCTCGGTAAGTCGAAAACCCGAAAGGGCGACTTAGGCAAAAAAGAGCGTCTCGGTGGATCGAAAACCCGAAAGGGCGGTCCAGGCAAAAATTAGAGACATCAAACAGAAAAATAATCATCCTGATAGGTCGAAAACCCGAAAGGGCGATCTATGCAAAAGTTAAGGATCAAAAGACAAAGTAACTGCATTGAGCTGATCTCCACTCACTTGGGGCACAATCAAATGTCAAAGAAGCTCTGAATCTGAAGCATCCAAACAGTGAAATTCAAAGTTGTCAGGGAGAATAGCGGTTATTGTGTTCAATGTACCTTCCCCTTATATTTACCATTTTCCAAACTTTGTAAGATCCATGGAGCCATGCCATCGGCGGGTCACCACTCTTTTAAATAAATTTGAGCCTATTGCCTTTCATTTGGAATTCCTATTTATTCAGTTTATAAAAAAAAAACTTCTTCTATTTTTTATGGTAGTACTTGAAACAAAATAGTTTTTAAAATCATAAATTTTTTTCTTGTCTTTTTGAAGAGCACAAACAACAAACACATTTTCTTTGAATTCATGAATAAGCGAAGGGGGCGTCAACAGCTATCCTGAGAACGGATAAACTTCGCAGTGCTGAACATGGTCAATTGCTTAAAAAAAAATATATACAAAAAAAAACAAAAAAAGAAATATATATATGAAAAAAGAAAAAGAAAAGAAATGAGCTCGGTAAGTCGAAAACCCGAAAGGGTGGCTTAGGCAAAAATGAGCGTCCCGGTGGATCGAAAACCCGAAAGGGCGATCCAGGCAAAAATTAGGGGCATACAAAAGAATATTTTCCCGGTGGATTGAAAACCCGAAAGGGCGGTCCAGGCAAAAATTAGGGATTCAAAAAAAAAACAAAAGATAAGCATGACCATAGAAGCACCAGTTCTTCTACCAGGTTTTTGGATTAGCACGCTCTCCCCAAGAAGTGTTTATTCCTCATCAGCCGCTGCCTATGTCGGGCTTTACCCCGTTTTTGTTTTGATGTACCCCAGTGGCACCATCCCCATTGAAGATTGCCAAGTGTTTGTGATGCGACGTCGGGTCACTTTCCCTCTCATCTGCATAACCTTGTCTCATCAAGTCCACCAGTTATACAATCGTACAGGTCAATCCTTCATACAATCACAAGTTAATCAGTCATCCAGTCACATAATTCAATCCTCCATACAGTCATACAAGTCGTGTCGTCATTCATGCATTCATACCTTCATGCATATACACATTCATGCATACACAATAAAAACAATATCATGTATACGTGGCTGCATTAACCATCATGAGTCTTGCTTCAATTATCTTTTCATTTCAATCATGAATAATTTGTAACCGTCTTCCCCAGGAAGTGATTACTCCTCATCATTTGTTGCATATGGTGGGCATTACCCCGTCAATGATTTGATATGTCTCTAATGGCATCATCCCCAATAAAGATTGCCGAGTGTTTATACTGCGTCGTCGGTCCACTCTCCATCTTATCCAATCTTGTCTCATCAAATTCATCAATTACACTATCACACAAATTAATCCTTCGTATAGTCATACAGTCACATAAATCATACATGTATTCATACATTCATGCATATACACATTCATGCATATACACATTCATGCATACAAACAACATCATGGTTGCGTTAACCACCCTGAATATTGTTTTGAATATCTTTCCATATCAATTGATCATGAATAATTTGTAACCCTCTCTTTCCCCAGATGTCATCCCCAGTATTTCATCCTGAGATATCATCCTCTTTTTCGCCAAGCGGCAGTTCCTTATCGAACGGCTTGTGCATTGTCTTATCCAGTCTTTTGTCGTCAGTGGCAAGTTCGGCAACAATCCGAACAGCTGACATTTATCTTTCATCCTGCATTTTAAATTTCATCATCTTTTAAATTTCATCCAGCATTTAAATTTCATCCTGCATTTAAATTTCATCCTGCTTTTAAATTTCATCCAGCATTTAAATTTCATCCAGCTTCTAAATTTCATCCAGCATTTACTTTTGTTTCCAGTCGTCAGTTGACTCGTTCGGCAATACCCCGAACAGCTGGCATTTATCCTTTTTGTTTCCTGTCGTCAGTTGATTAGTTCGGCAATACCCCGAGCAGCTGGCATTTATCCTTTTTGTTTCCTGTCGTCAGTTGATTAGTTCGGCAATACCCCGAACAGCTGGCATTTATCCTTTTTGTTTCCTGTCGTCAGTTGATTAGTTCGGCAATACCCCGAACAGCTGACATTTATCTTTGTTTCTTGTCGTCAGTTGATTAGTTCGGCAATACCCCGAACAGCTGGCATTTACCTTTTTCTTGTCATCAGTTGGCTAGTTCGGCAATAACCCGAACAGTTGACATTTATCTTTGTTTCTTGTCAGTTGACTAGTTCGGCAATAACCCGAACAGTTGACATTCATCTTTGTTTCTTGTCAGTTGACTAGTTCGGCAATAACCCGGACAGTTGACATTTACCTTTCTTTCTTGTCGTCAATGGCAGTTCGGCAATAACCCGGACAGTTGACATTTACCTTTCTTTCTTGTCGTCAATGGCAGTTCGGCAATAACCCGGACAGTTGACATTTACCTTTCTTTCTTGTCGTCAATGGCAGTTCGGCAATAACCCGGACAGTTGGCATTTACCTTTATTTCTTGTCGTCAATGGCAGTTCGGCAATAACCCGGACAGTTGGCATTTACCTTTATTTCTTGTCGTCAATGGCAGTTCGGCAGTAATACGAGCAGTTGACATTTTTCTATGTTTCTTGTCATCTGGCTAGTTCGGCAATAACCCAAACAGTCGGCATTTATCTTTGTTCCTTTTGTCGTCAGTGGCAGTTCGGCAATAACCCGAACAGCTGACATTTATCCCCAGTAAAACCATGTGATCCCCCAGTGGAGTCAAACCCCGTTTCTATTAACAGACCCGGGTATCCTTTTGTTTTGCTACCCCCAGTCGAGCCATCCTCGCCGTCTTGCATTCATACTTGCATCGCAAGCATTCACAACTTTACATGCATAACAGTGCATTCATAGCATTTTGCAGTTGAATTCGGTCAAAAATGGTGTACTCTGTATTTAAGTCTCTTCGACCCGTCGATTTAAAAATTTCATTTTTAAATCTTCGAAGAAACTTAAATAGGGGCATCTGTCATACCCCATTTTTGACCCGTTTTTATTTCTTGTCTCTCGTCTTTTAGGCCAGAAATTTTCGTCGTTTCAAACGAAATTTCGGCAGGGAGGTATTTTAAAATACCTCATATTTTGTTCCGAAGGCAACCTTTTATTTTATTATTTTGTTATTTTGTTATTTTTATTATTTGTCATTATTATTTCTTTTCTTTTTAGTTTTAGTTTTTTTATTTTCTTTTTTTAGTGTTTTCTTTTTATTTTATTTTGGATTTTCGTTTTTTTATTAGTATTATTTTTATTTTACTGTTGTTCTTCCTTTTTTCATTTTTCAGTCATTTTCTTTGGTCCAGGCCCAGAGGGGCAATTTTGTCCATTTCATCTGGCTCTTTTACTATATATAGTACAGTAATTGTACTGTTCACGCAGGTCAGAAACAGTCAGAAAAGTACACATCATCAGTGAGCCCAGCCACCACAAACCACCAACTCAGCCACTCTCAGGCCACCACCAACCACCAACACAAAAAACTCAAATCATATTTTCTTTCCTTTTTCTTTAGGAACCGAAAACTCAAGCCAAAGCAAAAGCAAAAATTGAAACAAATCGTGAATCACAATAACCATCACACAACCAACAGCATACACACACATAAAGGTCAACACCAAACCAAATCCATAGCCACACAAATCGACCACCATATAACCGAACTCAGACCACCATAAGCAAAACTAACCCAAACGCAAAAGCAACACAGAAATTCGAAGCTCAAAAAACCACAAGAACAAAGGTAGTTTTCGAAACTTTAAACGTAGATCTACACTTTTCTGTCAAGAATCTTAGAAAACTAAGCTCGGATTCGGAACAAGAATAAAAATGGATTTCTAAAAATGTAAAAAAATTTTGAAACGGAGAATTTTTTTTCTCCGGCGCGGTGGTGCCGCCGGCGACCACCGCGCCGGAAAAAAGAACTGAACGTGAGAAGAAGAGAGAGGAGAGAGCTTCTGCTTTTTCCAGAAAGAAAGAGAGAGAAAGAAAAGTGTGGTTTGATTTTTTTTTATTAGCTTTTCCTTTTTATATTAATGCAAAATGCCTTGGATCTAGTACACCCATTTGTTTGTGTTCCAATGAACCATCAGGGATGGACCGTTGGATCTTGGATCTAACGGCCTGTATTATTCCCTGTTATAATCAAATGTGTGTCCCTCCTTGGCTTTTCCTGTATTCCTTTTCTTTTAGTCCTTTGATTTTTAATCTGGTGGCTGAGGTTAAGTCCTCTTATGATTAGATCTGGACCCTCTATCTGATCAGATGGTCCAGATTTAATCTGTTTGGGCCCCTTTCTATTTCTTATTTTCTCTACTCTTTTACTTTCTGCACTCCCCCTATTACTTCTGCACCCCCCCTTCTTCTTCTCTATTCTTTTATTTTTATTTCTTTTTCTTGCACCCTTTTTTTATTATTTCTTTTATTTTTTATGCACTTTATTTATTGTCTTTAATTTTCAGTACCCATGCATTTTTTTATTTTATTTTTTTTTTATTTTTGCACCATATTTATTTTATGTCTTGCATTTTATTTTCTTTTATTTTATGCATCATATTTAATTTTATGTCTTGCATTTTTATTTTCTTTTATTTATTTTCCAGCACCATATTTATTTTATGCCTTGCATTTTAATTTCCAGCACCATATTTACTTTATGTCTTGCATTTTTATTTTCTTTTTTTTTTATTATTTTATGCATCATATTTATTTTATTGTCTTTTTATTTTTTCTTTTAGCATCATATTTATTTTATGTCTTGCATTTTTATTTTCTTTTTATTTTATTTTCAGCATCATATTTATTTTATGTCTTGCATTTTTTTATTTCCTTTATTTATTTTATGCACCATATTTAGTTATTATTTTGCGTTTCATGCATTATTTTTATTTTCTTTAGCATATTTACTTTAATGCAATTTTTTTTATTATTCTTGTCATTTATTTTATTGCTATTAGAATGTATCTAGGTCCAATGTAAATAAATATAAATGAGAATATGCACCGACACCACATTTATTTTTTTTTTTATGCTTTATGTCGAGGACGATATCGTAATTTGGACCGTATCCGAGGAAAAGGACCCTCACTTGATCCAACGTCATTTTGAGGGATCCAGTGCGTTTAGATATCTCAGCATAACTTAGTCTCAGGACCCTAGGGTTTAATCAAAATTTTCATAAAAAAGTCAAAAAAGTCAAAATCCAAAAATATTTTATAATCAAAATTTTCAAAAAAGGTCAATCTTATCTTTCTTTTCTTAATCAAATTTTTAATCAACCTTTAAACAATCAAAACTTGTTTTTTTTCAAATTAAAATCAATCAAACTCACTTCTTTTTTTTCTTCTATGCCTTTACGGCCTCTCATCTTTCTTAAAACCTTTTTCAAACTTTAAAATCAACCAAAACCAATCACTCAGCTTTTTACCCCGAACTACGAGATTTTGATCCCGCTCGGGTACGTAGGCAAAAGACTTTGTCTTTCCAAATCAATAAAAATAACAAAAATATTTTCTCTCTTTCTTTTTCATCACTTTAGTCCTTTTACACTTAGGCATTTATTTACAAGCAAATAATCATTTAGCATAAAGATAAAATAAGCAAGAGGTTCCTATAAAGTACTATAGACGTTTAGGGTGCTAATACCTTCCCTTTGCGTAACCAACCCCCGGACCTTTGATCTCTCTTTTAAAATAGGGTTTTTCGAACTTTCTCCCTTTTCCTCGGAAAAATAAAAGCTCGGTGGTGAAATTAAAATTGCGAGTCAACGCTAATTAATAGCTTGATATCCAAAAATCACCGCGACAATAATGAAAGTGATGATGGGATTCCTCGGATAAAAGAACTCTGATATCCCAAAATCGGTACCACATGCATTTAGAGTCTTTAGGCGCATTGCATAAACATGACGAGTCTTATATGGCATTGTTTTGGTGTGAACTTGTGCATTAATGTGGTAATTGTATACTTGACGATGTTGACGTGAAGTGAATGGCTTATGTTGCTTGAGTGATTATTTATTGATGATAATATGTTATGTATATTATGAGTACCTTGTTGAAGTATTAATACAACTTAACTTGATGATATAATTGAAAATTGATTGTTGATAAGTATATGTTTGTAAGCTTGAGGAATCTTGAATTGATGTATGAGGGTAACCAAGCTTATGATTGAATGCGAATGTGCTATGTATATTTTGTAAGTTAAACCAAGCTTTATTAATATATGATTATGTGATGATGTTGTTGTTGTTTGCCTGAACTTACATGCGTTTATTAATCTCTTATGTTGAACGTATATCTTAACCTATAATGGCTTTTTGTCGCCTCACCCTTGTGGTGTAGACGTGCAGGTTGAGGAGTAGCTCTTGCATGTGAGTTTGATGAGGACGACGTGATGCCTACTCATGTTTATTGCTTTCTCGAGGAGTCTAGATTAAGGAGCTCTGATCTAGGACTTGGGGATTTTACCCTTTATGTCGTTTGATTCTATGAGATCTTTATGATCAAACTGATGTTGTTATGATTATGTTGAGATATTATGTTATGATCCGAGACATGACATTTGAGTTATGATATTATTTTCCGCTGTGCTATGAATATATATTCGATGAAATTTTTATGTTGGATATTTATATGAGATATTTGTAGAGTAATAACACCTTGATGTATGATAATGCATGATTTATCATTTTATAAATGTTCTCGGGGATCGGGGTGTTACAATGTGGTATCAGAGCAGGTCGGTCTAGTCCGGACCAACACTTGGTTATTGTCATGTTGTATGCGACATGTATGTGTGTATACTGTTGATGTTTTCTTGTCTAATTAGGTGGTGCCTGTTGTGTAGTAGAGAGATGGGAGGTAGGAATGATGTTGCGATTACGGAGGCGATGACGGCGATGGACCAGACACTAAGTCTTAATAAAGGGCACTCCAACAATATCACCCAACAACGTTGAGGAAAGACACGGGGGACGGCTCGTAAACCATAACCAAGGTATTCATGCAATCATCTCTTAACTTCGCTGGAATATCTGCACAAGAATTTCCCTCATGAATAATGTGGTGGAAGGTGAAATTCCAATGTTTCTTTATGAAATCTCCAACATATTGGCATAATAATGAAAGTCATGTGTGCCCAAAGTTACCAATTATACCACATAAAAAGAACTAGAGTAGCAGATGACCTTCACAAAGCCAGCTTGCCAACACAGTTTAAGACTAATAAGGAGAGTCGGTATCTTTGTATGAAGCATGTTGGACCAACCTATACTCCCATGAAAACCAAATTGAAAGCTTCGTCATAATTACACACAATACCTTCAAATCTTGCTTTCCCTTTATTAGTGAAAGAATTACCATCTACATTGAGCACTAGTGTTTCTTGATCACATCTATGTCATTGAAACTCGTGAACAAGATGATTTGAAGAAAGAGACAAGCATGCGAAGGCTTGAAGAGATATCCAAAATTCAATAAAAATGGAAGATATGATCAAGGCAAAATTATGTTAGGGGTCCTTTATCTTATTTATTTGTAACGATAGAGTCTTTTATCTTTATTTTTTCCCATTTATGTCCTTTATCTTTTAAAATCGCACAAATAAATCCTTTTATCCATTTTTTATTAAAAAAAATTGAGTTAGCAATCCACATAGGACAATCTTATTTTTAAAAAATATTTTTATTAGAAATTAAGAAACCCAACAAAATTTAAGAACACATTCATCCTCTTCATCATCATCATCTACTACATATCTTCAACTTCTTCCTTAATAAACCAAAAAAACAAAATCAAAGGATAAATAATACCAATATCATAGATAGCTTTGGCAATCAAACACAAAGTGTAATCCAGACTAAAGAGACGACACAACCCTCGAACCTCATGTAACCCACATCATGTCATGAAATCACCAGCACGTGGCAAAATGGATCTTTCCTCATTTTCATAGAATAGTCAAGAAGAAGGGGTCACTCTTTGCCGAATATATTTTGAGTGTTGTTAATATAGTATCATAATAACTTGGTACTTTGGCATCTGTCTTTTGATGATTGATATTTGAAATTTGATATAGTTATCTAGTTAAGTAGCTATTTCACTTTGTTGTTTGAGTTATAATAATCAAGCTTTAAATGTTGGTAAAATAAAAGCAAAAGAGTAAAAGAATCATGACCATTGATTTACATTTCTATGATACCTTAATTTGATCATGTTGAGGTTTTTGGTAATGAACACCTTTAACAAGATCAGCAACAATATATCCCATACCCAAGTGGTTGCATTTTGAGTGAATCGGTATATTGGAAATTTCTAAATTTCTTTACTTAATTATTCTTCTAATCATTTTCTCTTATTTAGGGTGCAAATTATGTGTTTGATGACTTTGTCAAGGCATCCTTCTAATTTTCAAAGAAAAAGAAACTCTAGTAATTTGAATTTCAGCTCTAAGGTAAGTAAAATCAATCAAACATTGTACAACTTAAAGATCAAATCTGGATACTCTTGATCAATAACTTAATTTTGAAAATGGAAAATTGAGACTTTTATTTTTGTCTAGAAGCTTAAGTGTTACGAATTTTAATTAAATAAATAACAAAAACGCAATTAAATATCATCAAGTGTAAACAAAAAAAAATCAATTTAAAATTAAAAAGTAATCAATTTTGAATTTTGCGTAAAATCATACACAATCGATTCTTCTTCACTTTCACATATTAAATATGACTGTTGAAGTCATGTATGTCAATCACTAAGAACACCACCATCTATATGAATGACATCACTAAGATATATCATGTAAAAAATCAATTATTTTCTATTATCCAGGTATTAAATATGACTTTTGAAGACATGTATATAATATGAAAATGAATATTATATTAGAAATGAGAAGTGATTTTAAATTATAACTTTTATTACGTTTATCTATTATTTATCTATTAATTATGAAATAATTGAATTTTTTAAATGATTAATAAATTTTGGAATGTTTCATTAATTTTGGACAAATTATAAATTAAATAAATTACCACGTTAACCTTAAACGAGGAACATCATCAACATTATATATTTCTTTGGTCCCTAATTTCTCGTCGTCTATTTTTTTGTATTTTTCTTTTCTTTCTTCTTCTTGCAGACATGCGTAAAAATAAAAGACACTTGTGTAATTAAATGCGCAAATTAAAAATGTATAAATTAATTTTCACACAACCTATCATATGAGGTCTGTTGTCTCAAAATTGTGGGTACACATTCTATAACCAAACAAGATTTTTGAAAATCAATTTTCATGTAAATCAACAACACCGTCGAGGCTACCAATATGGGTTTTGATCACCGAAAATTACATATGACGCATCACACACAAATATAATACATTTAATGTAAGGAAAATTTTCAACTTTAATTTCCATAGCTTGATTAAAAAATATGGACTGAGTAGTAAACATCACCATTAATGGTCCTAAACTCCAATGCAATAACCCAAAAACTCACCAATCATCTAACATCTATGATCCATCTTCACCAATATTACAATAGCCAAACCTAACATTGAGCTATTACAATATAAGAACTTTTCCATGCTTTGACATTTACAACAAAACAGTCTATGTTGTAAATCTCTTTCTTCCTCGCACGTTCTCTTTGTGCGCTCAACTTCTTCATCTTTAAGTATGGCATACACTTCTTTAACTAACTTCAATTGTGTGATACAATCTTTCTCTTTCTTTAGTGCTTGGATCATCGCCTATTTGAACAATGATGCATACGATTTCAATTCAAGTACACAACCACCATATGCGGTCTCCCAAGGGGAGAATGAAATGCAGTGAATGCAATGCCCAAAATATATCTTCCATTCTCATTGAATTAATAACATCAATGTACTTGTGTTGAAATAAATCCGAGGGAGTACTTGTTTGTTATAGCAGAAAATTCTGCAACTTTGTGCAGAATTTTTCTGGATTTTGAGTTTGAACAAAGTTCATATTTTGAGTGTCTTTACATTGACAAGACTCAATCTTTATATGAATTTTCTGCAACATATTTGAAACAATTTGTTGTGAGAATTTAAATCTCACAATTGCATAAAATTACAAGACATAAAGATTGAATCTAAGTGATTTAAAGTACTCATAATAAACCTTGTTAATAGTTTCAAAAACATAGTGTTTTCATTGTTATCGTTTTACTAGCAATCTGCGCGCCATTAATTTGATACGTTGAAACTCTTAAAACAATTTTTAATCAACTTGATTCAAACCAAATTAATTACTTTCAAAATAATCAACTAGATTTTGAAAAACAATTTACTTGAGATTTCTTTGAATTAACTTAAGCTCCAAAACCTTTTTAAAACACTTTTCAGTTAATTTCTCATATAAGCTTTTTGATAATGTTCGATATGAGACTTGTCAATCCAGAGCATTGACCATTGTGAATATGTGTCAATTTTGACCATGTTTGAATCGTACGATATATTCACCCCCTCTAGATCGAGACCATAAAGTCTAACAAAATGTAATAATACCTTGTTAGTGCTAAAAAATTAATACATAACTAGACTCTAACCCGTGCGATGCACGGGTTTTGTATAGCTTTATATATAACTATCAAATGACTATATTATTACTTTTACAGTTATATTTAGTATTATGTTATCAAACTATCTCAAAAAGTAACAAAAATAAAAGATGGACTGCAATAAAAATGACAAATCAAAAGAAAAAATATATACAAAAGCTAGCACCAAGAAATTGATCCTTACCGCAAAAGTTGTTAATCGAAAGAAAAAAATAAGGAAAAGGAATTGTTATTTAGTAACCGAAAGGAAAAAAAATAAAAAGGAACATTACGTGGTAATTGAAATAAAAAATAATAATAATAAAAAGGAACCGCTAATAATGAAAAGGAACTACTATCAAAAAAGGAATTGCAATGACGCTAGTGACTTTTAAAAAAATGACATTTTCATGTGTTATCTGATTCAATTCCTTGCATATTTTTTTTTTCATAAAAATTAATTAGGTCCGTCAAAAAGGGTGGTGTTATGGTTATTAGGTTCAACTGCAAGATGGTGAGAGAGATGAAAGTGAGTGAGAAATGATTTAGGAATTGTGAGATTGAAAGAAAGAGGACCCGAGATTTATGTTGAATACACAACATTGAAACAATCACATGTCATAAAAAACATCAGTACCTTGGTGGTAAGAGTTGTGAATTGAAAGCATGTGGTACCTGGTTCGATCCCCATCCGAAGTTTTTTTCATAAATTTTTATAACTAAAAAGTAGGGCTAATCATTAGGGTTAGAGCAACACTACTTAACATTTAGTATGAAAAAAAGAATAATGAAGAAAAAGTTAAAATTCACACAATCACATAACAAAATCAATAATTTTCAAACCCTAATGTCAAGGATTCGAAATTAACAAAATTCAGACAATCAATATCAACATTGGTCATAATTTTTTGTCAATTCGATGAAAGATGGTGTGAGTCGGTGAGAGAAAGCGAGTTATCGACAATGACATTTACGGCAGTCAGTTGTTGGTGAGGTGGCAGTTGCGGCGGCGGCGTGATGTGTGTGGATCAGTGAGAGAAAGTGATTTTCCGGCGGTGGCAGTTACGGCGGCATGTGTTGTTGAAGTGGCAGTTGCAACGGTGGCGGGATGTTGTTATTGGGGTCACCGGCGGCGGTGAAAATGAAGTTGAATGACATGATGTGTATGAATGACGTTCAATTCGTGTTCAAATGATGTTGGAATTCAGGGTTGTGAGAATGACTTAAAGTGAACTCGCATTTGTGCTAGATAAATAAAATGAAAGCAACTGTAAGTCACAAAAAACTTTAGTGATCTAGTGGTAATGGTTGTGATCTACCAGAACTTGGTCTGGGGTTCAACTCTCAGCAGGAATTGTTTTTCATAAATTTTAGGGTTGCAAAAGTGTTTATCAGACTGCCTAGGATTTATATATAAGTGATATATCTATTACTAAACAAATTTGTGCCTTTTGAGTATGGAGTCTTGGACGATCGTCCATCCCAACTGAGGATAGAACAACCATCGTTCTTAAAGATTTGTTTGGTGGTATTGCATGCCACAGTTCATTTGAGAATATTTTTATCTTAATAAGTTTATTTTTTTCTAGTTATAATTTCTCCTAAACTCAATAATATTTGGGGTTAGATTTTGTCTGCCCATTGTTCTTCTTATTTTAATTAATAATATAATCTGGTACGTTGCAAATGATTGTTACCTCTTGGAGCATCATTATAGTTGGAACATGAGTTGTCTATAAATATGCATTTGCATATAAGTGGTATTTTAAGAAAGTTATATATATATATATATATTTAGGGGAAAAATTATTTTTTCTTAACTAGAACAATACAAATTTCATGGTAAAAATAAAACAAATTTCATGGCAAATATACTTCGAAAAACCCTTGCAATATGAATCACCAATCTACCATGACACGATACTTGGCAATCTTTGCATTCTCATTATGACGCCAATTTAATCCATAATAGTTTCTAACTACCCAATATTTATAAATAAAAGAAAACTTCATCTTTTCTTCTCCATAACCCACAATTATAACTCCATTTCTATATATCTTGTCAAAAGTGAAGATGTTTTGTCTTTTTAGTTTTATCTTTCTAGTTTTGTTTTGATTGATGTAATTAGTACGTTTGTGTATAACATCCGTTCATTCTAGATTACATGCTCCATAAAAGTTGGTTTTAGAAAGTTAGTGAAGAGTTTAGAAACAAGTCTGCTGTCCAGTTAGAATTTAAAAGTTCATTTTCTGAAGATCTAATTCGATTCAATATTTCCTACTAAGCCATTTGACATTCTTTTTTTGGCAAGTTGAGGAATCTAGATTGACTTAAACATGCATCCAAACAAATTATGAAGAAAATATTTAATGGAAACATATGAAACAACACAAACTATACATAGAATAAGAAAAGTAGCACAAATATTCAAAGGTTACAACAAAATATTCAAACATAAATAAAAAAAATTATCCAAATGTTGCATCAAGTCATAAAATTACTGGGTAGCAAAGCCACCCCTTTACCTCCAACAATAATCATCCCTCCTTGAACCTCGTCTAGGATATGGTCAAAACTCAACCATGTCGGACTTCTCCTCTCCACTTAATCACCACCCATTATCCCTCAGACATGATCTCTGATGAGCCCTAGTCATATGCTCATGTCTAGCTGTTGGTGGTCCTCATGCTCCTCAGCAGTAACCTCCTAAAAGGTCTCCTGCTAAGTTGGCCTCAGAGCCTGTACATCCTCTAGTGTAGGTATGATGTGTAGATGTGAAATGGTAAAATATCATCTCATGTATTCAATTGTCTTCTCAATACCAGTCACGATAACTTGACCCAAGTCTTGGTCAAACAACACATGATCAAGAAATTGTATGTAGTGTTGAGCCATTTCTGTCTGGTCGTCAGGGGAGAAGAAGACTAATTTGAATGTCTGGGAATGATCATCACATATCAAAATCGGCGCAACACACGTTCTGACAGATAAAGGACCATGCGAGATCCGTATTTGAGTCAGCCTAACTAGATACTGATGTGTTGTAGGGGCGGTGCACCTGGTAAGAGTAGAAGACACAATCAATATCTATGATGCGATCCAGGTGCGCTTTGTAAGGATCTGTGACAACTAGACCCTTTGTTAGCAAACATCATACCATGTTGGTGCCGATCTTCCCTATAAGCATTCCGATAATCTCTGCCCTTGACTCCCTCAAAGTGATATAATATCCAAGCCTGCATCAATATTAACATATAACAGACAATACACAAATAGAAAAACATGTTAACTAATTAACACATTGTTGCTACTTTTTTAATGTATGTTTAATTTGTGTTGTTTCATATGTTTCCATTAAATATTTTGCTTATAATGTTTAAATCAATTTAGATTCCTTAATTTATCAAAAAAAAGTGTTAACTAATTAACATTTTTGTCTTGACACAGTTCGAATTGTATAACCTGAACTATATATTGCCAATTTAGATTATATAATTCGAAATGTTTCAACTTATAATTCGTTTTTGAAATGGTCTATTGGAGGTTTTGACACATTTCAAATTATATATGTCGAACTAGTATTAAAGTTTTCGGATTTTATATTAACATAATCTTGATAAACCAAATCAACATTACATGTTTTTATGAAATTTTAGGGGATTCTAATTATATAACTTGAAATTATTCAATGAAGACTTCAAATTATATAATTCAAACAAGGATATTTTCGAAATATTGGAGAACGCGTCAAAAGAGAGAAGGAAATTTTTTCCTAATTTTTAATAGAGAAATAAGGACACTTGTTAAGAAGACTAAAAATAAAGTCCTGGCTTGAAAATGATACATTTAACACATTAAAGGTTTAAAAAGTAATTTTTTCAACATAATACTTACTACCTCCATTCCTATATATATAAGACCTTTTTGCTAAAAGTACAAGAATTAAGAAAATTGGTTTTTGCATTAATTTTGTCAACAATGTACATTCTCTTTTCAAAATTATCCTTCAATTACTAAGAGAGAAATAATTGATCTTTAATTCTCTTCATTTAATAGGAGGTAATATAAATTATTTTTACTTTTGAATCATTAACAAATGTTAACAAAACCATTTTTAACAGAGAACTGATATTTGAACAACTTTCTCTCTCATACTAGCATTATGTTTTTACTTTCTCTCTATTGCTTTGATTTTTGTGTTAATAACTCATTTTCTTTATAAAATATATGGTATCTTATTGATATGCTAATTTGGGCTGAGGCCTATATGGACCCCATACCCGGAACCCGATTACTCCCCGCGTGAAAACCCTCGTGTCTCTTGCGTCATTCTTAAACTTAGTTTTTTTTTTCTTTTCTTGACTTTGAAATCGAGATAACGCACGCACACACACAAAGAGGTTTCAGTTTCACTCTCTTCTCTACTCTTCCTAGGGTTTCTTCTCCCCCCTTTTCCCTCTGCCGAATCTCCCAACAAATCCTCAATCGATTGTTCTTCAATCGGTGAGTACAAAAAAATCAAAATCAAGAAAAAAAATCAAAGAAAAGTTTAAAAAAAAAATCCCCAATTTGATTTTTTTGTTGTTGTTGTTGTCATTCTAACGAATTATTTGATCATTTGTTCTTGATTTCAGGATTGGTTGCTCTTGAAGAATCAACATGTATTCTTCCAGAGGGAGTGGCAATTATGGCCAATCGTACGCGGGTCAATCTGCATATGGCCAAAATGTAAGGGTTTTGAATTTTTCATGAATTGTATATTTTTTTTTTTGAATTAAAAGACACTCTTTTTTTTGTTTTGTAAATAAATTTTGATGTGTAAAAAAATTGGATTTTTGTATATAATTTGGTAGATTATGGGGTTGATTTTGGATATTGTGACTGTAGTTGAGTGCTAATTATTCTGGAGCTTCTGCTGGAGGACATGATGCTACCCAGCATTCTGCGGCTTCGAGACATTCGGGTATATTAGGTAGTTCTCAGGATGCTGCTGATGTTGGTAGTTATAGTAGGGCTCATGCTTCTGTTGCTCAGTATGGAGGACAATATAGTTCTGTTTATGGTTCAGCTGCGTTGAGCACTGCACCGCAGGTTAGTGTTTTATAAATCTTTCCATGCGTGTAATGTGGAAAATTGATTGTAATTTTTGCTGTGTTGAATGTGGAAAATTGATTATATTTTTCTTTTGATGTAACAGGCTCCTTCTTTGACGGCCAAGGGAGCTGGTTCATCATCGGCTTTAGATGCTCGTGGAAGCTACTCTTTGGGTGTATCAGATTCACCCAAGTTTGCTTCTAGTGATTATTTGTCATCCTCAACTCATGGGTATGGCCACAAATCTGATCAATTGTATGGTGACAAGAGTTTGGATTATTCTGGATTAGATAGAAGGCAATATGGTGAACGGCAGAGTGGTTACACTGGTAGGGATTTAGCAAGTGATCCAGCTGGTCGCTATGCTACCGATGCTGGTGGATATAGTCATCAACATCAGGTGTGTGTTTACTCCCAGAAAATATGTTGGTTGCTTTATTTGTTTCTCTAGAATCTGTGTTAGGAACATATAGATCTTAACAATGTACTATAGGTTTCCTGCATGCTTTTTTATTGTAATCATATTGCACTCGTTATATTATTCAGCAATCAGATATTTATGATCGCATTGACCAGGCAACTTTGCTACGACAAGAGCAATTGCTGAAATCTCAGTCTCTTCAAGCTGCTGCTTCACTTGATGGGGCTACCAGGTATTTTATTTCTTGAATTTTATCTCTCAAAAATTTTGCATGATGTTTGCCTAATGCTGCTTCATGATCACTTGAAAATAATATTATTTTGCTTATTGATTATGGTACATTTTTTCTATTCTGAAGTCTATATGTAAAGCAGTTGTTTTATCTTTTAAGTTTTTGATGAAACTGGGCAGAAGCTGTTCAACAGTGCCTAGCTGTGTTAAATGGTTAAAAATATTTCTACCTACACTAAGAAGCAACACGTTTCTGGCAGACAAACTGATTATCTGGCAGCCAGGGCGGCTGCAAGTCGTCACCCAACCCAAGATCTCATGTCTTATGGAGGAAGGATCGATTCTGATCCCCATGCTTCATCAATGCTAAGTGCTACATCATATAGTGGACAGCATGCACCATCAATATTAGGAGCAGCACCAAGGCGAAATGTGGATGATCTCTTGTATTCACAGAATGCGTCAAATCCTGGTTATGGAGTGAGCCTCCCACCCGGTAGGGACTATGCCAGCGGAAAAGGTATTCATGGAAATGCTATGGATTTGGATTACCCGGGAAGTCTTTTGTCACATGATCGGGCTAGTTATCTTCGAGAATTTGAACTAAGGGAAGAAGAACGGCGTCGAGACCGCTTGCGTGATAAAGATAGAGATAGAGAAAGGGACAAAGAACGAGAACGATTGCGAGAGCGGGAGCGAGATCGAGAAAAGGAACGTGAAAAGGAGCGCTTGGAGCGGCGTGAAAAGGAGAGGGAGCGAGAACGCAAACGAGCACTTGAAGTTAGGCTTGAACGAACTCCAGTGAGATCCTCCAAGGATCCTCGTAGCACTTCAAAGGATCCTCGCGGGTCGTCTTTGACAAAGGAGGGGAAATCTTCACGACGGGACTCCCCACATCGTGGCGCTTTACATAGGTGGATCTTAATGATTTTCTATTTCTGCGTCCTGCTCTGGTTCTCAATAACTAGCTGCTTGTATATCTTGCAGCGTTTTGTAACTAACTTATGTTCTGTTATACTGAAGGCACCGTTCACCTGTTAAAGAAAAACGGAGAGAATATGTCTGCAAGGTAAAAAGAAATGAGAACTTAGCTGTTCCATAATTATGAGAATATTCCTCTTCAAGGAGGCTGTTGTGCTGCTGGTTTTTTTCCTCTGGAGATCCTTGGATAATTCCCTAATATTATAAAAATAATAATAACCAGATTTAGTATTTCCTGTTTTAGCTAATAGTTTTGCATTTGAACCTTTTACTATTTAAACCCATGGGGACTCTGTTTATTGAGAAGTTCACTCTTGATCTCTAATTACCCACATGATCTGATTCAATGATGCTGGGGCATTTCAGTTCTTTTTGTTTGCTTTTCTCTTCAAAGTCCTTGTTGAGTGTACATCCTCAGAAGTCTTGTTTGCTGTTGGGTTTTAATTGTTCATTTCTGTCACTTTTCTCCACACCCACATGTTCTTTTTGCAGTTCTTCTGTTTGGTGCTTCTTTGCATTGTTTTTTTTTCCCTTTCTCTTTGTTCTTCATAGTCGGACCTAGCTTTTCGTTTAGTTCTTTGCAGCCTTCACTCAAATCTTGTTAAAAGAGTGTATGTGTTTTTAAGAGTATTTCTATCCTTATTGATTGTACGTAGACCCGTTTTATGTTTTAATTTTATTAGTCTATTATATACTGTTGCATGATTTTTGAAGTTGTATTAATTGTATTAATTGAGTTTACATTGTCTCAACTACACAAACAGGTTTATCCTTCTTGTTTGGTAAATATTGAAAGGGATTACCTCTCAATAGACAAGCGATACCCGCGACTCTTCATCTCTCCTGAATTCTCCAAGGTACACACTGATACCTTTTGCTTGTCCGGTAATAGTTATTATTGGGGAGATAATCCAAACACAATTTGCTTCCTTTATGGTAAGGGCTCAATTTTGATTTGATATTATTTTGTTCAAATGCTTTAGGCTGTTGTGAGCTGGCCGAAGGAAAACCTTAAACTCTCTTTACAAACTCCTGTCAGGTACCTCTCTTCATGTCTCAATCGCTTTAATATTTTTCTCTTCTCTCTTGTTCAAAAGTTTGAGAATTTATTTGTCTGTTTTTGTAATATTTGGCAAACAAGCATTTGGGTGGGATGTCTTTTGACATTTAGTTGATTGGTGGTGGGAATATTTCTGCAATGTTTGGTTGCACAATATTGTTTTCCTGATAGTCACAAAATTGTCTACATTGTTTTTAAAGAAAAAAACTGTATTCTTAATTGTGTAGAATATGTTCCTAATTGTTTTTGCATTCCCTGCCATAAGGGGGTCTCGTTGTTATTGCATTTGAGAAATTAATTGTAGAATGTATATGGTTTTGAGCAGTTTTGAGCATGATTTTGTTGAAGAAGAAAGCGCCAGAGACTCGTCTAGCAAGCTTTTGGTGGGACAACCTACAGGCACCGAGCAAGGAAATACAGTTTGGAATGCCAAAGTAGGTTTAACGTATAAATTTATAAACTTCACTTTTCTCTTTATTTTATATGATAAAATGCATTTAATTGCGCTAAATTGTATTACTTGACTTCATTATTTTTGTTCCATATATAATTTTTTTTATCTGCGTAGTTTATTCTTATTATTAATTTAATTCAATACCAAAAATAGGGTTTGTAGATTTTGAATTCTATTGTTGGTTGTCACAAGAGACATAAATAATTATTCTTTAGAAGTGATGATTGTCAAGAAACCTCTGAATTCTGATGTGTATTCTGGCTAAACCCATTGTTTTTCCTGCTACCCCAGTCTCTATTCTCTGGTCTTTTGCTCCAAATGTTTTTTCCCCTTAATATTTGAATGTTTTGATGCAGAAAATGGTCTAGCACTCTATTTATTTTGTTCCCTCTAAATTTGAGCATGTTGGTGGGTCCTAATTCCTGAGACAATTATTATTATTTTTTTTAATGGCAAGAGAAAGCTATTATCTGTTGCTGCTAATTCCCAGCCAGGGTTCTATTTCCAGCAATGCCCACTTTCCTTTCCCAATTTTGCTATTTGGCCTGTTGATTTGGGCAATTGTTGTTTTTAGCATTTATACTTTTATAATATTCATAGTCTTCTGTTTACTGGCCACCATGTTACTGCTATCTTCCTGATTGGGCTGATTGCTCCGTGCTGCTACCAAGTTCATAATTATGGATATTATTTAATTTATGGGTATATGCCGTCATATATTTGGTCTGCTTTTTGATATTGATATTTTAATGTTTAATTCTTGAGAGATTTGGTGTTTCTACTGTTTACTAAGTAGTTTTTTTTTTGCCTTGTTTCAGGTAATTTTGATGAGTGGGCTTAGTAGGGGTGCATTGGAGGAACTGTCAGCTGATAAACTTTTGGATGACCGCATTCCTCATGTTTGCAATATCCTTAGATTTGCAATCCTTAAGAAGGACCATTCTTTCATGGCAGTTGGTGGTCCATGGGAACCTGCTGATGGGGGTGATCCATCTAATGATGATAACTCTTTGATCAGAACAGCCCTTAGGTATATACAATATCATAAGACGATTATTGGTGTGGAAACTTATGCTTTCCCTTATTGAATAATGGATATTTACAATATCATAAGACGATTATTGGTGTGAAAACTTATGCTTTCCCTTATTGAATAATGGATATTTTTCCTATTGTTACAGATACACAAAGGATATTATTCAGCTTGATTTGCAGAAGTGTCAACACTGGAACCGGTTTCTTGAGGTACCAGTTTTTTTTTTTTTTTTACTATTACTGGTATTTAGCTTAGTTTTTCTTTAACGTTCCTTTTTATGTTTACACCCCCCTAATAGAAGGCATGTAAATGACTATTATTTAAAGTTTTCCTAAAAGTTTTCACTTATACTGTTGTGGTGTGTGTGTGTGTCTACATACATATCTATCTATCTATTTATATATATATATATATATATGTGTGTGTGTGTGTGTGTGTGTGTGTGTGTATATAACTATATATGTATATTTATATATAGATAGATATGTGTGTGTGTGTGTGTGTGTGTGCGCATGTATGTATTCATGTCTTAAGAGTGATGAGCTTTTTATATTTGCTTGGTTTAATAATTCTTGTAACATCTGTTGCTTGTTTGTTTCTTTTGGTAATGTTTCCTTCAGTCGTCCAGATTATGGTTTATCTTTCTTGGTCATAAAAAATCTCATTTAACATAACAAGCTAGTTACCAAAAACTAAGCTGTTATTTTTCCAGATTCCAGATACATTCTGATAGAATTGGTAAAGATGTTTTTTTTAGCCACAAGGAAATTACTGTACTTTATGTTTCCCAATTTGTCTGACTGTCTCCCTTCATTGGATGAATGGCGTGATCAGTGGCTTAAGAGTGTATATATCTTCATGTCTTAATGATCTTTTTACATTTGCTTGGTTTAATAATTTTTGTAACATTTGTTGCCTCTTTGTTTCTTTTGGGAATATTTTATTCATTCAAGATTATGGTTATATCTTTTAGTCACAGAATATCTCACTTAACATAAAAAATTTAGTTACTAAAAGGTGTTATGTTTTCCAGATACATTATGATAGAATCGGTAAAGATGGTTTCTTTAGCCACAAGGAAATTACTGTACTTTATGTTCCCGATTTGTCTGACTGCCTCCCTTCATTGGATGAATGGCGGGATCAGTGGCTTGCCCACAAGAAAGCAGTGGCTGAAAAAGAACGTCAAATTGCATTAAAAAAAGAGGTTTGGTTTTATTTATTAGTTCAGTTTAATACCTTTATTTTTCTGGATGGATTGCATTGCAAAACACATTGTCTGTTTCCATATTTTCTCTACTATTATCTTCTTTAATTATTGTTTTGATAATATTTCAGAAAGCAAGGGCTATCAAGGAATCAAATGGTCAGTAGACTGCTACCTCCTGTGCACGACATTGTATCATTTTCTTACCTCAGTCATGTATATTTGTATCTTTCATGCATGGCTTTGATAGCCCTTCACTGTCCTGTGCATGGCTTGGTACCATTTTCTTCTCACTTGAATTGTCCTTATCTCTAATTGTGATTATTTTTCTTTTTCAATAATTTAGATAAATTAGGTAAGAAGGATTCTCCTGCATCTGGAAAGTCAAATGCTAAGAAAAAGGAGAAAGGTAATAATACTGTTAAGGAAGAAAAGGAAAAAAAAGCTGGAGTGAGTAACAATACAATTGCTAAAAATGATGCCTCGGGTACAGTTGAAGGCAAGAGTGCAGAGAAAAAGCCAGGGGAAACTACCACTGGTCAAACCACAGGAAGTGCGAAGTCTGTGAAGAAGAAAATTATAAAGAAGATTGTGAAAAAGGTTGTCAATAAAACAAACGATAGTGCCAAGAGAGAAACTGACAAACCAGGTGAGAAGGATGTTGCAGATAAAGTGGTAACGTCAGAGGTTCCTGTTGAGGAGGTCAAGTCTTCTGTGGATCCTACTGGGATTCAAATTTCTGGGAAGAACATAGTTGCAGAGGATATTCCTGTTGGGAAAGCTGATTGTGAAGGGAAAAATGGTAAGGAAATAAATAGTATTGAAGATAATACATGTACCAATGATGCTACTGTGAAAACAATAAAAACAAGGAAAATTATCAAGCGGGTACCTAAAAAGAAGGTGGTTGGTGAGGCATCTAAATCTGTAGTAAACGAAGGGAATGTTGTGGCATCTCAGGCACAGGCTGGTGCCGACAGCACTGGCAAGCAGACTGCTGAAGCAGACACCATAGTGACCGAGGGCAAGAAATCTGCAAAGGTAGTAACCAAGAGAAAGTTGAAAACACCTACCTCTGGGGTGCAAGATGATGCAACTGTAGTAAATGAAGGGAATGCTGTGGCTGTTCAGGCACAGGATGGTACCGACAGCCCTGGCAAGCAGACTGCTGATGGAGACACCACAGCAACCGAGGGCAAGAAACCTGCAAAGGTAGTAACCAAGAGAAAGTTAAAAACACCAACCTCTGGGGTGCAAGATGATGCAACTGATTCCAATAAAAAAGTCGCAAAGAGCACTGATAAAACTGATGACGAAAATGCTGTTGCAGCTCCTGCAAATGATGACACACAGAGCACTGACAAGCAGGCTACTAATGCAGATACAAAAATTGTTTCGGTGGCAAAGAAAATTGTGAAGGTAGTTCCTAAGAAAAGGTTAAAGGTCCCTACCTCTGAGAAGCAAGAAGGTGCAGGTGATTCCAATAAAAATGAAATGAAGTCTGACAATGATGACAAGAAGGATGGAAAAGGAACTGGAGAAAAAAGTGGATCCAAGATAGATAAGAAGAAAATCTCTGAGAAAGATACTCAAATTGTCAAGGGGAAACTGAAAGTTGGGGAAAAATCGAAAGATGAGAAAGTAACAAAAGAGAAAGATGGAAAAGATGAGCAAAAAAACAAATCTAGTATAAAATTGAAAGAGAAGAAGTCTGATGAACCTCCTCGGCACCCTGGATTTATTCTTCAAACAAAATCAACAAAAGATTCTAAAGTACGGTATTTTTAGCTTAACTCTTGAAACATATACATATACAATCTTATGTACACTTAAAGTCTAATGTCAATTCTTGTACAGCTACGGTCATTGTCACTGTCTCTGGATTCATTGTTGGATTATACTGACAAAGACGTTGATGAATCAACACTTGAGGTCTGTTTACATGTTTTTATAAATTTAATTATTTTTCAATGCAGCATTTTCCCCCATTATTTTTGTATCGGACTGTTGGTTCTCCATGGGACTGTTGCTGATTCAGAATCTGTGATTCTGGTTGTTATTTTTGCAGCTTTCATTATTCGCTGAATCATTTTATGAAATGCTTCAGTTTCAAATGGGCAGTAGGATTTTGACTTTTCTTCAGGTTGGTTAAGGTTGCTTTTTATCACATCACGCTCCGACTTGATTCTCTAAAGGTTTTTTAACTAGGTTTACCATTTTTTCTTCAGAAATTGCGCGAAAAATTTGTGATTAAAAGAGCTCAGCGAAAGAGGCAGCGAGAAGATGGACCTGACAAGGATAGTGCAAACAAGTCACCTGCTAAACGTCAAAAAGGTGATGATCAGTCTGTTAAGAGTGAAACTGATGTGGATGCATCAAATCCAACCCAAGCAGATTACAAGAAAACTGTTGCCGAGATTGAGAATTCTGGTAATAAGGAGGATGACGATGTGAAGATGGAAAATGCATCAGATGATGAAGATCCGGAAGAAGAGGACCCTGAAGAGGAACCAGAAGAGGAAATGGAAAATGGTACTCCCCAACATGACTCATCCAATGATAAAAATGCTGAACAAGCGGATGCAAATAATGAATCTGAAAATGCTATCAGCAACGAAAAAGCCGCAGATGAAACTTCTAAAGGGGAAATTAAGGTTAAAGAAGAGGTGAAAGAATCAAAGGATGATGTTCAGCTCAATAAAGAAAAGGAAAGCAAGGTTGATACAGTTAAGAAAGAAACCCATGCTGTTAAGGAGGCTGCTGTAGACAAAGAATTGTTGAAGGTACTTGTTTTTTCTTCTGTACTATGTTTCTCATTTGGTTATATTGCTTCTATTTGGTCATCTACTTTGTTATAATTTAGTTTCAATGAGCTTTGATTTATTTTTAATTACAGGCTTTTCGATTTTTTGATCGGAATCGTGTTGGCTACATTAGGGTAACCACCTCGGTCTTTATCATTATCATTATTATTATTATTATTATTATTATTATTATTATTATTATTATTATTATTTAATATTTTCTTTTCTTCAAGAAAGATGACAATTATGTTTCTTTCCAGGTTGAAGATATGAGAATAATAATCCATAATCTGGGGATGTTCCTTTCTCACAGGGATGTGAAGGTGAGAAAATTGCTGAAGTTTGTTTATGTTTATTTTATTTTCCTGTCTCTTGTGTTCACTATGACCATTCTAATATAATGTTCTATGTAAATCAGGAGCTTGTACAGAGTGCATTGTTGGAGAGCAACACCGGGAGGGACGATCGGATACTTTATATCAAGTTGGTGCGGATGGCTGACATTTGATGTCCTCTAGCTTTTGCTTGTAATTAAGTTTGGCATTTGTTGTTTTGCTCTGCTTTTATGAAAGGATAGGTGGTCTTTTTATTTGTGTTAGGGAGGGTAAACGTTTACTACTCAGGACCAAATTTGGCGGGTCATATTTTAGTCCATGATGCAATCTTACTTTTCATAACATTTTTATTTAATTTTTTTAATTACGTTTATATGTTGATTTTCCAACATTTATGTTGCTGAGTTAAGTACTTTTGCATTTAATTATTTGGTTTAATGAATTTTAAACATTTGGATGTTTATTGCGCTTCTATTTATAAATTAAGTTTAAACTCACTGGGTAACATTTTTTGGTTTAATTTTCTGGTTTAATAATTTTAGATTCTGGGTAACAGTGATCATTATATTGCAAGAGATGTATACAATAAGAGAACACTTTTCTTTTAGGAGTATCATCATCCAGACTAGACACCATCAATGTTTAGGCTAAATAAAAACATCATTCCAGCTTATCCTCCTAATCACAATTTGTGTAAATATCTAGTGCTTTATTATTATTATTATTTTATTATTATTATTATTATTATTATTATTATTATTATTATTATTATTATTATTATTATTATTATACTTCACCCATTTTTCTCTAGATTGCTGGCACCAAAACATCTTCTGGGCTAGGATTAAATTATACTGCTTTTGAAACTCGTTTTCAAAACCAATAAGATTAGAGGATTGACGATTATCTATTAAGGCTTAAAACAAATTGTGATTTTTTTTTTAAATTATTAGCAATAGTTTTAATTTTATATTTTAGTAATAACATTTTTTATTAGAAAAACAATTTATGCAACAAAGACAATCTCACTATCAAAGCCTTTGGTTAACCATGCACCCCCCTATCAAAGGTAAAAGTCCGTAGCGAGTTAGCCGACACGTTAGCGAGGACCCTTTCACTGTTTGATGTCTTCACCATTGTGCAATCAATCTATCTAATAGGTTGAGATAGACGTTGTAGAGGTAGGACAAGAAGAAAAAAAACCCAAGCAAGGTTCCTAACTGAGGATAGTTGAGCCACATAAAATATTTGTTGAATCAGTTTAGTCGAAAATGTTATGCTCACTAGGTAATACTAAACCTTGATTGCATTGGCGCCAAGAAAGGTTATTAAGTAATCGAATGATTGCAATATGAAAGTTGGCCTAAATGTACTTTGATCCATTACTAGACATATTTTTACATACATGAATATTCAGTGTGACCTAATAAATGCTGCCACGTTCTAAATAAATTAGACACATCATAAAAATTGACTCGAAAATGAGATGTGAGACATAAATCAAACAAGATAGGTGTGATCACACTCCAAAGCTTGGAATAAGATTATAGGATGTCTGGTATATAAGGAGGGGGGGTTTACAATGTGGTTTGGATCGATTTTAAGGATTAAAATCATTCGAACCAAATATTAAATCACACATGGTATGGTTTAATTTTGATGACTCTTTTAAAAGTCCAACTGAATCAATTAAATGCAATTTAGTCTGGATCAACTTTGAATTGATTTGCAATTTTAAAGAAATTTTATTAGCGCTATTATTATAAAGCCACATGAAATTATTGTGCTTGATCTTTAAAAAAAAAGAAATTATTATGCTTGATGTAAAATGTTGAAGTGCAAGTGTTTGTTACAAGAAAGGAGACATTGAATTGACAATTTTAAAATTTAAATCTGCACTTAACAAATTTTGTCGTAAGTGTATACATGGCAAGAATAATTTCTTAGTGATCCTTCTCATGATGAGAACATTCAATAATTTGTAGTAGATTAAAAGATTGGTGCCGGGTCCACAAGTCCTAACTCAAGTGATAAAAAAATATCAAAAATACTTATTTGGACGCGGTAACTAGGGTTCGAACCTCGACCTCTCCACTTGTATATGAGTTTTAATGATTATTTTGAAGGTGAGTAAAACACAAGAGAGGGAGGAGGTTGAATTGTGTTGGCTTTTTTCAAAAACTTTTTTTCTAAGTGTTCATCAAAATAGTTCAAAGTCTGATTAGAAGCAGAGTTCTATCAGAGTCTGAAACATAGTATGTAGCGAAATCAACTTAAACACAAACAAAGAGAGAGAGTCGACACAAGAAAATTATCCTGGTTCCGCTCACATTCCGAGGTTAGTCCAATCCCCTTGCACTTTCAAGGGATTTTTACTATAATCTCACTAGATTTCAATTTGCTCAAACACATAAGTATGATACTTCCTTTGCTCTAACACACAAGTAAGAGACTTCTACAATCTAAGTTTAATCAGATTAAAGAGATTGTTTTTACACTTGATATACAATCAGAGGTGTAAGAAGTTTAAAGTGCAAATGACTTCTGAATACTTAAGAAATTATATGAATGAAAGTTTGTAAGAATTTCTAAGTGTTTGTGCGCTATATAATTTTACAGAGTAAGAGAACTTGTAAAATGATAGAAATCTTCTTATGTTTCTTCAAATGCTCAGGTCCTTATATAGGAGATAATGAGAGAGCCGTTGTTGAAGAAGTGCCAGCGCATCAATTAAGTCCTTGAGAAGCTTGATAATAGACGTTGAGATGGTCCTCAAATGGATAATGTCATTGAGTAGTCATTCGAAAATCCTTTGCTTCTAATAGAATGATCTGTTACATTCTCTTTGTCCTTGAATTTTCTTGTTTGTTTCTGCACGTGGTCAGAAGACGACAAACTGTACTACTCATAATCTGAAAGCAACATTCCTTCAGAAGACGACAAACTGAGTTAGACTCTTCAGCTGCTCACATCATCTTGAGATTTTTAGATGCTTCTGAGCGAAAAGTGTAACATCCCGATTTTTAGTATTAGAATTATTTATTATTTGTTTATTATATTTATTGATTGTGTATTTTCTTGGGAATTGGTGAGTTAGTGGATTTTTAGTGATTAAGGGTATTTTGGTCATTTACGGGTAAAGGGTATTTTTGTGAATTGTTAGGAATTGGAAATTTGAGAAGTTAAAGGGTAGAGGTGTGTGAGTAATTAAATGGTTTAAGTGTAGTAAAATAGTAGTGATTATTTATGAGTATGAGAATTGACTAAACCCATTAGTATGAGTGACCCAAACCCATAATATAAAAAGAGTAGAGTGTGTGGTAGTGAAATTAGGTCAAAATCATGTCAACAAAAACAATAGAAGAGACTATAGAGAGAATAGAGAAAGAAGAGGAAGCTTGAAGAGAAAGAAGAAAGGAGGCTCTAGAACAAGGGGATTTCACTTGGGAAGTTAGTTTTGTGAAGAATTGAGGTAAGGGGAAGATTATTTTCACCATTGGGTTTTATAATCAATTTGGTAGTTTTGGGTGTTTTGAATTATGCTTAATTTCATGAATTGATGATGTTTGTGTGTGAATTTCGTGCTCCAACTATTATGGTTGTTTTGGGTATGTGAAAATTGATGAAATCATGTTGTTGTTATGTCAAAGTTCATGTTTGGTGATGATAATTTGGTAACTTTGTGAATTTTGATGAAATTGACGAAGACCATGATAATTGATGAAGATTATAGATTGATAAGTTGATTTTAATTATGAGCACATGTTAAATGTTGAATTCATGAGATTATGTGATTTATGTCATGATTTAAGTTGTTGTTGTTGTTGTTGTTGTGTTTTGTCAAGTATGAGTAAAATGATGAAATTGGTTAAGTTGTTGTGAAATGATTAAGTTGGTGATGTGTTAATTGAAATGAGCTAGTGTGATGTTGTTGAAAATGAAGGAAGGTTGTTGTTGTGTTGATGCCATATTTGGGTGTTGTGTTAATGTGTTAAAATGAGTTTTTGAGACGATAATTGAGTTAAGTTGAATTAAGTTGGTTAATGTTAGAAATGAGCATGGTTAAGTTGTTTAACGTGAAGATTGAAGAATAATTGATTAGATAATGATAGATTAATAATTTGGATCGAATTTGGTGTGTTTGGGACCGAAGGATGTCGTTGAAATGAGATTTTCCGAGCCGAAACGAAGAAAAATCAGTTTTTTACTGTGTGTGCATAATGCACGACCGTGCGTCCCAAACGCACGGACCGTGCGTTAGTTACAACATTGCCAATTTAAATCGCGCACGACCGTGCGTCCTGTGAGCACGACCGTGCGTTTTTCCTTGAAGCTTGGAACTTCATTTTTTTTTTTGCTTTCTTAAGGTTACTAAGGCATGTGTTTGGGTCCCAAACCCCTAAACTTGATTATTAGGAGTGTAATTAGATGTATGAGATGAATTAACATGGTCTATTCTTAAAGATAACGTAGGAATGAAATTAGTTATAAATGGACTTGTGAATCGTCTTTAATTGGACCATGAGTTGAGTGTAAACTTGTTAATTGGTTATTGAGGTATGAATAATGTCATAGTATGATAGTAATGTGATAAGATAATGATGAGTTAGTTGATGATAGGTGAATGTAAACTTGCTTGATTAAGTATGGATTATGAATTTAATGAGGATGTTTTACTATGACTACTATGATATGTTGATAAATTATAAATGGATGATGATGAATGGATGATTGTGATGATATGGTACCTTGAATGTTTGACTTGTTGATGTGCAGCCTTATTTGATTTGACGATGCAATTGGTGTTGACTTGGTGATGATGTTATATGATGGAGTGAATTATATAACGATGAGGAGTATGTTTGGTGTGCATTGTCGAGTCTATATGTGGGTCCATGCATTCATAAGTCAGTCATATACAAAGACGAGTATGTAAAGATGGGGGATAATCAGTAATATAACTCTGATTATCCAATTATGTAAAGACGAGGGATCACTCAGTAACAGAACTCTGATATCCAAAACCGGTACCACATGCATGTAGAGTCGTTTTAGGCGCATTGCATGAACATGATGAGTCGTATGTGGCAATATTTTGGCGTGAACTTGTGCATCTATTTGGTAATTGTGTAATTGATGAATGTGAGAAGAGAAGATTGATATATATTGACTTGGTTCCTTATTCATTGATGTGATGCGATTAGTATGTATTTGATTTGGTGATCAATTGTTGATGAGAATATGTTATGTATACCTTATGGATTTTGTTTCTAAGTATCGTGATAACCATGCTTTTAATCGGTTGGTAATGATGTTATGCATGTTTGATAAATATAACCAGACTTAGTATGATGTATGATTATATGATGATGATGATGATGTTGTTTGCCTAAACTTACACGCGTTTATAATTCCTTTATGTTGAATGTATATCTTACACTCCAGTGACTTTTTGGTCGCCTGCATCCTAGTGGTGTAGACGTGCAGGATGGCGTGATACCTACTCTTTTTACTGCTTTTGAGGAGTTTAGATTAGATGCTCTGATCTAGGATTTTGAGGATTGTCTTATTTTCCTTTTGATTTGATGTTGATGGATCTATATGATTAAACTGATGAGATGATGTTATATTTGAGATTTTATGTTATGATCTGAGACATGACATTGAGATATGTTGAGTTAGATTTTATTTCCGATGTGATATGTTATATATTGATGAAATTTTTATATTGAGGAATTAGTATGAGATGTTTGGCGAATAGTAACACCTTGATGTATGATAATTGTATAGTTTATTATTTAAATATTAGTCTCGGGGTTCAAGGTGTTATAAAAAGCCTCTTTTGATCAGAGCGTTGACTTTCTAGTTAACATTTCTTTAGATCTTGTTCCAAGTCATATAAGCTTCTCTTTTGATTCAGATATTTTCTTAAGTGTTCAGAGTCTGGATGTTTTAGAACCAAAAATTGATTTAAGAGTCAGAATTTAATGATATGGTCCTGCATACGTGAATACACATTAACATATCCAATTATTATTTCATACATTTTTATCATCAAAACTTCAGAGGCATTGTTCAAATCTCATTTTGGTTCAACATATTTGTCATTTAGTCTACATACTAAAATAAAATTTGTGATGGTTTAAAACCGTGACAAACCGATATTTTTTCTTTTACAAAAAAGACTGCCACAAAAAAGTCTAGGTTTCAATAAAAATGATTTGTAGCGGTCCTTAACCGCCACAAATCACCAAATTTTAAAATAAATAAAAAGTTGATTAATTTTAAAAAGCATTAAAATATTTTTAAATAAAAACAATTTTAAAAAAAGAAATAAATTATGTTAACAAATCAAAATAGTAAAGAAATCAATATTTTTTGAAGCAAATGGGGAGAAGTGAACCATCTACAACACCCTAAATAGATTAAATTAAAAAGATTACAAAAGACTTGGGACATAAAACCTAACACACTGAAAGAAAAAAACCCAAATGGATAAAATAGAGTAACCCGAGCGGCTAAAGAACCCCCAACTAGACAAATCTATATCCAGGGAAAACACCCACTCACCTCGTGCACACAAGGAATGATAACAAACACCGAATCCAGATTGAGATAAACAAGGAATGAATCATACCACTAACAGAAAAACAAATCCACACATCAACAAATCTCTGTGCGGAAACCACTACAACAACAAACATCAATGACCTTTCCAAGACAAATAGTACTCTGAGGCCAACATGTCTGAAACCTATCATATACCATAACTGTAACACCCCGATTTTTAAATATTAATTTATTGATATTATTGTTATATAATATAAGTAATACTAATATTATTATGAATTATCTGTTTGGTGTTTTCAAAATAAGTTTTTGAATTGTGGGTATTGAGCGAATAGATGAGTTAATTAGTTGTTGAAAAATAGGAGATTAAGAGAAATTGAGGAGAAAGATATGTTTTTAGAAAAAATAAGAGTAGTGGTGTAATAGTAAAGAGGGGGGTTTGAATGAAGAAATTAAGTAGTGTTTTAATTAAATATGATAGAAGGGGGTGTAAATGGTGGAGAGTAAACTTATTAGAAAGTGATTTCTTAGTCCCCAAGTTTTGCTAAAATAATTTTGGAATGCAATCTAAAATATTTTTATGCACAATCTAATATATTTTGGTTCGTGATCTTAAATATATTTTGATATTCAATAATATATTTTTATACCGAATATGATATATTTTGGTACTCAATTTGAGATATTTTTGTACTAAATCTAATATATTTTTGTACTCAATAATATATCTAATATATTTATGTTACTAACATTGTAAAGGAAAAACTTTTTCTTTGTTTTCTTTAATTCTATTGCATGAGAAACACATAATGACATGTCTTTTAACCCTTTCATATATCTAATTTTTAGTTTTAAAATTTTTTTTTGAAAAAACTCTTACTAGAGATCAAACCAGATCTCATATGCTACCAATTCACAACTCTTACCACTAGGGCACTGATGTTTTTGATGAAATGTAATTGCTTCACTTTTATATATTCAACACAAATCTCGGGTCTTCTTTCTTTCAATCTCACAATCTCTAAATCATTTCTCACTCACTTTCATCCCTCTCACCATCATGCATTTAAATATAATAACCCTAATCCCGCCCTTTTTGGCCGACCTTATTAATTTTTATAAAAAAAAAGGTCTGCAAGGAATTGAATCAGGTAGCACATGACAACACTTTAAATCTTTTACCACTTTTACTGAAAGAATGTTGCTTCCAAAATGAATATAACGTACTAATGATCATTTCTTTTACATTTTTTTAAAGCCATTAATGCTATTGCGGTTCTTTTTTATTATTTTTTTTCTTTCGGTTACACAAATGAGTTTCTGTTCATTATTTTTTTCTTTCTTTCGATTACTACATAACAGTTCATTTTCATTTTTATAGACTTCATAGCTTTTGCGGTTAGAACCAATTTCTTGATGAAGACTTTTGTATATATATATATATATATATATATATATATATATATATATATATATATATATATATTTTTCTTTTGATTTGTCATTTTTATTGCAGTCTATCTTTTGTTTTTGTTACTTTTTAAAGTAGTTTGATAACATAATATTGAATGTAACTATAAAAATAATAATATAACCAATTTGATAGTTATATATGAAACTCTACAAAAATCCGTGCATCGCACGGGTTAGAGTCTAGTTTTAATAATGAAGAGTAAATAATTATGAGAGAAACTTAGCTTAGTTAAAAGGTTATAAATAGAGGAGAGCATTAGAGAATTAGGGTTACAACAAACAGAGAAAAATTAGAGATCTAACGAAAACCAGGGTTGTGGAGAGAAGACGGAAGGAGGCATAACGAGAAGAAGCTGGAGAGATTTCACTGTAGAAATTCATTCAAATTTTGCAAACCAGAGATAAGGGGGAGTTTTATTCATCATAAGGGTTGTGTACCCATGTGGGTAGTGAAGGGTTGTGTTCTTTTCCGTGCTTCCATAATCTTTTGATGATTCATGTTCTTTTATGTTGCTATAATTATATGTTCAATTTTCGTTTCTTTCTGAATTGTGATATTTTCATGTTTGAATTATTGGGGTTTATCCATGGGATTTGCTTCTGAATGAGTTTTACGTTCTTTCCCCAAATTTTGCATGAACCCTAATTTAAAATTATTGAATTTTGCACCCTTATTTCTCCTTACGGTTTTATGTAAATTGGGTTAGCTCTATGTTTTTGTTATTTTTCTATCTCGATTCTTGCTTGTTGCTGAAGCTAACAAATTGAAGGTAATTTTATGTTTCTTAATTAGATTGATTGACGAGAATGTTTTGTTTTATTTTTTAAGGTTTATACAAATAAGTTAAAATTGTGTCGATTGTCTTTCTTCTTAAATTTTTTTAATTTACTTCATATATTGCTAAAGAAATATATGCACGGCACTAAAGCAAGAAGTCCAACTACTTTTAATTTTTTTTTTTTTTTGTGGAAAGTCCAACTAATTTTATGTTACCTGTCAAAGAAATTATTTTAGAACAAATTGGTTCAATTGGAAATCGTATATTTTGTTTTAAGTTTTAATTACTATTATAACTTTCAAGTTATATTATGATTTTTTTTAGCAAAGTTATATTATGATTAAAGTTCTAGTTTTACTACTGAATTTATGATCAAGGAGTATTAGGTTACTTTCATATTTCATTGGGGTTTACGTACAGTTGATTTTCCCAAATTCTTTTGAACCTTTATTTTTTTTATTTTATTTTTTTATCTTTTGAATTTACTATTATTTAAATGTGTCTGAAATAATAAGTTTTAGATGATGAATTATTTGATGATGTGTTATTTAATGATGTAATTAATGTGTTATTTGACGACGTGTAATTGATGTGTTATTTAACGATACGTAAATGATAAAATAATTAAAGATGTGATCATTTAAAGATGTGTGATTTAATGATGTGTTATATAAAGATGCATGATTTAAAGATGTGTGATTTGAATATGTGTTATATAAAGATGTGTTATTTAAAGATGTGTGATTTAAAGATGTGTTATATAAAGATGTGTGATTTAAAGATGTGTTATGTAAAGATGTGCTATTTGAAGATGTGTTATTTAAAGATGTGTAATTGTTGAGTCATATAAAGATGTGCATTGTTGAGTCATTGCTTGATGTTCATGCATTCATGGTCAGTCCGATTTAAAGATGTGATTTAAAGATGGGGGATAAATCAATAACATACCTCTGATATCCAAAACCGGTACTACATGCATATAGAGTCGAGTTAGGGACATGACATACATACTTGTAAGTCTATTTGAAGATGTGCAATCAAAAGATGTGTCATTTAAAGATGTGTAACTATTTAAAGATGTGATATTCAATGATGATTTTCCTTATATGCTTATGTATGAATGATTAGTATCTTGTTAAATACTTACTAATATTCGTAAATGTTATAGATGCTTACTTGCTATTATATGATGATGATTCGTGTATTGTTGATGTTATTAAATGAAAGTGTATAATTATTTATGAATAATATCTGATGTGATGTATACATGTTTATCTGTGAGTTATGTATAATTTATCTGAATTTATACATGTGTCTATACTTTCTTTATGTTGAATATATTCTCACCCTCTAGTGGCGGGTTGGGCGCCTACGCCTTTGTGGTGTAGATTTTCAGGAAGAAGAATCTTAGAAACAGTGAGTCTCTGAGGATGACTTTGGAGCCTAATCATTTATTTGTCGCTTTTGGGAATCTTTATTGAGTCGATGCTCTGATTAGTAACACTAGGGAATGGGGATTTATTTTATTTCAAATTTTGTTTTAGAATTCACTTTGGAATTCAATTTTGATGTTGGTTTAAATGATATGACAATGACTTGAAAGTTTTGATATTAATTCCGCTGCGACATTTTTAATTTAATTGAAGTATTATTAATTGATGAAGTCGTGTGACACCCTTGCATGTATGATTATTTATTGTATTTTTATTAGAAAAATAAATGTGGGGTTTAGGGTGTTACAAGTTGGTACCAGAGCAGGTCGGTCCAGTCAGGCCAAAACTTTTTTTAATCCCCTTGTATGCGACATGTATGTAAGTATTGTCGATACTTGTTTCGTTACATTGGGTGAGTCTGAGCAAAGTGGGAGGAGAAGCAAGATGCTTCAAGTGTGGGTAAGACTGTTTTCTTTAGGCAATTTTTGAGGACGAAAATTCTTTAAGTGGGGGAGAGTTGTAACACCCCGATTTTTAAATATTAATTTATTGGTATTATTGTTATATAATATAAGTAATACTAATATTATTATGAATTATCTATTTGGTGTTTTCAAAATAAGTTTTTGAATTGTGGGTATTGAGCTAATAGATGAGTTAATTAGTTGTTGAAAAATAGGAGATTAAGAGAAATTGAGGAGAAAGAGATGTTTTTAGAAAAAATAAGAGTAGTGGTGTAATAGTAAAGAGAGGGGTTTGAATGAAGAAATTAAGTAGTGTTTTAATTAAATAGGATAGAAGGGGGTGTAAATGGTGGAGAGTAAACTTATTAGAAAGTGATTTCTTAGTTCCCAAGTTTTGCTAAAATAATTTTGGAATGCAATCTAAAATATTTTTATGCACAATCTAATATATTTTGGTTCGTGATCTTAAATATATTTTGATATTCAATAATATATTTTTATACCGAATATGATATATTTTGGTACTCAATTTGAGACATTTTTGTACTAAATCTAATATATTTTTGTCCTCAATAATATATTTTAATAATGAAGAGTAAATAGTTATGAGAGAAACTTAGCTTAGTTAAAAGGTTATAAATAGAGGAGAGCATTAGAGAATTAGTTTTACAACAAACAGAGAAAAGATTAGAGACCTAACGAAAACTAGGGTTGTGGAGAGAAAAGGGAAGGAGGCATAACGAGAAGAACCAGGAGTTCACTGTAGGAATTCATCATCATAAGGGTTGTGTACCCATGTGGGTAGTGAAGGGTTGTGTTCTTTTCCGTGCTTCCATAATCTTTTGATGATTCATGTTCTTTTATGTTGCTATAATTATATGTTCAATTTTTGTTTCTTTCTGAATTGTGGTATTTTCATGTTTGAATTATTGGGGTTTATCCATGGGATTTGCTTCTGAATGAGTTTTACGTTCCTCAAATTTTGCATGAACCCTAATTTAAAATTATTGAATTTTGCACCCTTATTTCTCCTTACGGTTTTATGTAAATTGGGTTAGCTCTATGTTTTTGTTTTTTTTTTCTATCTCGATTCTTGCTTGTTGCTGAAGCTAACAAATTGAAGGAAATTTTATGTTTCTTAATTAGATTGATTGACGAGAATGTTTTGTTTTATTTTTTAAGGTTTATACAAATAAGTTAAAATTGTGTCGATTGTCTTTCTTCTTAAATTTTTTTAATTTACTTCATATATTGCTAAAGAAATATATGCACGGCAATAAAGCAAGATGTCCAACTACTTTTAATTTTTTTTTTTTTTGAGGAAAGTCCAACTACTTTTATGTTACTCGTCAAAAGAAATTATTTTAGAACAAATTGGTTCAATTGGAAATCGTATATTTTGTTTTACGTTTTAATTACTATTATAACTTTCAAGTTATATTATGATTTTTTTTAGCAAAGTTATATTATGATTAAAGTTCTAGTTTTACTACTGAATTTATGATGAGTTTTAGGTTACTTTCATATTTCATTGGGGTTTACGTACAGTTGATTTTCCCAAATTCTTTTGAACCTTTATTTTTTTTATTTTATTTTTTTATCTTTTGAATTTACTATTATTTAAATGTGTCTGAAATAATAAGTTTTAGATGATGAATTATTTGATGATGTGTTATTTAATGATGTAATTAATGTGTTATTTGACGACGTGCAATTGATGTGTTATTTAACGATACGTAAATGATAAAATAATTAAAGATGTGATCATTTAAAGATGTGTGATTTAATGATGTGTTATATAAAGATGCATGATTTAAAGATGTGTGATTTGAAGATGTGTTATATAAAGATGTGTTATTTAAAGATGTGTGACTTAAAGATGTGTTATATAAAGATGTGTGATTTAAAGATGTGTTATGTAAAGATGTGTTATTTGAAGATGTGTTATTTAAAGATGTGTAATTGTTGAGTCATATAAAGATGTGCATTGTTGAGTCATTGTTTGATGTTCATGCATTCATGGTCAGTTCGATTTAAAGATGTGATTTAAAGATGGGGAATAAATCAGTAACATACCTCTGATATCCACCGGTACCACATGCATATAGAGTCGAGTTAGGGACATTACATACATACTTGTAAGTCTATTTGAAGATGTGCAATCAAATGATGTGTCATTTAAAGATGTGTAACTATTTAAAGATGTGATATTCAATGATGAGTTTCCTTATATGATTATGTATGAATGATTAGTATCTTGTTAAATACCTACTAATATTCGTAAATGTTATAGATGCTTACTTGCTATTATATGATGATGATTCGTGTATTGTTGATGTTATTAAATGAAAGTGTATAATTATTTATGAATAATATCTGATGTGATGTATACATGTTTATCTGTGAGTTATGTATAATTTATCTGAATCTATACATGTGTCTATACTTTCTTTATGTTGAATATATTCTCACCCTTTGTGGTGTAGATTTTCAGGAAGAATAATCTTAGAAACAGTGAGTCTCTGAGGATGACTTTGAAGCCTAATCATTTATTTGTCGCTTTTTGAAATCTTTATTGAGTCGATGCTCTGATTAGTAACACTAGGGAATGAGAATTTATTTTATTTCAAATTTTGTTTTAGAATTCACTTTGAAATTCAATTTTGATGTTGATTTAAATGATATGACAATGACTTGAAAGTTTTGATATTAATTCCGCTGCGACATTTTTAATTTAATTGAAATATTATTAATTGATGAAGTCGTGTGACACCCTTGCGTGTATGATTATTTATTGTATTTTTATTAGAAAAATAAATGTGGAGTTTAGGGTGTTACAATAACTAGTGGCTAACATATAAACGTGATGCAAGCTTTTGTGCACGCAATGCAAACCCATATCTGATGTTGTTGACCAAAGCAACACAGAACACCAATAACACAATCTGAAATGATCTTCAGATCGCAATGTTTAAGCAACCAACATCCTAGAAGCTAATCATTAAGAGCTCTAACAACAAAACCACAGCAAAAATCCTCTGCAGATGGGAAGCGTTTGTGAGTACTACATGAACCAAATGTGATCATGACGAGACGATGTAAAGAAACAAGCCGCGACGGCAAAATGTTGTGGACTATGCTACCCCATATGGGGTTAAGGGTGGTAAAGAAAGTAATATTGGGGAAAAGGAGAATAGAACAATAGAAGAAAAATGTAGATGATGGACGGAATTGGCAAGTGCACCAAATCGTAGGCAAGTAATAAAGTAGTAAGGTATCGTCTCCACAAGGATTGTCGTTCAACTTTGTAATTAGCGGCATTTATTAGAATTAACAGGATTTAAAAAGAGATGAAATTAAGCATAAGCTAAAACACCCAAACTACCCATTTGCTTATTAAACCCAATTGCTGAAAATAATCTTCCCCTTTACCTCAATTCTTCACAAAAATTGCTTCCTAGCTTGAATCTCTCCCTTCTATAGCTTTTCCCTTCTTCCTTCTCTCCAAGTTTCTTCTTCCTCTTCTATTCTCTATTCTCTCCCTCTTGCCTCTTCTCAAAAGTTTTGTGACAAGTGGTTAACCTAATTCCACTAACACACACTCTTCTCTTCAAATATAATGGACTAGAGTTACTCACAATAATGAGCTTAGTCACATCCAACTCTCATAATTAATTCTCTACACTTTTACTTCATTTAAACCTTCCATTTTACTTATACACCACTATTCCCTAAAATTCAAAATTTCTAGTTCTAACATAATTACAAAAATGCCACTCACCCATAAAATAACCAAAATACCCTCAATCACTGAAAATCCACCAACCCACCAATCACACACAAAATATCAATTAATAAATATAATTAAATAAATAATAATAATAATAGATAAATATAATACTAAAAATCGGGTTGTTACTGTTGGAACAAAATGTATGAACAAGTCCCTTTTGAGTTTTGATGATAACAAGGTGTTAAAAAGAAAATTGGATATGCTAATGCTTGTTCTAAGTGTGCAGGACCATGCATTTAAATCATGTATCTAATAGTGGTTATGAAAGATCAAGTTAAGAGCAAATGAACATATTGAAGCTTGAGTATCAAGTTAGAATCTAAAGACATTCAGGACCCGAAAACATCAAACGCTGAAAGATCAGAGTCTGAAGTCCGAAGTCTGAAGGAGAATCAGAAGTCAACTGCTGTCACTGTCAGAAGGACATAGTACGACCACGACCTCTGCAACAACCTCAGAGTCAGAACGTTCTCTGAAACTTTGTCTCCTTGGACAAAACATTTAATCCATATTCAGCAAAGGATTCAAACGTTATTCTTCATGGTACGCATACCAAATCAAGGAACAAATCAACGTTGGATCAAGCTTCAGTTTAAACGACTCTTTTCATGAACTGACATTCATATTTTGGCATCTTCTCAACGTCTCTCTACTCTTCTATATAAAGGGTTGAAGACTTGAAGAAACTAGACTTACGCATACAAGACTCTACAATTTTTGAAAGTGCCAATACTCTGCCAAATTCACTACGCATCAAACTCTTAGAAATTCTTACAAACTTTCATATCTTAGAATTTCTTAAGACTAGAGTCAAAACACTATATTGTATTTTGTAAACACCTCTGATAGTATATCAAGTGTTCATTCAAACTATATTCTTGTAATCTTAGTTTGTCAGAAGTCTATTGCTTGTGTGCTTGAGCAATTAGGAAGTCTCTTAAAGTTGTTCTTGAGCATTGATAAGTCTCTTGCTTTTGTGCTTGAGCATTTGTAATCTGTTGATTATAGTGAAAAATCTCTTGTAAGTGACAAGGGGACTGGACTACTTCCGGGTTGTGGAAGGAACCAGGATAATTGCTTGTGTCCTCTCTCTCTCTCTCTCTCTCATTTTATTCTATCCGCTGCGTCTGAACTCTGAACATAGTTTCAGACTCTGACTTTACATCAGACTTTGAACTATTTCTTAGTTTGAGAAAGAAAAAGCTAACACAATTCAACCCCCCTTCTTGTGTTTTTCTCACCTTCAGTTGGTATCAGAGCTCCAGTTCTGATATTCAATCACCTAACAGTGAGTTAGTCAAGATCCTGAGAAAAACATGTCTTCTGGTGAATCTGGTGTATCCTCACAAAGAAGTGGTGGCGCTGCTGTATCATATGATTATGGTACAGATGACAAGCAATCACACTCACACCATAGACCTCCTATGTTTACTGGTGACCCTGAAAAATTTTCATAGTGGAAAAGCAAGATGTACAATCATATCATTGGAATATATGATATCCTTTGGGATATCATTAAAGATGGTATAACTATATCAGTTGATGAAGAAGGAGTTGCCATAAACAGGAAGAATCTTACTGATACTGAAAGAAAGATTTACAGAAAGCATCACAGAGTAAGAGATATCATTGTGGACTCTCTACCTCACAATGAGTATCTTAAGCTAAGTGATAAGTCAACAACAAAGGCCATCTTCACTTCTCTCTGCTCTAACTATGAAGGAAACAAGAAGGTTAGAGAAGCAAAAGCAAATCTTTTTGTTCAGCAGTATGACCTGTTTAGAATGAAGGAGGATGAAAACATTGAGACTATGTTCTCAAGATTTCAGACTCTGGTTTCTGGACTTCAAATTCTGAAAAAGAGTTACTCAACTGCTGATCATGTGAACAAGATTCTCAGAAGTCTGCCATCTAAATGGAGACCTAAAGTGACTGCTATTGAGGAAGCTAAAGATCTAAATACTCTAAGTATTGAAGATCTTATAAGCTCTCTCAAAGTGCATGAATTAAGACTCAATGAAGATGAACCTGTTAGAAAATCTAAGTCTATAGCACTTAAATCTAAAGGAAAGTCTTCAAAAGCCCTAAAAGCTTCAGAATCTGATGAAGAATCTCCTGAGGGAAGTTCTGAAGAAGATCCAGAAGCTGAGGAGCTAGCAATGCTTTCTAAAAGGTTTCAGTACTTGATGAAAAGACAAAAGAAGTTCTCGAACAGGAGCAGTAACTTCAAATGATCTGGTTCCAAGAAGGAAGATCAGAAAGGTTGCTTCAACTGCAAGAAAACTGGTCATTTCATAGCTGATTGTCCAGATCTCCAAAAGGACAAATCAAAGGAGAAATCTAGAAAGACCAACTCAAAATCAGGCAACCTCAAAGACAGATTCAAGAAAAGTCTTATGGCTACATGGGATGAGCTTGACAATGAATCTGAGTCTGAGAAGGAAGATGAAGAAGAAGCAAATCTAGCTCTTGTTGCTACAACATCTTCTGATGCAGAGTCAGGATCAGACTCTGAAGATGAAGATGAGGTATATTATGAACTTACTCATTCTGAGCTTGTTGTTACAGTTAAGGATCTTATGAATAATCTCAGAAGCAAGTTAATTCAATTAAAATCTTTGAAAAAGAAATCTAACTTGATGTCTGATGAAAATCTCCAACTTCGTAATCATATCAATGAGATTGATGAAGAAGTAAGAGAATTGAGAGAAATGGCTCATAAGAAACCTGATGAAGTTCCAAGTGAGCAAGAAATTGCACTTCAGGAGTTCATCTTAACTGGAATCAACAGGAGTAAAGTTGCTTCTATGATTTACAATATCAACAGAAACAGGGGAGAAGATATTGGTTTCAAAAATGATCCACTCAATCATTCAAAAGAAACAAACCAAGGTGTGTTTTGTATCTGCATTAGACATTTATGAGAAACTGAATTTACCAGAAACTAAGACTACTGAACCTGAAGTTCTGAACAACTCAGAATCCAAAACTTCTGAACCTAAGGAGAAGATGAAGGCAGAATCTAAAACCTTGCCAAAATCTAAACCAAAAGGTTCTAAGTCTAAGATTATGAGGAAAACAGATTCTAAACCTGAAAAGGTTCAGAGTCTGAAGAGATCAGAACCTAAGACAAGCAAGTCTCAGACTCTGAAAAATTCAGACTCACATTTTCAAAAGACTGTGTTTGTAAAATCTTCAAAAGATAAGAAACCAGTGTATGTAAAACCTTTTAAATCTCAGAATGTCAGACAAAAGGTACAAAAGAAGCCATATCCTTTCAGAACTAACCAAAGAGGACCCATAAAGATATGGGTACCTAAGTCTGAAATCGTTTCTGTTGCAGATATGCTTAAAAGCCAAAGAAAAGGAGAAGTCATGGTATCTGGACAGTGGTTGCTCGCATCACATGACAGGAGAAAGGTCTATGTTCCAAACCCTGACCATGAAAGGGGGAGGAACTGTGGGATTTGGAGGAAACCAGAAAGGCAAGATCATTGGTACTGGTAAGATAGGTAATTCTTCCATTTCTATTAATAATGTTTGGTTTGTAGATGGACTAAGACATAACCTACTTAGCATAAGTCAATTTTGTGACAGTGGTTATAATGTCTTGTTTGATAAGAACACTTGCACTGTAATCAACAACAAAGATAAATCTGTTGTGTTCAAGGGAAAAAGAAAGAACAATGTCTATAAGATTGATTTTTCAGAACTGGTTGATCAGAAGGTAGTTTGTCTTCTGTCAGTGAGCGATGAGAAATGGGTAGGGCACAAAAGGTTGGGACATGCTAACTGGAGAGTAATCTCTAAGCTTAGCAAGTTACAACTAGTCAGAGGCTTACCAGATTGACTATCACTCAGATGTTCTTTGTGGAGCATGCCAGAAAGGAAAAATTGCTAAAAATTCTTTTAAAACAAAAGACATTGTATCTACCTCCAGACCCTTAGAACTACTCCACATTGATTTGTTTGGTCCTGTTAGCACAACATCAATCAATGGGAAGAAGTATGGATTGGTAATTGTTGATGATTACAGTAGGTGGACTTGGGTTAAATTCCTCAGAACCAAGAATGAAACATATGATGTGTTCAACAGTTTCTGCAAGCAAGTACAAACTGAAAATGAATTGAAAATTTTAAAAGTTAGAAGTGATCATGGTGGTGAATTTGAAAATGAACCTTTTGAAACTTTTTGTGAAGAACATGGAATCCTCCATGAGTTCTCTTCTCCCAGAACTCTACAACAAAATGGAGTTGTAGAGAGAAAGAACAGATCTTTGCAAGAAATGGCCAGAACCATGTTTCATGAATCTAACATTGCAAAGTACTTCTGGGCAGAAGTTGTAAACACAACATGTTATATTCAAAATAGAATCTATATTAGACCTATCTTGAATAAAACAGCATATGAGTTATTCAAAGGAAGAAAGCCAAGCATTTCTTATTTTCATCAGTTTGGATGTACATGTTACATTCTGAACAACAAAGTCTATCTAAAGAAATTTGATGCTAAGGCTCACAAGGGTATCTTTTTAGTATACTCTGAGAGATCTAAAGCATACAGAGTGTATAATTCTGAAACACATAGTGTGGAAGAATCAATACACATCAAATTTGATGATAAGATGCCTGACAATATGTCAAAGCTTGTTGAAAGCTTTGCAGATATTTAGCTCTCAGAAGATGCCTCAGAACCTGATCTGAATTCAGAGTCTGATAAAAGTTCAGAAGCTGAAATTCTTACAGAAGCTGAAAACATTTCAGAAGCTGACACTCCTCCTGAAGCTAATGAAGATCAAGATATTTCTGAACAAGTTCTCATTGAATCTCAAGAAGCAAATCCACCCAGAAACACCTTCAAGTACAAGTCTTCACATCCTGAAGAGTTAATCATTGGAAACAAGGATAGTCCAAGAAAGACCAGATCAACATTCAGACAGAATGACTCTTTGCTTGGATTACTGTCAATGATTGAACCTACAACAGTTGATGAAGCACTTTATGATGATGGATGGATTGTGGCTATGCAAGAAGAACTCAATCAGTTTCAAAGAAATGAAGTTTGGGATTTAGTTGCAAAACCAATTCACAAGAACATTATTGGAACAAAATGGGTGTTCAGAAACAAACTGAATGAGCAAGGAGAGGTAGTCAGAAATAAAGCTAGACTTGTTGCCCAAGGCTACAGTCAACAGGAAGGAATTGATTACACTGAAACATTTGCTCCAGTTGCAAGATTGGAAGCAATCAGGTTACTTTTTTCCTATGCAGTGAATCATAATATCATTTTATATCAAATGGATGTTAAGAGTGCTTTTCTGAATGGTGTCATTTCTGAAGAAGTGTATGTCAAATAACCTCCTGGTTTTGAAGATTTAAAACATCCAGACTTTGTTTTTAAGCTTAAGAAATCACTGTATGGTCTGAAACAAGCTCCTAGAGCTTGGTATGAGAGACTGGGTAATTTCTTACTTAAAAATGATTTTGTAAGAGGACAAGTTGACACTACACTGTTCAGAAAGACACTTAAGAAAGACATCTTAATTGTTCAAATCTATGTGGATGATATTATATTTGGTTCTACTAATGCCACTCTTTGCAAGGAATTCTCTACGTTAATGCAGGATGAATTTGAAATGAGCATGTTGGGAGAATTGAAGTTCTTTCTTGGAATTCAAATCAACCAATGCAAAGATGGAGTGTATGTTCATCAATCAAAATATACAAAGGAGCTTCTGAAGAAGTTCAAGCTTGAGGATTGTAAATTGATGACAACACCAATGCATCCAACCTGCAACTTAAGCAAAGAAGACACAGGCTCAAAGGTAGATCAGAAGCTATACAAAGGTATGATTGGTTCTCTGTTATACTTAACAGCTTCTAGACTAGATATTTTATTCAGTGTATGCTTATGTGCAAGATTCCAATCAGATCCTAGAGAATCTCATATGACTGCTGTCAAGAGAATCTTCAGGTATCTGAAAGGAACAACTAATCTTGGACTTCTGTATAAGAAATCCTTAGATTGTAAGTTGGTTGGATTCTGTGATGCTGATTATGCTGGTGATAGGATTGAAAGAAAATCAACCAGTGGAAATTGTCAATTGCTTGGTGAGAATCTGATATCCTGGGCCAGTAAAAGACAATCAACTATTGCATTGTCAACAGCAGAAGCATAATACATTTCAGCTGCAAGTTGTTGCACACAACTACTCTGGATGAAACATCAGTTGGAAGACTATCATATTCATGAAAACAACATTCCTATCTTTTGTGATAATACTGCTGTTATCTGTTTGTCTAAAAATCCTATTCTGCATTCAAGAGCCAATCATATTGAAATTAAACATCATTTTATAAGAGATTATGTTCAGAAGGGTGTTTTGGATATTCAATTCATTGATACTGATCATCAGTGGACTGATATATTCACAAAACCTCTAGCAGAAGATAAATTTGATTTTATTAAAAAGTGTTGGTTATTTAAAGGTTGGCTAAATGTTTGGTAAAATCATTTTGTTCAAGCAATGCATCCTCAGATGTTATTTTGAGTCTTCAGAAGCTGGAAATTGGTTTTTAGAAGTTTCAGAAGCTGAAAACTGGATTTACTGTTCATCAGAAGCAGAAATGGCCTTCAGACGCAGAACTGTTCATCAGACACTGAACAGGTCTTCAGACGCACTGTTCAGACGTTGACTTCTGTTGACCTCCAGAAGCTGCCTTCAGACGTTGACTTTGGTTGACCTTCAGATGCTGTCTTTCAGAAGCTGTCTTTTAGAAGCTAATTTTCTGAGTTCCTTTTGGTTAATTCCTTCTGCGTATCTTTTGAAGATTTGTTGAAGATTTATCCAGGCTGATGTTTCCAGAAGCGTGATAATTTTATGTGAAGATCTTATTGGAGATTGGCTTCGTGTTTATTGATGAATATATTTTCAAAGGATCTTTGCAAAATATTATTCAGAAATATTTTTGCTTCTTTGAGCTTCTAAACAATTTCAGAAACATATCTTTAAGGATGATTGTGTTCAGAATTATGAGAACTGCTGAAGCCTATTTAAGAAGACGTGCTGCTTTGTAGAATTTTAATTTGAGTCAAAACTGATATTATCATAAGAGTCTTTGTGTAAGCTTTAGGCTTTGTTTTGTACACCACTCATCTGTTTGAGTTGGTTTAGGTGTTTTGAGTTGTAAATCATTCTAAGCTTTTAAGTACGAATGATGTTTCTATTGTGTTGAAGAGTGTCTTCATCGTATTTGGTTTTATTGAAGAGTTTACAATCACTGGGCTTTGGTTGCTTGGTTAGGAAGTAAGAGGGGGTTCTTATACCTAGGTGGTGCTCCTGGGTAGAAGTCTAGACTAGTGGAGATTAAGTGATAAGGCTGGGAACAGGGGCTGTGTCTGAGTCTTCGAATTAATTCCTCATAGTGGATTTCCTTCCTGGATTGGTATCCCCCAGAGTAGGTGAAGTTTGCACCGAACTGGGTTAACAAATTCATTGTGTTCCTTTACTTTCTGCACTTTAATTTTTCTGCTTCTGAACTTTAGTTATCATACTCTGTTTTACTGGTTCAGAACCAGAATTGCCAGAATTTCAATTGGTATCAGAGCAGGCACCCTACCTGTATTTGGGTGAGCTTCAGGGAGATATTTTCTGGCTTTATGGAGAAATAAGGAGGATTTGTTAACAGGCCACCTCTGCTGGATGGGACCAACTATGATTATTGAAAATCTCGTATGAGTGCTTTCCTAAAATCTATTGATAGCAAGACCTGGAAAGCTATTCTGAAAGGTTGGGAACATCCTGTTGTGACTGACAAAGATGGAAAGAAGACAGTTGTTTTGAAACCAGAGGAAGATTGGACCAATGATGAAGATGCTTTGTCACATGCAAATTCCAAAGCCTTGAATGCTATATTCAATGGAGTGGACAAAAATATGTTCAGAATGATCAAGCAGTGCACTGTGGCTAAGGATGCTTGGGAGATTCTCAAGACTGCTCATGAAGGCACTTCAAAGGTAAAGCTGTCCAGACTTCAGCTTCCGACCACAAAATTTGAAAATCTCAGAATGCTGGAGGATGAGAACATACAAGGCTTTTACATGAATATTCTGGACATGGCTAACTCTTTTGAATCACTTGGAGAAAAAATATCAGATGAGAAGCTTGTATCCTTACCCAAGAGGTTTGATATGAAAGTGACTGCAATTGAAGAAGCACTTGACATCTCCAGCATGAAGGTTGAGGAATTGATTGGGTCTCTTCAAAACTTTGAAATAAGCAGGACTGATAAGAAGGGGAAATGTGTTGCCTTTGTAGCAGATGCTGAAAGTGTGGATGATGAAACCTCATCATAAGCTCTTGTGATGCTGACCAAACAATTTAAGAAATTTCTGAAGCAGAAGACAAGAACTGATGAGAAGAGCAATCAATCAAAGAGAGTTCAGTGCTTTGAGTGTGAATGATATGGTCATGTCAAGTTAGAATGTCCTACTTATCTCAAGAAACAGAAGAAAAGTCTGACTGTGACTTGGTCTGATGAAGATGACTCAGAAGGTGAAGAGGAGCCTGTCACTGCTTTAACTGGTAAATTCTGGTCTGATGATAAAGTTAAGGGTTCAGAAACTTCTTCAAAGTCTGAGTCAAGTGATGGAGAATCATCCTGTGAAGATCTGGCTACCTATTACAAAGATCCTGCTGAGTTTTGCAAGAAGGTGCATGTTCAATTTGCAGAAGTGTGCAAGCAAAAGAACAGAAGAAAATTAACACTCAACTTCAGATTGAAAGAAGTGAACACTTAGAGAAAATTTATGTTCTCAATAGTGAGGTAACTCAACTGAATTCTCAACTTAATCAGATGAAAAAGCAAGTTAGATTGATGAACTCTGCTACTGATGTGCTGGAAGAGATTCTGGAGAATTAAAATCAAGGAAAACCAAATGGCATAGGATTTGTTGATAAGAATTTGAACATCAAACAACAAAATCCTGCTAAGAGGTTCATACCTGCTGCTAATACTCATGTTCCACTGATGAGGAAACCTAAGAACAAACCTCAGGATTCTAGAGACAAGAAAGCTACTGATCCTTGGGTATGTCATCATTGTGGTAAAAAAGGACACATTAAACCTTTTTGTTACAAGCTGCATGAATACCCCAAGCATTTTCACCGCAGAAAAGTGGAACCAGCTGTGAACAAAAGCAAGATCAAGAAAGAATGGAGACCAAAGTGTGCAAGTGTTGCTCAGAGGCTGAACAAAGGGAAAGGAAAGGCTGTTGCTGCTGACAGCAAGCTCATTCCTGTAGCACAGAAGAGTTCTGGTGCTGGACCATCTAAAGTCTGGAGTAAAGTGTTGGTTCCTGTTCCTGTTCAGAAGGCACTGGTTTCTTGTGAGTCTGAAGATGTTGTTAAGCATGATACCATGTGTTGTACCCTAATTTTGTCCAAGCTTTTTTCAAAAAAAAGTCAACACAAAAAAGTCAACTTTTGTTTTTCTCCTTTAAAAAAAATATAATAAAAAAAGAAGTTTATTATTATTTATTTATCTTTCTTTTTTTTATTATTATTATTATTATCACTATGATTATTATTATTACTTCTATTATTATTTTTTATGTTTGATTCAAAAAGAAAGGAGGAAGAAACGTGTGCCAAAGCCGAGAGAAGCAAGAAGCAAGTTGCTGCCCAGGGCAGCACTTCTTCCCTCCCATGTTTTTGCAGTTGGTGATCCTGGTTTCCAGCATCCACCTTGCCATTTTCTTCCCTTTCTTCTTTATCAAAACCAGTCAAAGTAAGCTGCAAAACTGCTGCCCTGTTTCTGCAAGTTTGCTACCCTGTTCCATCCTTCACCCTTTCCATTTTCCCTGCTGCTGCCCCTGTGTGCAACACCCCTTTTCCATGTTTTCTCCCAACCTCTACACAGGACAACACCCTACCTTTCCTGTTTTTCTTCCCCAAATCTTCAAAGATCAATCCCAATAGCACCACAAGTTGCAAACAACACCCTGTTTTCCCATTTTTCCAGCAACTTCTGTCAGAACTCAGCCTCTAGTTGTGCAGAATTAACCAAAGTCATCACTAAGATCACAAGGCAAGGTCACTTCCTTCCTTTTGCATTAAATGCTAACCAAAGTCTTGGTCATAGCACACAAAGCAGCCCAGCTTTCAAGAGACTTTCATGATTACAAATGATCACAATTTTGCCTATATAAGCAACACGAAAATCAGAGAATAGGATCTGATCCTTGAGCAATTTTAGAGAAGAATTAGAGAGAAGGATTTTGAGAGAAAAAACAGAGGAGTTTTAGAGCAAACACAGAACCAAAGCAGCAAGAATTCATACCAACAATCTTTGAAAAGAAAAGCTCTGTTTTCTGTTTCCTTCTTTACAAACCATCATAAACCAATCAAACAATCAAAACAGCCACTAAATCACCAGAAACATCATACCAAGAATGAAGAATAACAGCAAAACACCATTGTTGTTGCTGTTCTTATTCTTCATCACTTCCCTCTTTACAAAAACCATAACCACTCAAAGGCCCTTTTCATTTTCTTGCATTCAAAGCTTTGGATAGGAATTTGTAAGCGTCTTAAACCTTTTTTTATCTCTTCTTTTGCATTCTGTTTGCATTTTTGTTCTGCTATTCCTGCTGTTTAGGCATCATTTTTTTGCATATTTGCACTAAAAACATCTTTTAAAAACCCCAAAAAAATCTCAAAGTTTACAAATCACCAAAACAGAAGTGGTTTACTTCTTTTTCTTACTGAATTCGAATGTTTTCTACCCCCCTGAGGTTCTAAAATCAGAAATCAGAAGCAGTCTGAATAATAGTTTAGAAGCAGCTTCTGAACAGTGAGTCTGAACAGTAGTTTAGAAGCAGCTTCTGAACAGTACTTTAGAAGCAGCTTCTGAACAGTGCTTCTGAACCTCAGAGTCTGAACAGTGCGTCTGAAGGTCAACCAAAGTCAACGTCTGAACAGTGCGTCTGACGGTCAACAAAAGTCAACGTCTGAACAGTGCGTCTGATGGTCAACCAAAAGTCAACGTCTGAACAGTGCTTCTGAAGTTCAGAGTCTGAACAGTGCTTCTGAAGTTCAGAGTCTGAACAGTGCTTCTGAAGTCCAGAGTCTGAACAGTGCTTCTGAAGTTCTGAGTCTGAACAGTGCTTCTGAAGTTCAGAGTCTGAACAGTGCTTCTGAAGTTCAGAGTCTGAACAGTGCTTCTGAAGTTCAGCTTCTGAAGGCAGCTTCTGAGGCAGCTTCTGGGCAGCTTCTGAGGTTCAGAACCTGTTTTAAACTATTTTTTTGCAAGGGTTGAAACTCATTTTTTTTTTCAAAATATAACAAGTGTTTTTGCTTAAATTTAATTTCATAAATTTCAATAATAACAAACTTGAATGAAAAAGGAGTGGTTTGACGTATGTCTTTCCATTCCCCGATTGCACAAGCACTTGACGTATGTCTCGTTGTTTGGACAATCGTCATTCCTTTTCAAAGTACCAAAATAAAAATACATTTACTTTCAACAATAACAAACTTGAATGAAAAAGGAGTGGTTTGACGTATGTTTTTCCATTCCCCGGTTGCACGGGCACTTGACGTATGTCTCGTTGTTCGGACAATCGTCATTCTATTTTCAAAATACAAAAACATAAAACATATCCAACACACCAAACTAATTCTTGGCCCCCCGTGGTCAATTAAAAATCAAACCTTTTTTCACAAACGGATGATGTTTTTATCAATTCTAACGCGATACAAACAAACGCTTAAGCCTCCCACGCGCGAGCATACAAGCTACGTTTAACCGCTAGAATACTATCAAAAACATCGTTCTTTAAAATCACACACCAAACTAATTCTTGGCCCCCCGTGGTCAATTAAAATTCAAATCTCTTTTCACAAAAGCACGATGTTTTATCAATTCTAACGCGATACAAACAAACGCTTAAGCCTCCCATGCGCGAGCATACAAGCTACGTTTAACCGCTAGAAGACGGTCAAAAACATCGTTCTTTAAAATCAACCAACAAACAAACGTTTTCTACCAAAGAACTACGTAGCTTTGAATTCTCCATCGCACCAGGAGATACGTAGGAGCAAGATCCCATTCTTGTCAAGCTTACTAATAAAAAATACCTTTTTTCCCCCTTTCTTTTTCCCCTTTGAAATATTAAAATGTAGCAAGAAAACCTTTAAAACACTTTTAACCCTAACTAACTAGGAGGTTCCCGTTGAGTACAACGGATGTGAGGGGTGCTAATACCTTCCCCTTGCATAATCGACTCCCGAACCCGTTAATGGCTGCGATGACCATCCTTTCCACATCGTCAAGGGTTTTATCAACATTTCCCTTTAAAAATAAAACTTTAGTGGCGACTCCGCAGTCATTCCGAGCGTCGGTACGCTCGAGCATTTTTTAGAGGACGCACACCATGCCCTGTGTTCAGAAGAGAATTACTGATCTTGAGAAGCAGATTGCTGGGAAGAAGGTTCTGAATGTGCCTGAGGCACACATCAATTGAGCAGCATCTGATGATTGTGTCTAATGAAGACTAAGCAACTTCTGATGCTGAGTCTGAAGACTGGCTAGTTGGTGTCTGATGTTTTGGATTTCCTTTGTGTTTCTGGTTTGCAAGTGTGTTGTGCTGGGTTCTTTGTGTTTCTGGTTTGTAAGTGTGCTGTGCTGAGTTCTGTGCTTCTAGTGTTGATGCTGATTTTTTATTGCTGTTCTGTGTTATGTTTCTCTGCTCCTTGTGTTTGCTGGTGTTTTGTCAAACTTGTTTGGCTAAAAAGGGGGAGAAATATGTGTGCTGATCTGTTTGGTTCAGGGGGAGTGTTCCTGAGTTTGTGTGTTCTGTCAGAAGCTGAGCTGTTCAGGGGGAGTTCCTGAGTGATGTGTTTCAGGGGGAGAAGCTCTGTACCTCAGGGGGATTGTTTTGTGTTGCGGTATTTGTGTACTTCAGAAAATGTGAAGTTGGGTGTGTGCTTCAGCATGTGTTGTGGTTTTTCAGAAGTTGAACTGAAGCTGTTTTTGTTTGAAGTTGTTTGGTTTAACATAGCATTTTATCCGCTGCTGACTCTGTGGCTATGTTTGGATATGTGTAGTTCTTCATGGCTGAGTACTTGTGTTGAGTGAAGAACTTGTTTTTATGAAGAATTTGATTTTAGCCAAAAATTTGCCAAAGGGGGAGATTGTTGGTTATTTAAAGGTTGGCTAAATGTTTGATAAAATCATTTTGTTCAAGCAAAGCGTCCTCAGATGTTATTTTGAGTCTTCAGAAGCTGGAAATTGGTTTTAAGAAGTTTCAGAAGCTGAAAACTGGATTTACTGTTCATCAGAAGCATAAATTGCCTTCAGACACAGAACTGTTCATCAGACGCTGAACAGGTCTTCAGACGAACTGTTCAGACGTTGACTTCTGTTGACCTTCAGAAGCTGCCTTCAGACGTTGACTTTGGTTGACCTTCAGAAGCTGTCTTTTAGAAGCTGTCTTTCAGAAGCTGATTTTCTTAGTTCCTTTTGGTTAATTCCTTCTGCGTATCTTTTGAAGATTTGTTGAAGATTTATCCAGGCTGATGTTTCCAGAAGCGTGATAATTTTATGTGAAGATCTTATTGGAGATTGGCTTCGTGTTTATTGATGAATATATTTTCAAAGGATCTTTGCAAAATATTATTCAGAAATATTTTTGCTTCTTTGAGCTTCTAAACAATTTCAGAAACATATCTTTAAGGATGATTATGTTCAGAATTATGAGAACTGCCGAAGCCTATTTAAGAAGACGTGCTCCTTTGTAGAATTTTAATTTGAGTCAAAACTGATATTATCATAAGAGTCTTTGTGTAAGCTTTAGGCTTTGTTTTGCACACCACTCATCTGTTTGAGTTGGTTTAGGTGTTTTGAGTTGTAAATCATTCTAAGCTTTTAAGTACAAATGATGTTTCTGTTGTGTTGAAGAGTGTCTTCATCGTATTTGGTTTTATTGAAGAGTTTACAATCACTGGGCTGTGGTTGCTTGGTTAGGAAGTAAGAGGGGGTTCTTATACCTAGGTGGTGCTCCTGGGTGGAAGTCTAGACTAGTGGAGATTAAGTGATAAGGCTGGGAACATGGGCTGTGTCTGAGTCTTTGAATTAATTCCTCATAGTGGATTTCCTTCCTGGATTGGTATCCCCCAGAGTAGGTGAAGTTTGCACCGAATTGGGTTAACAAATTCATTGTGTTCCTTTACTTTCTGCACTTTAATTTTTCTGCTTCTGAACTTTAGTTATCATACTCTGTTTTACTGGTTCAGAACTAGAATTGCCAGAATTTCAAAAAGAATCTGAACATGCATTTCATCTCTGAAAAATCTGCTTGACTCTGAATAGAAACTGAGAATCTGAAGTACATTAGAAGCTAAGACTTATCAGAAGCTCAATTTTGAGAGTCTGAAGAAAGTTCAACTTCTGAAGTCATCTGAGTCTGAGTTTCAGAATCTGAATTTTTAGCTTCTGATAAAACTCATTGTAAGTGGACACTTTACACGTGGCCCACTAATGAGAGTGGATCTGAATAGTTCATCTGACATTTGGTCTTTTAACTGCTGAGTATTAACTGCTGGGCTATGATGAATTAGTTTTTAAAGTTGTGATTAGCGCCCCCTATTGTCATTAATGTGCCGTTGTGATTAATTTTCTTGTCTGTTTTAGTTTCAGAATCGTTTTGACAAAAACACTTAGTCACTATCACACGTTCACTTTCACATCTTACACATTCATCTTTCAGACCTAAAAACTCTTCCTTTTTTAAAAACCCCTTTAGAACCCTAAAATCTTAATCCTTCAGAATCAAATGGCTAGTTTGTCATCTTCATCTCAGAAACTCACCATGGACGTACAATCTCAAGGAGCTACTCTCATCAAACCCAAAACCATGCATCTCAACAAGGAGGATTTACAACTTATCATTGAGAGTGCAGTTGATTTGGAGTCATTAGCTTTGAATGGGTGTGACATCTCAGAGTACGTGGACCATCAGCAATGGAGACCATTTTTCAACATGCTAAATGGACCATCATACACAGAACTGGTGAAAGACTTCTGGGTCAGAAGCGAAGTCTTTGATAAAGAAGAAGCTAGAAAGGAAGAAGCTCAGAAGGTTGCTGAGAATCCGGGATTGAAAGGGAAATCAAGAGCTGAAATGGGATTGAAGGAGTTCAGTGGTACTAAAGTTAGGTCTTCTGTGTTGGGAATACCAGTAATAATCACTGAAGAGATAATAACAAAGGTTATTGGTGTCAAGAGAGGAGGTTTGTTTCAAACAAACACCAAGAAAACCAGCACCTGGGTTCCTCTGATCAGACAAACTCTGTTTCTAGGGAGAGAGTATGAGAAGATAGTTGATATGAAAGATGAACACAAGGTTATGCATAAGTTGCTGCTACAATGCATAGTTCCCAGTTCGGTGGTATTTGAAGAGACCAGTCAACTTGGCAGCATACATTTTCAATCATCTCTGCACTTCCATCAGAGAAAGTATGAAAGGAAAGGTCCAAGTTCCATACACCAGATCTTGTCTTTCACCAAGGAAAGCTAGTTGAGAATCTGAAAGCTCTTGGAGTTGGATCAGACTCAGAACTTGGAGTCTGTAGTGGTGAAATGATTTCTGGAACAACCTTGGGTCATATGAAGATCATTACCAAGAAAGAGGTGATAACTTCTGAACAAGATTTGTAGTTCAGAATGGGACATTCTGAATATCTTGATAACTTCCCTCTTATCTAAAAGGAAGATCCTCATGAGGTGTTGGCACACTTTGTTGCACAACACTTCAAGGAAACAGGAGTTGTTATCACATGGGATATGATCCCATACAGACCAAATGAACCCTGGAAGGCAGTGAAGAAGAGGCAACATTCTTCAGAACCTGTGAAAAAGACTAAAGTTCAAAAGCATGTTCAGAAACCAGTTGTCAAAGCTAAAGTCTTTCAAGCTGTGGTGGAAGCTGAAGAATTGGATCAAGTGGAGATCCTTCCCACTAGAACAAGGAGCAAGGTGGCAAGGAAAGCAAGGTCAGAAGCTAAAGGAGCTTCTGAACCCAAGAAAAGGAAGCTCAGGAAGATGGTAGTGATAGAAGAAGAAGAAGAATCTGAGGAAGAGCCTCTGATAAGGAAGAGAAAGGCCATAGTAAGTGCATCTGAAGCACAAGTGGCAAGCAAAATGATGGAAGACCTGGAGAAGGCTGTCAGATTAGCTAAGGAACTAGAGCATTCAACTGTCTCAGGAGCAAGAGAAATTCTTTCTTCTCATCTGGAGGTGAAGAGAGAAAGTACCTCTGAAGCACAACATTCAGAACCTACTTCAAAATCTGCTTCTGATAAAGGTAATATTGCAATCCTTACATACTTAAATTTAAATTCTGATGATGTTCTTGACCTAACCACGCAACCAGAAAAAGCCTCATCCAAACCTTCATCACCCCCTACAAACTGGCCACAACAGGATTCAGTTAATCCTGAACCTTCCCTCATGAGTGAACTTAAGACCACAGACTTTTTAGATGCTCTCAACAAGAAAAGAGCACGCATTCTTTCTGAAAGAGATCTCTCTGACAGAGAAGAAGCTGCTTCTGATCCTATTGAGACAACTAATCAGTCATCCCCTCCAACCTCACCTAAAACTATACCTTCACCTTTAGATATACCATCTCTCCAAACCTGCTTACCTGGTGAGATACCAGACCTTGAGAGAACTTATCAACCCCAAACTGAAGCTTTTGTCACCAGGATCATAAAGAATAGAATTCTGAGTGATTCTGGTGGTATACCTCAATCCTGCATCCTAATTGTACCATCTTTTAGTTCCAGTTCCTCATCTTCCTTAGAAGAACTGGAAAAACACTTAGGTGGTGAGTTTCCCTCTGAACCAACCTCAACCATCCCCTCTAAATCATCTCCTCATACCATCTAACCTGTAACCATTTCTGATGCTGACTCAGTATCAGAAGTTGAACCAATAATTGCTCAACCAATTCAATTTGCCAAACCTGAAGACTCTGATGTTCTTCTCCTATGTGGAGCATCATAATCTGACCTACCTACATCAGAATCTGACCGTCCAACATCAGACCCTGTACCTGCCTCTGATGCAAACCTGATCAATGTTTTAGAACCTCATACTGAAACCTCTGATCAGATTGTATCAGAATCAACCCAAACACCTAACCCTAAACAAATTGCACTCTCATCACCCAGTTATCAAAATATTGCCCAAACACCAAACCATTCATCAGATTTAATTTAAAAGAGGTTTGCAACAATATCTTCAAAAGCTTAGAAGAGCCGGTGCTTGCTAGACAGCATCCCATTCATGAAGTCAACTATGTGGAGAAGTGAAATAAGCTGAGATTCCTAGTCAACAATACCCTGGACACTCTACAGTTTGTCTCTGTAGTGTCTCAGTGTGAGGCACTTAAGACATGGCTGTCTGAAGTAGTCAGAAGTATGGAGACTGTGGAACTCAGAAGGAATACTTCAAGACTGATTGAATGTGGAACTTCTTCAGGAGTGGTAAATATTGAGAACACTGATTTAATGGAAATTCCTGAGATTCTAAAGTATGGTCTTCAGAACTCACTCTTGGGAAAGTTTGTTCAGCAACCACTAGATCCTGACAACTTAAAGCTGGACTTGGATGAGCCTATCGTGAAGCACATGTTTGAACAACTTCAAGTGGAGCTGGTAGCACAAAGAGCTAGACAAGATGCTTTGGAAAGCAAGATTCAGGAGCTGAGGGCGAAACAAGACATCATGGCTACTCAACAAACTCAGATTCTGGCTAGTCAAGATGAGATGAAGACTGGAATTAGTGCTATCTTGGAGCTTCTGAAGAAACCTCACCAACCTTAGATGCACACATAGTTTTCATTGTCTTTTGTTCTGAATATTATATTGTTTATCTGTATTAAACTCTGAATGCTTATCTGTCCATGATATTTTATTTGCTTCTGATTGCTTGTCTGGCTGTTTATTTTTGATTTTTTTTATCTCACTTCTGAACTCTCTTTTGTTTTAATTCTACATTTTTTGTTGATGACAAAAGGGGGAGTAAGTTACAAGTATTTCAGGCTCTGAGCCGAGTCAGAATAAGTTAATTTTTGAAAATTAATTAACTTAGGAGAACAACTTCTCATCTCTTAGCCTCTGATTATATTGCTTTGAGATAATTCTGAGTGACTTTTCACCTTTTTAATTTAAACTGAATTTAATTAACCTGGATAAGACTCAGGGGGAGCTTACAAACCTCACCTTGTGGATTATCAGACTCAGGGGGAGCTTACAAACCTCAGACCATGAAGTCAACTTGTTAATTAAGTTAACAACAATTTTCTATTAATACTTGTGTTTGTCATCATCAAAAAGGGAGAGATTGTTGGAACAAAATGTATGAACAAGTCCCTTTTGAATTTTGATGATAACAAGGTTGTGCGCACCTCGTTTTTTCCCTCGGGAAAAAGACGCGCAGATTCCTCCGAGGACGTCCTCGAACGCTCGGAGGGTGCCTTTGTGAAGCCGCCACCAAAGTTTTTGTGTAAAGGGAACGTTGATAAACCCTTAAGTTTTTTTTTGTTGTAAAGGGAAACGATAATAAAACCCTTTAGACGATGAGGATAAGGATTAGGTCATCGCAACCATTGTCGGGTTCGGGAGTCGGTTACGCGAGGGGAAGGTATTAGCACCCCTCACGTCCGTTGTACTCAACGGGAACCTTCTATTTGGTTAAAGCTTGAATTGCCTTTTAATACTTTGCGTACATGTTCATTTATGCTTAAAAAATATATAATAAAAGGGGGGGAAAGAGATAAAAACAAACGAAGAAAGAAAAAAGTTTTTTTTATTATTGTGCTTGACAAGATGTCGATCTTGCTCCTACGTATCTCCCGGTAGTCGGAGAATTCAAAGCATACGTAGTTCTTTGGTAGAAAAACGTATGTGTGTTGGTTAATTTTAATTGGACGATGTTTTAACCGAATTCTTGCGATTAAACGTAGCTTGTATGCTCGCACTTGGAGACTTATTAAGCGTTCGTTCGCGAATCACATTAGAATTGTTAAAAGGTACGTCCGTTAGGGTAGAGGGTTGAATTGGTCGCTATGGGACCAAGGGAGGTACAATGGACTCATACAAGTCAAACATTGACCGAGTGGACTCCGAAGAGTCGGGGGGTTGAGTCTAATGGCCAACGGGGGACCAAAAGGCTTGGATTGACCACAAGGGGCCAAGATTTGGTTTGGTTAGGGTTGTACATATTAAAAAAAGGGAATGACGATTGTCCGAGCGACGAGACATACGTCACGCATTCGTACAATCGGGGCGATGGAGAGACATACGTCACACCATCCCTTTTTCATTCATATTTTTGGATTGAATTCTTTAGAAATCCCAAGGTAAGTCAAAACATTTGGTTTGAAAACCCAAAATGGGAAGGTTTAGCAAATTTGCTAGAAAACGCGCAAGTTCGTCTCATTTTGCGAAAATGCGCACATTACCGGTGTATGTTCATTTTTGAGTTTTGAACATCATGAACAATATTTATTGCTCAAGTTTAGATTGAAAAGCTGAACATAGCTTGTTGGTTCATGTGGTTTTGAAAGTTTGGGAACATAACTTGCTTTGCAAGTTACCCACAAAATGGTTATACGAACTTGTGATTTGCCAAAATTATGCAAAAACCTTGTTATGATTTGAAGAACATAGGTTTAAAAACTCTTAGGTTCTGAGCTCTGGGGCTAGAACCTCAAAAATTGGTTGTTTTGACACAAAAACTCAGGTTCTGAGTTCTGTCATGGTCGCACTGCGACCATGACTTCGCACTGCGAAGCATGCGAAATTTTGGGTTCAGAAGCTGTTTCTGAACATTTGTTCAGAAATAACTTCTGAACACACTCAAGACCTTATATATGGGTGAAAAGCTTTGAGTTTTTGGGATGAAAAAGGTTGTACAAACCAATTTTGATGTTTTGAAAACCTTGGGATTTCTTTGAAATTCAAAAGGGGTTTTTTAGGACCAAAAGGTTTTGAGCCAAAATAGCTATGCAAACACAATTAGAAATGCAAGATAAAGAGCTTAGTAACTTACAGAACTCCTTAGCAAAGCTCCAGCTGCACTTGGCTTGATTTGGTTGAAGGCTTTCACAAAGGTTTGAAGATTTGTGATGAACTTGAACTTTTGAAAGCTTTGTGTGGATGGATTGTTTCTGGTTATTTGTGGAGATTTGTAGGTTGAAATGAGTAGAGTTTCTGCTCTTTGAATGTTGTGTTTTCTGTCTAATTGTGAGTGTTTGTAACCTTGGGCATTGCCTTGTATTTATAGGCCAAAATCAAATCTTTGTCATCATTACACAATCCCTTGATTCAGCTGATTTGTGGCCAAGATCAAGCTGAATCCCTTTGCATTAAATGCTAATGGATAGAGGCAACCCTGCCTTGTGCCAAGGGGCAAGTTCCAGCTTGATTTCAGCCACAAATTCAACCTATTCTAGAAGGTAATGATGAAGAACAAAGCTGATTTGCAAATGGCTAATGCTTGGGGATCAATCCTTGCAATCTCAATGGTTGGTCAATAAAAACGTGCACTGTATTGTGCAGAGATTGAGGGATGAAAAGGCTAAAATTGGCTGGTGTGAGAGGGTGAAAAGCTGCTGCAAAACAGAGTAGGCACTCATGGCTTTTCAAGTGAGAAAATCCAGCTGGTTTGACTGGTTTTTGGGGCAGCAAGCAGGAGGAAAGTCCTCAAGCAGGTGGCTGGCAACCTTGTGGTGGTTAGCAGGTCACCTGGGAGGGGCTAGAGCTGCCCAAGGGCAAGCCCACTTGCTTGTCACATGCTAGGTTGGAAGAAAAAGCTTCTAACCTTGGCATTAATGGCAAGTCTTTCAACTCTGGCTTTGCTTGGCCCAATTGGCCATGAATGCTACTTAAAATAATTATGGAAGTGATGTGCAACAAAATCTGGAATTAAATCCAAGAAACCAAAAATCTGCAGAAAAATCGCAGACTTCGCAGTGCGAAGTGGGCTTCGCATTGCGAAGTCCTCAATTTTGAAAAGTTGACTTTTCTGTTGACTTTTGTTGACTTTTGACTTTTTCCCTCTTTGATCTTTTTTTGGTTTTAAAATGCGTAGGACAAAATTAGGGTACTACAGCTGCCCCTACTTAATTGTGTCTTCGCATAGAGTGCGTGAGTGCCGAGGGCATCTCATGAACTCTTTGCGGAGATCAATTAAGTAAAAAGAAAAAGAAGGACCCGAATTTTGTCCTTCGCGAAATGCAAATGAAAGGGTTGGTAGGGGTTTGATCGTATCCAGCCGCTAACACTGGAGGTAGATCCACTGGGGGATGAAGGTAATCTTATCTAGGCACTGTCACTAGAGGTCGATTCCTGAGGGTGGTGATTTACTCTAGGCACTGTCACTAGAGGTGGAACGTTGATGGAGGTGATCTTCTCTAGGAATTGCTTCTAGAGGTTGAACATTGATGGCGGCGATCGACTCTAGGCACTGTCACTAGAGGTCGATACCTAAGGGTAGTGGTTTACTCTAGGCACTGTCACTAGAGGTGGAACATTGATGGAGGTGATCTACTCTAGGAATTGCTTCTAGAGGTCGATACCTAAGCTAGGTGATCTTATTCAGGTACTGCTTCTGAATATCGATTCCTAACGAGCTGTGATCTTATTCAGCCGCTAACACTGAAGGTCGATACACTGGGGGAGGTGATCTACTCTAGGAATTGCTTCTAGAGGTCGAACAATGAGGTAGGTGATCTATTCTAGGAATTGCTTCTAGAGGTTGATACCTAAGCTAGGTGATCTTATTCAGGAACTGCTTCTGAATATCGATTCCTAACGAGCTGCGGTCTTACCCTAAATAGGTGCCCCTGGTTGAATGTTAATGGATGTTGGTGAATATGTGATACTCACTGGAGGATCCTTGTTGCAGGTTTTATGAAATGAAATGCATGTGTATGAATGGTTTTAAAATATGCATGCATGAATAATGTTAGTTGGGTGCCGAGCAGAGTCGGTCTTTGTTTGTGGGTGTGTTCATGATAATTGGGCTTTCTTTTTTTTGTTTTTTGGTTGGTCGGTTTGGAAGGACGAGGTCCTTTGCCTACATACCCAAATGGGATCAAAACCGGTGTAGTTCGAGCCTAAGCCCGAAAATTTGTGTTTTTTGCCAATAATGATTGGACTTTTGTTTGGGGTTGAGACTCCCCGGGGAGTATCAATGAGGTTTGGCTTTTGGGGATAAAGGATCATTTTGGAAGCATGATCGATATCCAGCCTTTGTTGGTGTTTGGATGTTTCGGGTGTTTATTGGGGAATTTTGTTCCGCCTAACCCTTGGGGTTCTTGTGCTCCGCGTGCCGCGAGTTATGCACTTGCCTTAGCTAAGGAGCATAAGTCTTTTGGTGCAATATTTTGGTGGGAACTACCGCGATTCTTTCAGAATTCACGAAGATTCAAAATAAAGCAAAGTTTGTTTGTTTTTTCTCTTTTTTGGAAGAAAATCCTTTTGTTTATTTCCCATGTTTTAAAGCATTTTCATCATGAATAAAACAAAACCTTATGTGCTACTGAGAACATAAAATAACAAAAGGAAATTTATTCAATGCAGATTTGACCTCTTGAATGGGTAAAAATACACAAAGTGAGAAGTGAGATAGAGAAAGACAAGAAAAAGCAAAAAGAAAATATTGGTTTTGGCACAACACATGCTATTTCCTTATGACTTCGATATTTTCGTTTGTTGGAAGATGCTGACGAGACCGATTCCTCTCCTCTTGAATCTTGTCCGGAGCTTGGATGCTGCAGTCATTGCCTTTCTTCTTTTTTTTGTTAACCCCTAACTTTTGCCTGGATTGCTCTTTCGAGTTTTTCAATCCACCGGGGTGTATTTTCTTTTTTGATGTCCTTAATTTTTGCCTAGACCGCCTTTTCAGGTTTTCAATCTAGCAGGACGCTCTCTATTGCCTAAACCGCCCTTTCAGGTTTTCGATTTAGCGAGCTTTTTTCCTCTTTTTTCTTTAGGCATAATACCTCTTGACTGCATCGGAGTTTATTGATAGTGGGAACTCCTCTCCGTCCATAGTGGTGATGATCAGGGCTCCGCCTGAGAAAGCTTTCTTTACTACGTACGGCCCATCATAGCTGGGAGTCCACTTCCCTCGGGGATCTTTGTGGATAGGTAATATCTTCTTGAGCACTAGGTCTCCTTCTTTGAACTCTCGAGGACGGACCTTCTTGTCGAATGCTCTCTTGAGCCTCCTTTGATAGAGTTGTCCGTGACATATTGCCGTCAGACGCTTCTCCTCTATGAGATTCAGTTGGTCGAACCTTGTTTGGACCCATTCAGCTTCTTCTAGCTTGGTTTCCATCAAGACCCTTAGCGAAGGAATTTCCACTTCTACGGGGAGAACAGCTTCCATACCGTATACTAAGGAGAAGGGGGTTGCCCCAGTTGAAGTGCGAATGGCTGTTCTGTAGCCATGTAGCGCAAAGGGAAGCATCTCATGCCAATCCTTATATGTTGTCACCATCTTCTGGATGATCTTCTTTATGTTCTTATTGGCTGCTTCTACCGCACCGTTCATCTTTGGTCGGTAAGGGGAGGAATTATGGTGCTCAATCTTGAAATCTTTGCACAACTCCTTCATTGTCTTGTTGTTTAGGTTTGCCCCATTATCGGTGATGATTTTGTGGGGAGTACCATAACGGCAAATGATTTCCTTCTTGATGAATCGGGCTACCACTTGTTTGGTTACGTTTGCATACGAAGCTGCTTCTACCCATTTGGTGAAGTAATCGATGGCAACGAGGATGAAGCGATGTCCGTTTGACGCTTTGGGCTCGATCATTCCAATCATATCTATGCCCCACATAGAGAAAGGCCAAGGTGAAGTCATGACATTCAGTGGAGTTGGTGGCACATGCACTTTGTCGGCGTAAATCTGGCACTTGTGACAAGTCTTGGCATAGTGGAAACAATCAGCTTCCATGGTTAACCAATAATAGCCCGCCCTTAAGATTTTCTTTGCCATTGCATGCCCATTAGCATGGGTTCCAAAAGATCCCTCGTGGATTTCTTTGATGAGCATGTCCGCTTCATGTTTATCCACACATCTGAGCAGGACCATGTCATAATTTCTTTTGTAGAGGGTATTTCCACTGAGGAAGAATTGGGATGCCAATCTTCTGAGGGTCCTCTTGTCGGTGTGCGAGACATTTTTTGGATACTCTTGCTCTTCGAGGTATCGCTTGATGTCGTAGAACCAAGGTTTGTTGTCAAGTTCTTCTTCGACTGATGCGCATACAATCGGTTTGTCTCTACGATCCATCCTTATGATTGGTGTCTCGTTGTAAGAATTTACTTGGTACATTGATGATAATGTAGCCAAAGCATCTGCTACCTGATTTTCTTCTCGAGGTATGTGGTGGAAATTGATTTCATCAAAATGCTTGATCAATTCTACAACCCGGGCTTGGTAAGGAATTAAATTGGGGTGTCTCGTTTCCCATTCTCCTTTGACTTGATAGATGACCAAGGCTGAGTCACCATATACTTCAAGGTTTTTGATCCTTAGATCAATTGCTGCTTCGAGACCTAGGATACATGCTTCATACTCTGCCATGTTATTGGTGCAGTCAAAGCATAACCTTGCTGTGAAGGGCTGGTATCCATTTCTTGGGGAGATTAAAACTGCTCCGATACCGTGTCCCATGGCATTCGAGGCGCCGTCGAAAGCGAGCTTCCATTGAGCTCCTGGTTCTGGTCCTTCATCATCGCTTGTGACTTCTTTGTCATTCAAAGCTACGACATCTTCGTCTGGGAAGTCAAATTGTATGGGCTGATAATCCTCCAATGGTTGGTGAGCAAGGTGCTCGGATAAAACACTCCCTTTGATGGCTTTTTGAGCAACATATTGGATGTCATACTCAGACAGCAGCATTTGCCAACGGGCTATCTTCCCTGTGAGGGCAGGCTTTTCGAAGATGTACTTGATGGGATCCATCTTCGATATCAACCAAGTTGTATGGGTTAACATGTATTGCCTTAGACGGCGAGCAGCCCATGCTAAAGCGCAGCAAGTCTTTTCAAGTGAAGTATACCTTGTTTCACAGTCGGTAAACTTCTTGCTTAAGTAGTAGATTGCATGCTCTTTCCTTCCCGTTTCATCTTGTTGTCCTAACACACAACCCATTGATCCTTCAAGTACGGTTAGGTATAAGATGAGGGGTTTACCCGGAACCGGAGGTATTAAGATCGGTGGTTCTTGCAGGTATTGTTTGATCTTGTCAAACGCCTCTTGGCAATCCTCGTTCCAAAGAACGGCTTGGTTTTTCCTTAGCAGCTTGAAGATTGGTTCGCAGGTAGCTGTCATGTGTGAGATGAACCTAGCGATGTAGTTCAATCTTCCTAAGAAACCCCGGACTTCTTTCTCGGTATTTCGGCGCTGGCATTTCTTGGATGGCCTTCACCTTATCGGGATCTACTTCAATACCTCTTTGGCTGACGATGAAGCCCAATAACTTCCCGGATCTAACGCCAAATGTGCACTTGTTAGGATTTAAGCGCAGCTTGAATTTTCTTAGGCGTTCGAAAAGCTTTTGTAGATGGACTAGATGATCCTCCTCCGTTTGGGATTTGGCAATCATATCGTCGACGTAGACCTCAATTTCCTTATGGATCATGTCATGGAAAAGAGTCACCATTGCTCTTTGGTATGTTGCCCCGGCATTTGTTAATCCGAAAGGCATTACCTTATAGCAGAATGTTCCCCATGGGGTGATGAATGTAGTTTTCTCCATGTCCTCTGGAGCCATCTTGATTTGGTTATATCCCGAGAAGCCATCCATAAAGGAAAAGACTGAGAATTGGGCTGTGTTGTCCACCAATATGTCGATGTGTGGTAGCGGGAAATCATCCTTTGGGCTTGCTCTATTCAAGTCCCGATAATCCACACACATTCTCACCTTGCCATCCTTCTTCGGAACTGGCACAATGTTGGCAACCCATGTTGGATACTTGGTTACGGCTAAGAAGCCGGCATCGAACTGCTTTTTGACCTCCTCTCTGATCTTGAGAGCCATATCGGGTCGAGTTCTTCTTAATTTCTGCTTCACTGGCGGGCATTCCGGCTTGAGTGGCAGCTTGTGTACAACAATGTTAGGGTCTAAACCCGGCATGTCTTGATACGACCAAGCGAATACATCCACGTACTCTTGCAGAAGCTTGATCAACTTTCCTTTCACATCCTCGTGCAGGGAGGCTCCTATCTTGACCTCTTTCTTATCCTCTTCGGTCCCCAAGTTGACCTTTTCAACTGATTCTTGGTGAGGTTGTATTACCCTATCCCCTTGATTTGCAAGTCTAGACAATTCTTCAGGCGGTTCATAATCGTCCTCCTCATCATCTTCCGTTTGATTAATCGGGCAATCGAAGTCATAAGGGTTTAAGGTAGTGTTGTTTTTGGAGGGTGGATTTATAGATCTGCATGAGTATGATTTTTTTTAGGCTTTTTGTAGAAAAAATTTTTTTAAAACAAATGCAAAAAAGAAAAAGACTCAAATGAACATAAAAGATTGCTTTTATTCATGATTGTAAATAACTTATAAAAACATGGGGGCCCCACACGACTAATCATTTGCCTTGGGCAGAGCTAAATGATTTTTTTTATTTAAAAGTAAAAACAAACAAACATGGTTTATTACTTGATCCTGGTAATGATCTCGGGAATCGCGATAGCCCTCCAATTGTTCAAAGCTTCATCCGAAGCACAACGGTACACCAATTCGGGCACGTCTTCGTCTACGTCTTCGAGTAGAGCCACTTGATCCTTCATGGATAAACCCCGCACTGATGAATGTTTCCGAAATGGGGGGAACCCCTTGCTTTGGAGGCTTTGAGAAAGTTTCGGCCGATGGATGATACCCCAACCCGAAGCGATTTTTCTTCTCCGGTATGTCCACTAACTTGCCCCATCCGGTGGGTCGGCTTTCTTCTAGGGCCTCTCTTATCGCCCTCCATGATGACATGGCTGTCCTAGCCTCTTCCTTGGGCTTCGAGCTCAATGTCACGACATTTGCCACTTCCAAAGATTGGAATGGGACGTCCACAGCTTCTTCATCCGTTTCTATATAACGGAAAGACGAGAGATGGCTTACCATCATGTCCTCTTGCCCGGAAACTACAATCATTTGGTTATCAATGATGAACTTCAGTTTCTGGTGCAAGGTAGAGGTAATGGCTCCGGCCGCATGGATCCATGGTCGTCCGAGAAGACAACTATATGTTGGATTAATGTCCATGACTTGGAAGGTTATGGTGAAAACCTTAGGTCCGATTTGGACCGGTAAGTCGATCTCTCCTATGACGGCTCTTCTCGACCCATCGAAAGCTTTTACGACCAAGGCACTGGGCTTCATTACGGTCCCTTCACATGAGAGTTTGAGGAGGGTAGTCTTGGGCATGACATTCAATGATGACCCCGTGTCCACTAGCACTCTTGAGAGGATATGGTCCATGCATTTCACGGAGATATGTAAGGCGCGGTTATGAATGTGCCCCTCGTCGGGTAGCTCATCGCCATTGAAACCCAAGTACCTACTTGAGGTAATATTTCCGACTATCCCGTCGAATTGGTCCACCGGAATGTCCTTAGTGACATGTGCCTCACTGAGGATCCGTAGTAGTGCTTCCCGGTGTGCTTCCGAGCTGAGTAGTAAGGATAGCATGGAGATCTTGGAGGGAGTTTGACCTAGCTGGTCAATGATCTTGTACTCGCTCTTTTGGATTATCCTTAGGAACTCTTCGGCCTCTTTTTGCGGGATTGACTTTTGAGAAGGCCCCGCTTGGTTCTCTTTTTCCTCCACGCTCTTTTCTTTGAGCGGCTCCTTTGGTAGTACAGCTGGCGTCTTCCCGAGTTCTTTCGGAGCGAAGACTCTACCACTTCTAGTCATTCCTCCAACACCGGTAATGTTAGTGATGCTGGGCTCGATTTTGGCTAGTGGTTTTCCTTCCACATAGGCCACAGGTTGGTAATTCCATGGTACCCTCTTTGTGCTTTCAAAAGAGAAGGGTGCAGGTACGTGGAATGTTATGGGTTGTATTGGCATTGGTACCTCTCTCCTTTGGTATGGGATCTCGAGAGGTTTTGGGCCGTTAGACTCTAAGGTAGCAATGTCCGTGCCCTCTTTTATGTAGCCAATTTGGATCCAACCTTGGTCCATTAACTTTTGAAGACAGTTCTTCAACTCTTCGCATTCATCCGGGTTGACCTTGCAGGCTTCACAGTTGGCGTGCACTTTCTCGAATAATCCGAAGCCGGTTAAGCGCTCCCTTATGGTTGACAGGGGAGTCCTAACATTGGCTACCCTTTTGACTGGACCGAAGTCCTCTTGTTCCTCCACCGCGTTTACAGAGGGACCCGCGTGCCCCGGCAATGGGTTGTTCTTCACATTGGGGCTTTCCTCTTTGAAGGATAACAGCTTCTTGTCAATAAGATCCTGCACCTTGTGTTTGAAAACCCTACAGTTTTCGATATTGTGCCCCACGGATCCTGCGTGGAAATCACATTTGGCATTTGCGTCGTACCACTGTGGATATGGTGGCGACATTGGTGGTAGTAGTCTTGTCTCGACCATACCCTTTTGGATTAGGTATGGCAAGATCTGACCATAAGACATGGGTACAGGATCAAACTGCCTAGTATAGTAACTGTTCCTTGAGCTCGTCTGATTCCTTGGTGGGTACCCGCCTTGTTGCTGTTGCTGTTGATTTTGCTGCGGCAACACTACTGGTTGTCGAGGTGGATTTGCGGGAATCACTTGAGGTGAGTAACGCCCTTGAGTCGTTGCTGCTGCCACATAAGGATAGTGGTAGTGAGGCATTTGACTTTGTGGCGGGTAGGATGGTCCCATTAGAACGGCATTTGTCTCCCCCTCTTTCTTTTTGTGAAAGTTGCTGGGGGGCTTTCTAGCTCCACCTTGAGCTTCTGAAGGGCCTTGGATTTTTCCTCTCTTCACTCCATCTTCTATTCTTTCACCGACCATGACTAGATCGGAGAAACCGGCAGACGTACTTCCGATCATCTTGTCGTAATAAGGGCCTTGAAGTGTGCCCATAAAGGTGTCGACAAGTTCTCTCTCCAATAGTGGTGGTTGTACACGAGAAGCTAGTTCTCTCCACCGCTGAGCGTACTCCTTGAAGGACTCGTTGCTTCTTTGCAGGAGGTTTTGTAGTTGCATCCTATTTGGAGCCATGTCCAAATTATATTTGTATTGTTTTAGGAAGGCATCGGCTAGATCCTTCCAAGTTTGGACATGGGTACGCTCGAGCTGCATGTACCAATCTAAGGACGCTCCGCTTAAACTATCTTGAAACACATGCACCATGAGTTTCTCGTTCATTGCGTAAGCTGCCATCTTCCTACAGAACATCCTTAGATGGTTCCGAGGGCATTGAATTCCTTTGTATTTCTCGAAGTCCGGTACTTTGAACTTCGGAGGAATTACCACGTCGGGCACTAGGCACATATCCAAGGCATTGTGGGCACCGTATGAGCTGAAACCCTCGACAGCTTTCAACCTCTCTTCCAAAACTCGATACATTTGGGTGGTATCATTGTCTTGGTGGGTGGTGTCGGGAGCAGATTGCCTTAGCTGGCTATTCTCCACATCGTGGGGAATTACTTCATGCTGAGTAGTGGAGGTTCCTTGAGGACGACGCTCTTCATTCCTTACGGGGATTGTGAGCGGTGGTGGAGGTGGTCCTTGACCTTCATTCTCAAAGGGTGGGGTATAACCCACAGGTAAACCATAAGGAGGCCATTGCACATTGGATGCATCCGTGGTTGGGCGAGGGTGGCTTTCTCGTGCCGACAGAGCTTGCATTAACTCTAGCATCTGATCCATTTTTCCTTTCATTCCATCAACTTCCTCTCTCAAAGCCGCTTGAGTTTGTTCCAAATTGTCCATGATCCTTTGTTTGTTAGCTCGTGTTCCGTACGAGTGTTGAATATCTGGTTCTTGGACCGAGGGCTTTCGGGGTTTTCGGGCTATGATTGCTTTGAACTGTTTGAATGGGAATGAATGAGTTTTTTTTGAAAAAATGCATGAAGATGCATGTGGATGTATGTATGAGTATGCAAAATATGCGTTTTTTTTTTATTTTGCTTTATGGAGTTTAAAGGTGCACGATTAATATTTAGCAAATTCGAAATATTAAAGACCGGGAAATTGATTATACTTCAAAATATATTTGATTAAATAACATTTGTTTACAAAGTGTAACTAATGCTATTACAAATCAAACAGCCGCTCGCTTCTCGGCTTTGCTCATCTCCTCCCTATAGAAATCTATGGTGTCCTTGCAGAACTTCATAAACTCCCGGATCTCCATAGGGATGACAAAGTAGGGCATGACCATCTCGGCCTCCGCTAGCTTCTTTGGAAGTTGGGTGATCACCAAATTTGAGAATGCAACCAATTTAGTGAAATCCTCACTTAATCGGGTGGCGTCTTGCCATACATACTCAATCACTTCCTTGCGCTGGTCTAGCTTGACTCTTGCACTTCTAATCTCATCGTGTAGTTGTGCAATGTGGTCCCCATGAGCTCTTGCAATCTTGTCGAAGTACTCTTCGAATTTCTTGATGTCTTCCTCGAGAAGATTGCACTTTAGCCTCCCTTGATGAGAGAGACTCTCATGTCTTTGCCGCTGGACGCGTTCGGCTTGAAGCTGCTCTTTGTAGTCTTTCACTACTTCTTGGAGCTGTTGATTTTTCTCTTGGAATTTCAACCTCCATTTTCGTTGAGCTTCGATGGCTAGTTCGCCAAACTTCTTGAGCTCTTGGTTGGAATGTAGAATTCTTTCCAACTCTTCGTCCTTGGCAACAAGGTTGGCATCCGCACTAACCAAGCCGCCTCCTATCCAATCCCTTTTCCCTTCGGAGGTTCTTAGCCGTTTTTGGCATACTAGGAGAGAATGTGACACTTCATCACGATCTCTCTTCGTCCTAGTAATCTCTCCTAAAGCTTGGAGGTGCTTCAATTCTAAGTCTCCGTTTTTGTTTTGGAGTTCTTGAACTTTAGCCTTGAGGTCCTCCACTTCTTTGTTGGGAATGATTGCAATAGGTTTAGGTGTAGGAGGTTTTGGAGGGTTTGTGACCACGAAGGGTAACTTGATTACTTTGACCCTCTCCTTCACCCATTGAGTATAAAGGGGTTTGGCGACACAGTTTCTCTTGCCGACCCTTCCCTTGCGTACTTGGCTCCATGCTCCCCGGATTCTCTCTAGCAATGCCGGGTCTTGATCGCCTTCCCTTAAGTAGAAAGCTTCCAACAAAAGGTCGTTAGGTTTATCTTCCATTGAAAAACCTAGTTGTCGGAGAGAGAGGACCGGATTGTAATTAATACATCCCTTAGTACCGATGAGGGGTACGTTAGGGAAGTCCCCGCAGCTGAGGATAATTTCCGGGTCATCTAAGTTTGGTGAAAACCAATGGATGTCCTTCTCGGCGAGAGTTGTCATCCGTTGCGACCATTTGAGCTTGGCCCGGTTTTCCACAAAGTCTCGGTTCCTTGGCATGTGGGACATCATCCAAATTTGCACCACGGGAGTGCAACAAGTAATTTTGCGTCCCCTTGCTTGTTCATGCCTTGAATAGAGGGTATGATAAAAATCCGCTAAGATTGTAGGAACTGGATTTTTAGTCATAAACACCTCTAGAGCCGGAAAATCTACGAAATCATCCATGTTGGGGAATAAGACAATCCCGTAGACTAAGAGGGCTAAGATGGCGTTGAAGGCCATTACCTCTTTGTTGGCTAGTAAATCCCGAGCTTTGGCTTCCAAAAACTTTCTTGAAAAGCCCTTAAGGTTCCCTCTAACTTCCAAGTTTGATACCACTTCTTGGGTGTCGAGGTATAGGGATTCCGGGAATAAGAATACGCTCGCCTTCAAAATTAAAGCTCCTAGGGTGGAAAGTTTATTAGCTCTAAGCAAGAGGCTCTCTTCGGTCCACAAGAACATAAATTTTCGGGCTTAGGCTCGAACTACACCGGTTTTGATCCCATTTGGGTATGTAGGCAAAGGACCTTGTCCTTCCAAACCGACCAACCAAAAAACCAAACAAAACACAAATTTTCGGGCTTAGGCTCGAACTACACCGGTTTTGATCCCATTTGGGTATGTAGGCAAAGGACCCTGTCCTTCCAAACCGACCAACCAAAAAACAAAAAAAAGAAAGCCCAATTATCATGAACACACCCACAAACAAAGACCGACTCTGCTCGGCACCCAACTAACATTATTCATGCATGCATATTTTAAAACCATTCATACACATGCATTTCATTTCATAAAACCTGCAACAAGGATCCTCCAGTGAGTATCGCTTATTCACCAACATCCATTAACATTCAACCAGGGGCACCTATTTAGGGTAAGACCGCAGCTCGTTAGGAATCGATATTCAGAAGCAGTTCCTGAATAAGATCACCTAGCTTAGGTATCAACCTCTAGAAGCAATTCCTAGAATAGATCACCTACCTCATTGTTCGACCTCTAGAAGCAATTCCTAGAGTAGATCACCTCCCCCGGTGTATCGACTTTCAGTGTTAGCGGCTGAATAAGATCACAGCTCGTTAGGAATCGATATTCAGAAGCAGTACCTGAATAAGATCACCTAGCTTAGGTATCGACCTCTAGAAGCAATTCCTAGAGTAGATCACCTCCATCAATGTTCCACCTCTAGTGACAGTGCCTAGAGTAAACCACTACCCTTAGGTATCGACCTCTAGTGACAGTGCCTAGAGTCGATCGCCGCCATCAATGTTCAACCTCTAGTGACAGTGCCTAGAGAAGATCACCTCCATCAACGTTCCACCTCTAGTGACAGTGCCTAGAGTAAATCACCACCCTCAGGAATCGACCTCTAGTGACAGTGCCTAGATAAGATTACCTTCATCCCCCCAGTGGATCTACCTCCAGTGTTAGCGGATGGATACGATCAAACCCCTACCAACCCTTTCATTTGCATTTCGCGAAGGACAAAATTCGGGTCCTTCTTTTTCTTTTTACTTAATTGATCTCCGCAAAGAGTTCATGAGATGCCCTCGGCACTCACGCACTCTATGCGAAGATACAATTAAGTAGGGGCAGCTGTAGTACCCTAATTTTGTCCTACGCATTTTAAAACCAAAAATCAAAAAAAATCAAAGAGGGGAAAAAGTCAAAAGTCAACAAAAGTCAACAGAAAAGTCAACTTTTCAAAATTGAGGACTTCGCAATGCGAAGCTCACTTCGCACTGCGAAGTCTGCGATTTTTCTGCAGATTTTTGGTTTCTTGGATTTAATTCCAGATTTTGTTGCACATCATTTCCATAATTATTTTAAGTAGCATTCATGGCCAATTGGGCCAAGCAAAGCCAGAGTTGAAAGACTTGCCATTAATGCCAAGGTTAGAAGCTTTTTCTTCCAACCTAGCATGTGACAAGCAAGTGGGCTTGCCCTTGGGCAGCTCTAGTCCCTCCCAGGTGACCTGCTAACCACCACAAGGTTGCCAGCCACCTGCTTGAGGACTTTCCTCCTGCTTGCTGCCCCAAAAACCAGTCAAACCAGCTGGATTTTCTCACTTGAAAAGCCATGAGTGCCTACTCTGTTTTGCAGCAGCTTTTCACCCTCTCACACCAGCCAATTTTAGCCTTTTCATCCCTCAATCTCTGCACATTACAGTGCACGTTTTTATTGACCAACCATTGAGATTGCAAGGATTGATCCCCAAGCATTAGCCATTTGCAAATCAGCTTTGTTCTTCATCATTACCTTCTAGAATAGGTTGAATTTGTGGCTGAAATCAAGCTGGAACTTGCCCCTTGGCACAAGGCAGGGTTGCCTCTATCCATTAGCATTTAATGCAAAGGGATTCAGCTTGATCTTGGCCACAAATCAGCTGAATCAAAGGATTGTGTAATGATGACAAAGATTTGATCTTGGCCTATAAATAAGAGGCAATGCCCAAGGTTAAAAAGACTCACAATTAGACAGAAAACACAACATTCAAAGAGCAGAAACTCTACTCATTTCAACCTACAAATCTCCACAAATAACCAGAAACAATCCATCCACACAAAGCTTTCAAGAGTTCAAGTTCATCACAAATCTTCAAACCTTTGTGAAAGCCTTCAACCAAATCAAGCCAAGTGCAGCTGGAGCTTTGCTAAGGAGTTCTGTAAGTTACTAAGCTCTTTATCTTGCATTTCTAATTGTGTTTGCATAGCTATTTTGGCTCAAAACCTTTTGGTCCTAAAAAACCCCTTTTGAATTTCAAAGAAATCCCAAGGTTTTCAAAACATCAAAATTGGTTTGTACAACCTTTTTCATCCCAAAAACTCAAAGCTTTTCACCCATATATAAGGTCTTGAGTGTGTTCAGAAGTTGTTTCTGAACAAATGTTCAGAAACAGCTTCTGAACCCAAAATTTCGCATGCTTCGCAGTGCGAAGTCATGGTCGCAGTGCGACCATGACAGAACTCAGAACCTGAGTTTTTGTGTCCAAACAACCAATTTTTGAGGTTCTAGCCCCAGAGCTCAGAACCTAAGAGTTTTTAAACCTATGTTCTTCAAATCATAACAAGGTTTTTGCATAATTTTGGCAAATCACAAGTTCGTATAACCATTTTGTGGGTAACTTGCAAAGCAAGTTATGTTCCCAAACTTTCAAAACCACATGAACCAACAAGCTATGTTCAGCTTTTCAATCTAAACTTGAGCAATAAATATTGTTCATGATGTTCAAAACTCAAAAATGAACATACACCGGTAATGTGCGCATTTTCGCAAAATGAGACGAACTTGCGCGTTTTCTAGCAAATTTGCTAAACCTTCCCATTTTGGGTTTTCAAACCAAATGTTTTGACTTACCTTGGGATTTCTAAAGAATTCAAACCAAAAACATGAATGAAAAAGGGATGGTGTGACGTATGTCTCTCCATCGCCCCGATTGTACGAATGCGTGACGTATGTCTCGTCGCTCGGACAATCGTCATTCCCTTTTTTTAATATGTACAACCCTAACCAAACCAAATCTTGGCCCCTTGTGGTCAATCCAAGCCTTTTGGTCCCCCGTTGGCCATTAGACTCAACCCCTCGACTCGTTAGAGTCCACTCGGTCAATGTTTGACTTATATGAGTCCATTGTACCTCCCTTGGTCCCATAGCGACCAATTCAACCCTCTACCCTAACGGACGTAACTTTTAACAATTCTAATGTGATTCGCGAACGAACGCTTAATAAGTCTCCAAGTGCGAGCATACAAGCTACGTTTAATCGCAAGAATTCGGTTAAGACATCGTCCAATTAAAATCAACCAACACACATACGTTTTTCTACCAAAGAACTACGTATGCTTTGAATTCTCCGACTACCGGGAGATACGTAGGAGCAAGATTGACATCTTGTCAAGCATAATAATAAAAAAAAACCTTTTTTCTTTTCTTTCGTTTGTTTTTATCTCTTTTCCCCCCCTTATTATATTTTAGCATAAATGAACATGAACGCAAAGTATTAAAAAGCAATTCAGGTCTTAACCAAATAGAAGGTTCCCGTTGAGTACAACGGACGTGAGGGGTGCTAATACCTTCCCCTTGCGTAACCGACTCCCGAACCCGACAATGGTTGCGATGACCTAATCCTTATCCTCATCGTCTAAAGGGTTTTATTATCGTTTCCCTTTACAAACAAAAAAAAACTTAAGGGTTTATCAACGTTCCCTTTACACAAAAACTTTGGTGGCGGCTTCACAAAGGCACCCTCCGAGCGTCCGAGGACGACCTCGGAGGATCTGCGCGTCTTTTCCCCGAGGGAAAAAACGAGGTGCGCACAGCTGGCGACTTCACTGGGGATTTTAGCTGTGCGCACCTCGTTTTTTCCCTCGGGAAAAAGACGCGCAGATTCCTCCGAGGACGTCCTCGAACGCTCGGAGGGTGCCTTTGTGAAGCCGCCACCAAAGTTTTTGTGTAAAGGGAACGTTGATAAACCCTTAAGTTTTTTTTTGTTGTAAAGGGAAACGATAATAAAACCCTTTAGACGATGAGGATAAGGATTAGGTCATCGCAACCATTGTCGGGTTCGGGAGTCGGTTACGCGAGGGGAAGGTATTAGCACCCCTCACGTCCGTTGTACTCAACGGGAACCTTCTATTTGGTTAAAGCTTGAATTGCCTTTTAATACTTTGCGTACATGTTCATTTATGCTTAAAAAATATATAATAAAAGGGGGGGAAAGAGATAAAAACAAACGAAGAAAGAAAAAAGTTTTTTTTATTATTGTGCTTGACAAGATGTCGATCTTGCTCCTACGTATCTCCCGGTAGTCGGAGAATTCAAAGCATACGTAGTTCTTTGGTAGAAAAACGTATGTGTGTTGGTTAATTTTAATTGGACGATGTTTTAACCGAATTCTTGCGATTAAACGTAGCTTGTATGCTCGCACTTGGAGACTTATTAAGCGTTCGTTCGCGAATCACATTAGAATTGTTAAAAGGTACGTCCGTTAGGGTAGAGGGTTGAATTGGTCGCTATGGGACCAAGGGAGGTACAATGGACTCATACAAGTCAAACATTGACCGAGTGGACTCCGAAGAGTCGGGGGGTTGAGTCTAATGGCCAACGGGGGACCAAAAGGCTTGGATTGACCACAAGGGGCCAAGATTTGGTTTGGTTAGGGTTGTACATATTAAAAAAAGGGAATGACGATTGTCCGAGCGACGAGACATACGTCACGCATTCGTACAATCGGGGCGATGGAGAGACATACGTCACACCATCCCTTTTTCATTCATATTTTTGGATTGAATTCTTTAGAAATCCCAAGGTAAGTCAAAACATTTGGTTTGAAAACCCAAAATGGGAAGGTTTAGCAAATTTGCTAGAAAACGCGCAAGTTCGTCTCATTTTGCGAAAATGCGCACATTACCGGTGTATGTTCATTTTTGAGTTTTGAACATCATGAACAATATTTATTGCTCAAGTTTAGATTGAAAAGCTGAACATAGCTTGTTGGTTCATGTGGTTTTGAAAGTTTGGGAACATAACTTGCTTTGCAAGTTACCCACAAAATGGTTATACGAACTTGTGATTTGCCAAAATTATGCAAAAACCTTGTTATGATTTGAAGAACATAGGTTTAAAAACTCTTAGGTTCTGAGCTCTGGGGCTAGAACCTCAAAAATTGGTTGTTTTGACACAAAAACTCAGGTTCTGAGTTCTGTCATGGTCGCACTGCGACCATGACTTCGCACTGCGAAGCATGCGAAATTTTGGGTTCAGAAGCTGTTTCTGAACATTTGTTCAGAAATAACTTCTGAACACACTCAAGACCTTATATATGGGTGAAAAGCTTTGAGTTTTTGGGATGAAAAAGGTTGTACAAACCAATTTTGATGTTTTGAAAACCTTGGGATTTCTTTGAAATTCAAAAGGGGTTTTTTAGGACCAAAAGGTTTTGAGCCAAAATAGCTATGCAAACACAATTAGAAATGCAAGATAAAGAGCTTAGTAACTTACAGAACTCCTTAGCAAAGCTCCAGCTGCACTTGGCTTGATTTGGTTGAAGGCCTTCACAAAGGTTTGAAGATTTGTGATGAACTTGAACTTTTGAAAGCTTTGTGTGGATGGATTGTTTCTGGTTATTTGTGGAGATTTGTAGGTTGAAATGAGTAGAGTTTCTGCTCTTTGAATGTTGTGTTTTCTGTCTAATTGTGAGTGTTTGTAACCTTGGGCATTGCCTTGTATTTATAGGCCAAAATCAAATCTTTGTCATCATTACACAATCCCTTGATTCAGCTGATTTGTGGCCAAGATCAAGCTGAATCCCTTTGCATTAAATGCTAATGGATAGAGGCAACCCTGCCTTGTGCCAAGGGGCAAGTTCCAGCTTGATTTCAGCCACAAATTCAACCTATTCTAGAAGGTAATGATGAAGAACAAAGCTGATTTGCAAATGGCTAATGCTTGGGGATCAATCCTTGCAATCTCAATGGTTGGTCAATAAAAACGTGCACTGTAATGTGCAGAGATTGAGGGATGAAAAGGCTAAAATTGGCTGGTGTGAGAGGGTGAAAAGCTGCTGCAAAACAGAGTAGGCACTCATGGCTTTTCAAGTGAGAAAATCCAGCTGGTTTGACTGGTTTTTGGGGCAGCAAGCAGGAGGAAAGTCCTCAAGCAGGTGGCTGGCAACCTTGTGGTGGTTAGCAGGTCACCTGGGAGGGGCTAGAGCTGCCCAAGGGCAAGCCCACTTGCTTGTCACATGCTAGGTTGGAAGAAAAAGCTTCTAACCTTGGCATTAATGGCAAGTCTTTCAACTCTGGCTTTGCTTGGCCCAATTGGCCATGAATGCTACTTAAAATAATTATGGAAGTGATGTGCAACAAAATCTGGAATTAAATCCAAGAAACCAAAAATCTGCAGAAAAATCGCAGACTTCGCAGTGCGAAGTGAGCTTCGCATTGCGAAGTCCTCAATTTTGAAAAGTTGACTTTTCTGTTGACTTTTGTTGACTTTTGACTTTTTCCCCTCTTTGATTTTTTTTTGATTTTTGGTTTTAAAATGCGTAGGACAAAATTAGGGTACTACAAAGGTGTTAAAAAGAAAATTGGATATGCTAATGCTTGTTCTAAGTGTGCAGGGTCATACATTTAAATCATGTATCTAATAGTGGTTCTGAAAGATCAAGTTAAGAGCAAAGGAACATATTGAAGCTTGCCTGGATGATAACTCAATTCATAATCATAATCTTTCAGAAATTCCATCCATCGCCTCTGCCTCATATTCAACTCCTTCTGGTCAAACAGACACTTCAAACTCTTGTGATAGCTGAACACTTCAAACCTCGAACCAAACAGATAGTGCCTTCGAATCTTAAGCGCAAAGACTACCGCTGCCAATTCCAAATCATGGGCCAGGTAATTCCTCTTATGTACCTTCAACTACCTCGAAGCATACGCTACAACCTTTCTGTTCTGAATAAGCACTCCGCCCAATCCCATCTTAGAAGCATCACAATACACAACGAACGATTCAGTCTCATTTGCCAAAACCAAAACTGGCACTGTCCTCAACCTCTTCTTCAGCTCTTGAAAACTCTCTTCGCATTTAGCATCCCAAACAAAAGCTTGACCCTTCCGAGTTAACTGCATCAACGGTAAAGCCAACTTAGAGAAACCTTCAATAAACCTCCTGTAATAGCCAGCTAAACCCAAAAAGCTTCTGATCTCGGTAACAGACTTAGGAGCCTCCCAATGCAACACAACTTCTACCTTTGACGGATCAACCACAATTCCACCTCTAGAAATCACATGACCAAGGAAACCCACTTCCTGCAACCAAAACTCGCACTTCGACATCTTAGCATATAACTTCCTATCCTTCAAGGTTTGCAGCACAACCCTCAGATGCTCTGCATGCTCTTCCTCAGACTTCGAATACACCAAGATATCATCAATGAACACCACCACAAACTGATCCAAATAAGGATGGAAGATCCTATTCATGTATTCCATAAATACACCTGGCGCATTAGACACACCAAATGGCATCACAGAATACTCATAGTGACCATACCTCGGGCAGAGAGAAAGAAGAGGCTAGAAGAGGGGAAAGCACTAGGAAGTGAAGAATTGAAGCTAGGAAGCACTTTTGGTGAAGAATTAAGGTAAGGGGGAAGATTATTTTCATCAAAAGGGTTTTAATAAGCAAATGGGTAGTTTGGGTGTTTTAGCTTATGCTTAATTTCATAATTGATTATGTGAAATTCGTGCTCCATTTTCCATGATTAATTTGAGTATGTTAAAGTTGGTGAATTCATGTCAAAATTCATGGTTTGTTGTATTAATTTGATAAGTTGTCAATTTCGATGATTTTGATGGATAACATGATTAATTGAATGATAATGAATTAAGTTGTTGTTGTTGATGTGTTGCTGCCATGGATCATTAAATGGATGAAAAAATTGCGTTGATTATGTGAATTGTTGTAAATTAAGTTGTTGTTGTTATGTTTTGGTAAAATAGCTTAATTTGGTGAAAATGAATAAGTTGATGTTGAAATGAGTAAGTTACTGTAAGAACTGTTTGAATAAGTGATTATGAAGTGTTGTTGCTGTTGTCTTACCATGTTTGGTTGATTAAGTTGTTGATAAAAGTGAGTTTTGAGGTTTGATTAATTAAGTGAAAAGCCATGAGAATCCATGATTGAATTGATGTGTTGTTGTATTTTAATTGTTCCTTTTAAGTGTAATACCATTGGGTACTGTTTATACAACGATTTTGGGATGATTGGGATTGAAAATGAGATTTTTGGGAGATTTTTAGGGTCTTCCCGTAAGGGAAAACCTGTTTTCTGGTTGCCCAGAAAACAGGGACTTCGCTAAGTGACCTTAGGGCTTCGCTGAGCGAAGTTGTCCAGTAACAGCATTGTTGTTCTGCACGTTTTGATCCTTTGGGGATGTTTCCTGACATCCCTGGACATTCCTTCTAGTAACAGCGTTTTGATCTTGTTGTATGTTCAGGACAAGGAAGCTGCAGGACGATTAGAAGGTGGCGAGGGAGTTCTCTTCCACCATTACTCTTATTAGTGAAAACCATGTAGTCAAACACGTCCTCTGATCTGTAACACTAGGGTCAGGGGGATTATTATTTAATTTATGCTATGAAGTCTAAAGATCTTAGGAGTTCTGTTTACTTTACTTGACAATGAGAATTAAACTTGTTTTGTTGTGACCGTCGAATTATTCCGCTGTTGAATCGAGATTTAATAATATATGAAGTTTTAGAATTATGATATTTGTACTATGCATTTGTAAATGACGAGCACGAATAACATCTTATATTAAAATTCGTTCCTTTTGTGAATTTTCTTAAACATGCAGAAACTACTATATGTACTCTTTCAAACTCAACTGGTCCCACTCGAAAAGGAGTTTCATAGCTTAAGATATCAATTTTCGAAGCTGATTGACTCAGAGTAATTTATAAAACAGAACAATCATCTTCATAATATCACAAAATAATGCACAAGTAATGTTAAACTACAAAATTTTCCAGTAATATACTACTATATCTTAGCTTTCAAACCCGACTGAGTTCACTCAAAAATAAGTTTTCTAGTTCATGTTATACTCAATTTATCTAACTACATGATAATCTTCTTATGCAGAAAATTGCTCTAATTTATCTCTTTCATTCATAATCCTCTATGTCACACAAATTAACTATTAACAACAACTTTCCATAGAATTAAATCACCAGTAACCTTTAAACAAAAATCAAACTATATTATAACAACATAAAAGAACAAAAAAGTAATTATAACAACAAAGATTCACCAAAAGTAATTATAATAACATAAAAGAACATGATTATAACAAAGATTCATCAAAAGTAATAACAACGTCAAAGAAAAAGATTATAACAAAGATTCATCAAAATAATTATAATAACATAAAAGAACATGATTTTAACAAAGTTTCATCAAAAATAATTATAACAACATAAAATAACATGATTTTAACAAAGATTCATCATAAGAGTTAAGAAGACACCGGAGGTTAAAGACTCTTCGCTACCGACATGAATATACTACCCTTAGATTTAATAAAACTCCATCCTTACCTCAATGTTTAGCAACAACGGTGAATTCTACGGTTGAATCTCTCCCTAGCTTTCTCTCTATGCCTCCTTTGTCTCCTTTCCTCCAAAACCATAGTTTTATTTTGCTCTCTCAACTTTTTTCTTTGTTTCTTTGTAACCCTAATTCTCTAATGTTCTTCTCTATTTATAGAGGCTATTTAGGTTCTAATGACTGAATCTCTGCTCCTTATCTTTTAACAAATTCAAATTTTATTTACTTTTGTTTTTTTTTTCACATAAACTTTAGAGAGATTTACTATATGCACCCCCAGGTTGATTATTATTCTCTTTGTAACTACACAACTTTGTTCTTTACACCCCCTTCTTTCCAAATCATTAAAACACTATTTTTTTCCTAAAAATTATTTTCTCTCATTCCTTAACCAACTAGTCAACCCATAATTCAATAATTGTGAATAATATAATTAATAATATCAAACAATCGATAATAATAATAATAATAGTATTATCCAATAATAACACTAATAATTAATATTAAAAATCGAGGTGTTACATAGATCAATTTTCCAATTTGGCGCCCACCTCACTTTAAGCATCATTCCCTTGGACCGGCCTTATCACCCATTCAATAACAAAGGCCATAAAAGATTTGCAAAAAACAAAGACCATAAAAGATTAATATTTTGCTCGTGATTTATTTTTTTATGTCTTTTTTATGTCATTATCGAACCAGGTACCACATGCTTCCAATTCACAACTCTTACCACCAAGTTACTGATGTTTTTTATGACATGCGATTGCTTCAATGTTATGTATTCAACACAAATCTCAGGTCTCCCTTCTTTCAATCTCACAATCCCTAAATCATTTCTCACTCACTTTCATCTCTCTCACTATCATGCAATTGAACCTAATAACTATAACTCCGCCCTTTTTGACAGACTTAATTAATTTTTATGAAAAACAAGGTATGCAAAGAATTGAATCAGGTAGCACATGAAAATATCATTTTTTTTAAAAGCCACTAACACCATTGCAATTCTTTTTTTTTTTTATAGCAGTTCCTTTTTATTATTAGCGGTTCCTTTTTATTATTATTATTTTTTCTTTCAAGTGCCACATAACAGTGATAAGTGCCAGAAATTAGTTAAAATGCATATTTAATTTAAGCACTTTATGTTACTTGTTTCGCAAGTTATCATAGGAAAAGCTCATAATCACTGATCAAATGCCAAATTATGCTTTTACTTCTTACCCCATCCATTTGTGCAGGAAAATGCAAGCCAGGACATGATTTGAGCAAAGAAACATGAAGAAATGTAAAGGCTGGCTCGTTACAGCGGAGGATTGGTCGCTACAGCGCGCCTAGGCAGGGAGAAATCAAGTTTCCATCGCTGCAGCGATGGAACTGGTCGCTATAGCGACCAAAGGCGGTTTGAACCCCGTTTGGCTGACGTGGAGCAAACCCAATGGCCAAGAAAGCTTTGATGGCTACAACGACCAACTCATCGCTGTAGCGAGCCTTGAAAAAACCAGTTTATATTTATAGCCTTTCAGCTCATTTTCAGAATGATTAGAGATATTATTATTACAGTTAGTAATATTTTAGGTTATAGTTTTAGACATAAAATAGGGCTAAAAGAGGTGATCTTCATGAAGCAAGAGTGATTGAAGTGTGGATTAACTAAGACTCTTTGGGAAATCAAGAACTTAACTTTGGATGTTCATCTTTCTTTCCACTTTTGTATGATTGTCATGACAGTGACCAACTAACCTTCCCTTGTTGGGATTGGAGGTACTCAATATAACTTAAATGTAATATTTGATTTTGCAAATATATGATTCTAGTAATTTATGTGATAATTGAAGTTATTCTTGCTTTTCATTCTTATGCTTGATTTAATTGTTATTGACAAATACTTTTAAATCTAGGTTTAGAATAATCTTATATCAAAATAAGAAATTCTAGACATGGAATTGGGTTTTGATAATCGCATAAAGTGTCGGAACGTAAAGCTTTCGGATCATTTAATAGATTGGGAAATCGTCGATTAAACGATACGATTGATCTCACGACGTCATTTGGACACGAATGATGTTGTCGAGTGATACGTGATAATTTCGCTAAAAAACTAGAATTCATATGCATGATCATTAGAATATATTCGAGGCTAGATTGACGAACTCCGATCCCAACGCTTTTACGTCCTATTACTTGTCGTATTTATTACCGCTTTTACATTCCAATAGTTTTTAATGCAAAATCTTATAAACCCAAACTCAAAATGATACCAGCTGTTGAAAGGCTTGGAGTATCGCACTAGTCCTTGTGGAGACGATAAAAAAATACTTACTTTTGACTCAACATCAAACGGTTCCTTTTTTTTTCTTTCGGTTACCACAGAGCAATTCCTTTTCATTATTTTCATTTCTTTCGATCACCACATAGCAATTTTTTTTTCTTTTTCATTTTTATAGATTTAACAGCTTTTGCGGTTAGGACCAATTTCTTGGTGCAAGCTTTTGTATATGTTTTTTCTTTTGATTTGTCATTTTTATTGCAGTCCATCTTTTGTTTTTGTTGCTTGTTGAGGTAGTTTGATAACATAATACTGAATGTAATTATAAAAGTATTAATATAGCTAATTTTATAGCTATATATGAAGCTCTACAAAATCCGAGCATCGCACGGGTTAGAGTCCAAGTACCACATGCTTCCAATTCACAACTCTTACCACCAAGGTACTAATGTTTTTTATGACATGTGATTGTTTCAATGTTGTGTATTCAACACAAATCTTGGGTCCTCTTTCTTTCGATCTCACAATCCCTAAATCATTTCTCACTCATTTTCTTCTCTCTCACCATCATGCAATTGAACCTAATAATCATAACCCCGCCCTTGTTTATGAAATAAAAAGTCTGCAAGGATTTGAATCAGATAACACATGAAAATGTCATATTTTTTAAAAGCCACTAAGGCCATTGCAGTTCCTTTTTTGATAGTAGTTCATTTTCATTGTTAGCGGTTCCTTTTCATTATTATTTTTTCTTTCAATTACCACATAACGATTCCTTTTTATTATTTTTTTTCTTTCGGTTACCACATAGCAGTTCCTTTTTATTATTTTTTTTCTTTCGATTACCACATAGCAGTTTCTTTTCCTTTTCATTTTTATGATTTAACCGCTTTTGCGGTTAGGACCAATTTCTTGGTGCATGCTTTTGTATATATATTTTCTTTTGATTTGTCATTTTTATTGCGGCCCATATTTTGTTTTTGTTGTTTTTTGAGGTAGTTTGGTAACATAATCTTGAATGTAACTATAAAAGTAATAATATAGTCAATTTAATAGTTATATATGAAACTCTACAAAACTCGTGCATTACACGAGTTAGAGTCTAGTTTTACTTAAATGTTGGCTTACTTTATTTACGGACTTTTTTGCTTAAGAAATTAGACTTTCACAGAAGGTTCGAATTTCAGCTGAAATAGATATCTCTATTTAGTGTTTGGCATGCCTCGAAGTTTTGACACACCTCAAATAAGATGTGAAACCAAAAAATGAAATTGTTGTTTAGTAGGTGTAAGTATTTCCAAAATAAATATTCGGTAGGGAAGGCAAAGCATAACCAAAATTCATATAGATTACAAATACCCTGCCTAAATTATCGTACAGAAGAAATGTAGACCAAGCATCATGATTCATAAAAGTGATTCAAAAAAGAATGCTTTTTCAAAAATGAACTTCACTATGCTCCTAGTGACTAGCATGAAAAAAATTATTAAACAAGGATTAAAATGCCATTTTTGATGAAAACTTTTTTTTTTTGACAGAATTTTTGATGAAAACTTATCTCTCATTATTGAACCCAAAATAATGGGTCCAAAATAATCCGAAATCAACAGAAATAGCACTGAATGAAGAAGACATTGAATCTAAGATAATGTGTTAAGATAACCTAAATTGAAGAATAGAGTAAGAGAGAAAGGATGCAGGGGATATTGACTAAAAATAATAATAATAATAATAATAATAATAATAATAATAATAATAATAATAATAATAATAAAAATATAATAATAATAATAATAATAATAATACAGAGGAATTTAAGCGTTGTCCAAAGATTTCTGGATCTCAAAGATTTTCAAACTCAGGTTATACTTGCATAAACACCTTAATTTACCACTTATAGCATAAATGCTTATTATATAAGTGGTTGGGTATAAACCATTTTTATAACAAAAACTAAACAAAGTCAAACTTTATTCATATAAATAAGTTGTTTTCGTAAGCTATCCTCAAGAGCTTATGAAAATAAGTTGAGAACAGTTTATGGACATGTCATATATTGTTTTAATAAGCACTCCCAAACAGTGTTATAAGTGTTTATGCCAATAGATATGTAATAAGCAAATCCTAAGAGTCCCTTAGTATCATATTTCTACTTAGTAGCCTAAGAAACACTTCATTGAACCTTAAAGAAAATATGTATATACCACCAACTTTTTATGATAAATTGTATGTTTCTAGGTCCAACTAAAGTCATTCTCAAGCATAAGCCCTATGGTAACTTGGTGTTTTCTGTAAGTTCAATTAACCTTATAATATAAACAATAACAACAGTTTAATTTGATCAGAAATCAGAAATAAATAAATCAAAAACATAATAACATACTTTCCTTCTTGCGTATTTGTTTCCTGACACTGCATAGTTGTGATAAAGATGTTACCATCCACGTAGCACCTGACACTTCAAATCGAATACGTTTCGGTGCCCAACACATACTCATATAGTTATATTCAATTATTTCATTTTTTCAAATTATATAAGTATTGACATGGCAGTATCCTGTTCGGTGTTTGGATCAGTATTTATGTTTGTGTCAATGCTTTATAGTCATTAAAAGTCAGCAATGTTCAAACCTCAAATCTTACTGTACAAGAAAGTATATTACCAAATCACATAATCCAATCTTAGCACAAACAAAAAGAAAATCAATTTATAAAGAATGTATACATGTATGTATTGTTAATAAAATGTAAATAATTGACAACAGAACATGACATTCACCTTACTTTTATACATGAAAACCAGTCCATCTTCTAAAACTTCTAATATCCTTCCCTTCAGAAACAGCCATTCCAATTCCAACTCTACCTCCATTACCAACACCTCTATAATACAATCTCCATTCATTTTCTTCATTATCCATATAAACAAAACAAGGTGATCCAACATCTTTATCATCCCAACAACCTTCATCTGATGGCATCAAAATAGCCTCATCTTGAAGCCTAACCCATTCCATCAACCCATCAGGTGAAACTGCAACACCAATACACCTCCTTCCATCACCACCTACACCTTCATAAACCATTACATAATTCCCACCACTCTTGTTCCTTGTAACACAAGCATTCTTCACTCCTAACTCATCAAAAGAACCAACTTTACCTCCCCCCATTATTTTCCCCAATTTCACCCACCTAATTCCATCTCTTGACCTAGCAATACCAATGCAAAACTCTCCTTTTTCCTTATCAAATGAATGATAATACATCCTTAAATCACCATTTCCATGATAAACAACTTGTGGTGATGAAATAAACAAAGAATCCCAATCTTTCTCTTTCCCAACATCTATTAATGCTCCACTGTGATGCTCTCCTTCAATTCTAGCCCAATTTCTACCATCTTGACTAATAGCTAAACCAGGTAATGACTTCAAAATCTTACCTTTACCGAAATTCTCATGATTTAAACCATTTGGGTTATCGAAACTAAACTCTAAAGAGTGATCGCGAAACTCTACAGATTCAGAACCGTGTCCGGTGTAATAAAGCCAATAAACAGCATTAGAACCTCTAACTCTGTAACTAGACATGATTAACAATCCAGAAGGCCTAATTCCGCGAGTATCGAAACCCCACCAATCTTTACCACAATTCATCACAAAACCAACATCAGAACTTGATTTTGCAAGACCTCCACCGCGTTCCCAATGAACACCGTTGCTCGAAATTGCTAAGCCTATTAAATCATTCGAAGGTTTTCCTTTTGGTCTTCCATGATACCACATGTACCATCTCTCTTCTTCATCACTTTGAAACCTTTTCACTACTGGTGATCCAATATCTTCACTGTCCCAAGAGTTTGAAAAACCCAAATCAAACACCAAGCCTCTTGAACAAAAAGAGCTAGTAGAAGATGAAGATTGTAAAGATGGTGATGCAGATGAAAATGCTTCATTTTGCTCTTCTTGTTGTGATTCCTTGTGGTTTTTGTTGGAAAGTGAATTGGCTCCATTGTTGTTTTTGTTGTGAGTATCATTGTTGGTGTTTGTGTCTGGTTTTGTAGAGCAATGTAATAAGAAAGATTGAAACTTTGTGGTGTGTGGAGGGTTTGAAGAAACTAAAGTGAGAGTGTTTGGTTTATAGGATGATTGCCATGATTGAATTAAGGTTGTTGGGTTTGTCAAAGGTTGGAAATTGGAAAGTTTTGAATTAAGGTTGTATGGTTTCAATGAGGGAAGTGCCATTGATGATGATGAGTCCATAGCTAGAATGAGGTATGTGAGGATGTTGAATGAATGGTGACAATTCAAAAGAAAATATATGGAAATTTGAATTGAATGAAGATAAAAGTGATGGGTGTGAATGTTTGTGTGGTGAGTGTTTAATTTAACCAAAAGTGTGGAAAAGAAATGCAATAAGAGGGAGTGTTTATTCTCTTTAACTTTTCACACAAGAAGAGAATAACTAACTTGCAAGAAATGTCACTTTCTCAAGTTAAATTAGTATGATCCAATATTTTAAATGGCAATTTCAAAACATGTTTAGTATGTTAAATTGTTCGAAGATTAAGGTTACTTTAATTCTTTATTAAAAAATGTTGATTGTCACGAAGCATATGTATCATTAACTCACAAATTAACATGTGTTTTCTTCTTAAAATAATGGTCAAAATTAAAAGATAGTGTTCTTAACAAAATCAAAAGACTTAAGTACTAAAAAAATGTTAATTACTAAAAAAATACTGATTTTTAAATAGAAAAATTTAAGGAACTTTTGCAATTCCAAAAAATAAAATACTGATTACTATAAAAATAGTCCCATTATATTCAAAATAGCAATAATTCTTTTTAAATAGAATTTTTTTACTCATTTTTTAAATAAAATGAAAACAGAAAGTATCTAATTTTTACCCTAATCTTATCGGATCAGGACAGAGCTGCAGTCAGATATTTTTCCTCATGGTTTCTTTGAGCTTCTTTTCGTTTGATTTTGTTCAAGTATAAACCTTTTCAAAACCAGAACAGTGAAAGTGTCCCCTTTATAATCTTTTAATATAATAATGTTTCCTTTATATATTCTTTGCGTAATATTATAGCTCTTTTAAACAATAAATTAACAACACAATTTGGAAGAAGATAAAGAAGATATATATTAAGGAGATCCTTCTTTCAAAAAATATATATTAAAGAGATTCTTGAGTAAGCTTCTTTTTAGACATAACACATTTTTGACAAAGACATACTAACACATTTCTTCTGGCGAATTTCAGCTGGAATTTTTTTTTTTATGTAAACTAGGTATTTTATACACAAATGAAGACTAATCTTTCGATGTGGGTAGGACCACAGTAAACAACAAAATTCTCCCTCATCACGTATATTTGTCGTAAGATTGTTTTATGAAACATGGAGTTTTTCTAAACAATTACCCATTGTTAAGAAAGTGGTGTTGAAGGATAAGGGTAGAACTTGCCAAATTCGTCAAATTCAACATATCCATCTCCATTTATGTTGATTTTTTCAATCATATGGACACAGATTTGTTCCGAGATGCAAATCCCAAGATAACGAGTCGCTAAGCTCTTTTTTTTTTTTTTTATATACGACAATCCCCATTTCGATCGAACATTTGAAAAATGCGTGCAAGTTCTCCTTGATCCATTTGATTGCTTGTAGAAAAAGTAATCAAAAAAAAATGAAGGAGGATAATAACTGGAGCGAATTTATGAAATTTTTTAAAATGGAAAATTTATCAGGATCAGAAAAGAAAATGTGAATAAACTAATCTGAGGACATTCACATATGGCAGCTAGGATATGAGATTGTGGGGAAAAAAAACAGAACCTTAACTACAAGGTTGGCAATGGTAATTCAAAATCAACAAATTAAGTGAAACTTAATTTTTACATATAACAATGGAAGTCTAATATTTAATTAAGTGAAACTTAACTTTTTACGCGAATTGGCCGAATAAAAAAGAAATAATTTTTTTTTAAAATTAATCCACTAAGGTTCAACAATTATTACACTGTCGCGGTGATTTTTGGATATCAAGCTATTAATTAACGTTGACTCACAATTTTAAGTTCACCAGCGATCTTTTATTTTTCTGAGGAAAAGGGAGAAAGTTCGAAAAAAAACCCTATTTTTTGAGAGATCAAGGTCCGGGGGTTGGTTACGCAAAGGGAAGGTATTAGCACCCTAAACGTCTATAGTACTCTATAGGAACCTCTTGTTTATTTTATCTTTATGCTAAATTGATTATTTGTTTGTAAATAAATGCCTAAGTGTAAAAAGATTAAAGAGATGAGTTTAAAAAAAGAAAGAAATGTCTTTTGCCTACGGAATAAATAAATGTGAGTGTTGGTGCATATTCTCATTTATATTTACATTGTTCCTAAATACATTCTAATAAAACAAAAATGACAAAAATAATAAATAAAAATAAATTGCAAAATGCATAAAAGTAAATAAGGAAAATAAAAATGCATGAAATGCAAGACATAAAATAAATATGTTGCATAAAGTAAATAAAGAAAATAAAATGCATGTAATGCAAGACATAAAATAAATATGTTGCATAAAATAAATAAAGAAAATAAAAATGCATGAAATGCAAGACAAAAAATAAATATGTTGCATAAAAGTAAATAAAGAAAATACAAATGCATGAAATGCAAGGCAAAAAATAAATATGTTGCATAAAAGTAAATAAGAAAAATAAAAATGTATGAAATGCAAGACAATAAATAAATATGTTGCATAAAAATAAATAAAGAAAATAAAAATGTATGAAATGCAAGACAAAAAAAAGGTAAATATGTTGCATAAAATAAATAAAGAAAATAAAAATGTATGAAATGCAAGACAAAAAAAATATGTGGAATAAAAATAAATAAAGAAAATAAAAATGCATGATGTGCTGAAAATTAAAGGCAGTAAAATAAAGATGCATAAAAGTAAATAAATGAAATGAAAAGATAAATAAATAAAAAGAAATAAAGAAAGGAAAAGAAAAGGAAGAGATAGAAAGAGGGGGTGTAAGGAGTAAAAGGGAGTGCAGAGAAAGGAAAACAGAAGAGAGGCAGGAAGAAGAAGCTGGGCTGTGTGAGTCCAGGGGCTGAAGAAGAAGTAAACTGACCGGTTCGGTCTAAGAAAACCGAACTGGTTCGGTGTCTATATAAAACAAGTCAGCCGGTTTTATTTCATTTGCTCCCATTCTTTCTCTCTCTTCTTCTCACCTTCTCTCTTCTCTCCTTCTTTCATCTCAATCCACCGGTAATCTCTCCGGCGCGGCGGCCGCCGGCGGCGCCACCGTGCCGGAACAAAATAAACTCTTTTTTTTTTAAAAAACTTTTTAATCTTTTTAAGGATCCTTTCCTTCCCTCTTCTCAAATTCGAAGTTGTTTTTTCAAAATCTTTCTAAAAATGAAGAGATCTAAGTTTGAAAAAAACTTGGGGTAACTACCTTTTGAGCTCTTTTGACTCGGTCTTGGCCTTGGCTTTTTGGCTTTGTTCGGATTTTGTGGTTGGTTTATGTGTTGCGTTCGTTTTTAGTAGATTTATTTTGGTTTTGAGTGGATTCGGTTCTGATGTGGTTGTTGGTGTGGTGCTTTGTGATTTGGGTTTGGTTTTGATTTGGATTCTGGTTGTGATTAAAGTAGTCTGGCCGAATCGGTGGTGCTGGCTTTTGGTTTTGTGATTATGATTTTTTTGTGGAATTTTGAGAAAAAGGAAGATTAGGGTTTTTGGTTTGATTGGTGGTAGTCGATGGCCTGTTGGTGGTTCACTCTGACACTGACTGATTATTGGTACCTTTTCTGACTGATTGGGGATCCCTGAACAGTACCATTAATGGTACGATTTATAGGCCAAATTAGGGTTAAATGCAATTGGACAAAAATGCCCCCCTGGGGTCTGGACTGAAAATTAGACTACAAATGACTAAATTAAAAAATAAAAACTAAAAATAATAATAAAAATAAAAACAAAAATAATTAAAAATAAAAAATAAAAGACTAATAATAAGACTTAAAAATAAAATAAAAACAAAATAATAAAAGTAAAAGAAAGAAAAATTAATAAAAATAAAAACGGACGCCTTCGGAACAAAAATGCGGTATTTTAAAATACCTCTCTGCCGAAATTTCGTCTGAAACGACGAAAATTTCCGGCTTAAAAAGACGAGAAAAAACGAATCAAAAATGGGCCAAAAATGGGGTACGACATACACAAATAATAAAACTTTACATTTATTGGGTTGTAGAGAGAAATTAGACTTAAAGATTGCCAAAAAAAATATGAATTGTGAAAAATAATGGTCGAGTGAAATTAGCTCATTTGGTAGAGATATTGCATAATAAATATAAGGGCCAAGGTTCGAACCTACATCTCACTAATTTACCTTAAAAAAAATGAATTTATAATCATTGAGACACCTTCTCCACCTCCACGCATCTTATAACCAACATCGTGTTTAGATCCGCCTGAGAAAATTTTGTAGTTGTATGTTGAGTTTACGGGAAATGAAATGAGAAGCAATGCCACTACCCCTGTCTATTTATAGAAATTTGTGTGGCTTGTGGACCACAGAAACTATCGGTGGATCAAAGTTCACACAAATTATCCCCCAACTACAGTTAACTACAACTGACCCAATTGCAGTTGGCCCAACGGTAGTTAACTACCGCTGGCTCAACTGCAGCTTCGCCCTGAAGGCATAGGCAGTGGCTGAAGCAATTTTTAAAGGCATACATATTCCTGAATACATTCAAACATACATTCTTTCAATCATTTTCTCACTAAAACATACATTCATTCAATTAAATTATAAAACCAAAACATTAAAGTTCAGATAAATACCAAATGTCATTAAATAAGTACGAAAATGTCATAAGGTTACATCCAAGTCAAAATTTACATAAATCAAAATAAAATACCTAAACTGAAATCAAACTAATCAACGGGCACCCCTCGACATCTGCCTTCGTGTCCTGGTGATGGAATATGTCAAGGTTGTCTGACTCGTACTACTAAAAGGCCTCTAGCAAATCCTCCCTGCTAAAATCTCGGGCCTAAGCCGACGCCTGATCTGCAATCTAAACGCATGATATTTTTTTTATTCTTTATTTTTCAAGATAGGTATTCTAGATATTTATTATGATAATCGTATTTAATCTCTAGTCTTTTGTCATTATTTGTGCAAAAAACATATTGTATATTAAAATTATGTCGTGATAGTATAAATAAGACAAAATTACTCCCGTTGTCCCTTAATTTAATTTAAAGTAATGATTTTAAGCTTTATCTTTTTTTTTTACGTTCTAAATGAGAGTAATTAAGGGATCCAAGTCTCTTACCGCTTAGACCAATTCGTAGTTAATCAAAGTTCTTATTTTTTATAGTCAAATCAACGGTCCAAATTATATTTAAATATATGTACATATAACGTAATTTAAGAAATTGTTGAGGAAGAGAGCAACATAGTGAGATAATGATAGTGAGATGTCCATTGAAATGATATCGTGATCTTATAAATATTGTCAAACTGATTATTCTATGATTGTCTTCTTCTTGCTTGGATGTATTAAAGTTTTTTAATTTCATTTTCTCAAGAATTGTAGTTTTCATGAATCAGAGCAAACTTGAGAAAGGAGACATTAGATAGTTTAAATTTTCTAGAGAAGGTGCAATTAACAGGAAGACTGACACATCGTGACGGATAAAGGCCGATGTGAATGGTGAAGTATTATGACACAATTTTGTATAGTGCCAAAAATATGATTAACATTACTAAAACATATTGAAATTGTTGATTAATCATAATATGTGACTTCCATCATACTTAATATAAATGTTATGCAGTCTGATAAACACTTTTGCAACCCTAAAATAGCTAACCCTCAATTCCTGCTGAGAGTTGAACCCCAGACCAAGTTCTGGTAGATCACAACCATTACCACTAGATCACTAAAGTTTTTTGTGACTTATAGTTGCTTTCATTTTATTTATCTAGCACAAATGCGAGTTCACTTAAAGTCATTCTCACAACCCTGAACTCCAACATCATTTGAACACGAATTGAACGTCATTCACACACATCATGCGATTCAACTTCATTTTCACCGCCGCCGGTGACCCCAATAACAACATCCCGCCACCGTTGCAACTGCCACTTCAACAACACATGCCGTCGTAACTGACACCGCCGGAAAATCACTTTCTCTCACTGATCCACACACATCACGCCGCCGCCGCAACTGCCACCTCACCAACAACTGACTGCCGTAAATGTCATTGCCGATAACTCGCTTTCTCTCACCGATTCACACCATCTTTCATCGAATTGACAAAAAATTATGACCAATGTTGATATTGATTGTCTGAATTTTGTTAATTTCGAATCATTGACATTAGGGTTTGAAAATTATTGATTTTGTTATGTGATTGTGTGAATTTTAGCTTTTTCTTCATTATTCTTTTTTTCATACTAAATGTTAAGTAGTGTGGGGATCGAACCAGGTACCACATGCTTTCAATTCACAACTCTTACCACCAATGTACTGATGTTTTTTATGACATGTGATTGTTTCAATGTTGTGTATTCAACACAAATCTCGGGTCCTCTTTCTTTCAATCTCACAATTCCTAAATTATTTCTCACTCACTTTCATCTCTCTCACCATCTTGCAATTGAACCTAATAACCATAACACCACCCTTTTTGACGGACCTAATTAATTTTTATGAAAAAAAAATATGCAAGGAATTGAATCAGATAACACATGAAAATGTCATTTTTTTAAAAGTCACTAACGCCATTGCAATTCCTTTTTTGATAGTAGTTCATTTTCATTATTAGCGGTTCCTTTTTATTATTATTATTTTTTATTTCAATTACTACGTAACGTTCCTTTTTATTTTTTTTTCTTTCGGTTACTAAATAACAATTCCTTTTCCTTATTTTTTTCTTTCGATTAACAACTATTGCGGTTAGGATCAATTTCTTGGTGCTAGCTTTTGTATATATTTTTATTTTGATTTGTCATTTTTATTGCAGTCCATCTTTTATTTTTGTTACTTTTTGAGATAGTTTGATAACATAATACTGAATATAACTATAAAAGTAATAATATAGTCATTTGATAGTTATATATGAAGCTATACAAAACCTGTGCATCGCACGGGTTAGAGTCTAGTTAATACAAACATTTGGCAAGCACGATTATTCTTAGTGCTGATTAATCTAAAATATCGAAACTGGACTTGTATCATCTTACTTTTTTTTATCAAGTTCAATTTTTTACATCAAGAACATGTACGATCTTCCTTTTAATTATAAGTTACTTTAATATAAACTATCCTTATTCTTTTTTTTTTTTGTGTGTATTTGATAATATACATGTATCTTTTATATTAGTTACTTTGATAAATGAAAGAGAGAATAGTGAATTTACTAAACTATCTTTATTAGCTAATTCATCCGTATTTTATTATATGTCACTTTGTCATTTTCACACGTATTAAAAAATGTAGTTGGTTTTGTAGGAAAAAAAAGATATTATGTGTGATTTTAAAAAATTAGGCTTCATTAATCATGTGTGAAAGAGAATTAAAAAAATTGGGGGAAAAGAGAGTAATACATGGTAAAGGTTATGATAGAAAAAACAACATTAATGTTTCATTGATGTTGAAAAAATGACATAATTTGTCGCAAGTTTTTTTCTTTCTAAAATGGACATATAATAAAATACGGAGAATATCAAGTATAATATAAGTTTTTTTTCTTAAAAAAAAAGTATAATATAAGTTTTTATTATAAATGCGAAGTGAAACAATAACAAACCCGAAGTGAGATAATAATAAATTGGGAGTAATGCAACTAACTTAATTAGAGGGTGCAATTGGAAATAGAAATTAAAATTGCATTGGAAAAAAAAAACGGAAGTGTGTTTGGGACGGTAACTTTTGCAAAAGTTACACTTATTTTTGGACGGAAGGAGTAATATATTTGTTACTACGGCAGCTATTCTCTCTTTTTATTTTTTGGCCAAGTAGTCTATTGTCTAGAAATTCACCTCTTAAGGTAAATGAATAAGCGGGGAATTTGGGGATCAAACCCCAGCCCCTGTATACATAATACAACATCCTTACCAACCGAGTTAAGTGACAATAAGGAAGCTATTCTAAACAGATTGATACAAGGATATGTAATAAAAGTATGAATTTGTTCCTTAGTTATTCTTTCTATCGGAGAAACTTGACTTAACAAAGTGGGTAGTATAAAAATTGTAAAAGTAACTTAAATGAGGTATGGTATCATCAATAATATTAGTTGCAAAGTGGATATCCTATCACAGGTACCTTAACCTTTTACCATTACAACAAAATGCGTATGAGTTTAATAAATATGATATAGCGGTGTAGGAGCCGCTTATTAATAATGTATGAAACTCAAAGTAGGTTCCTTAAAACAAGACTATAGGAGATAGATACTCTAAGAGAGCTATTCTAAACAAATTGATATAAGGATTTGTAATAACTTAAAGCTATCATTTACTGTGCAAACTCTGCAATAATGGTTCTATGATATGTTTGAATTTTAAATTTCTACTCAATGGTAATGAACATTGACAGCAATTTTTTTAGCATTGTTGTTTGTGTAAATTTTTAATGACTTAAAAATTGCATTCTTGTTTAACTTTTTCAGAATGAATTATTGTAGGCATAAATGGAGTCTATTTGATGAGAAATGCATGGAAAGGGGATCAATATCCATCCTTCATTGATTTCATCTCCGGTAATTGCATGCTTACTACCCTATTCTTTTTTGTTCCTTTCAAATGTTGGCTCACCACTGAATTTTGAGGATTTCCTTTGAAGGACTTAATTTTCAATTGTGGCGGTTTATCTGTGGCCTTCATTTTTCTGACAAACTGGGACTGCAACAATGTGGCTCTAATCTTCAACAGGTTACTATGCTATTATTTTCCAATCATTTCTAATACTTAGGGTTATGTTTAAGTAGTACTTATACTTAGCAAAGAGTTTGAGTTTGATTTGATTCTTCTGTTGTAGAGTTCGAAAACTGAACACTCAATTTTTACGTTTTTATGTTGTTATAAGTATAACACTACAAGCAAAAGAGGAAATTGATTCATTTACTCAGTCATATTTCAAGTGAGTTTAGTTACTTCTGTTCTAATTGATTAATGTTAGCTATGTATTATTGAGAATATAATTCAAAAGTTAGTTTTAAGTTTGTTAGCAGTTAGTTATAAAATTGTTGATAGTTAGTTTGTTTTGTTTGTTACAAACTAGTTGAGATTACTTGTATATAAAGGTATCTCATGCTATGAATAAAAATCATTGCTTTTGATTCTCTTCACTTCTTCATCTTCAATATACAACATCTCTCAATTCTGTTACCTTTCTTTCATTCTAAAACAATAAGTTTCGATAAGAATTGGCATCAGAGCGCCTGGTTCTAATTGAAAAAAGATCGTACAACAACGCTGCGCAAATGGCTACAAACAATGGTCAATTTCCTGCAACTCTTCCCATTCTTGATGGGAAGAACTTTGATAAGTGGTGTACTCAGATGAAGGCAATTTTTGGGTACCAAGATGTGTGGGAGATTATACAGAATGGACTTGATCCATTACCAGGAAATGCTACAGAGGCACATAGAGCAACGTATAAAGAGTTGAAGAAGAAAGATTGCAAAACACAGTTCATTCTCCATCAATGTGTAGAAGCAGTGAATTTTGAGAAGATAGCACATGCAACTTGTGCAAAGGATGCGTGGAAGATACTGTAAAGTTCATATGAAGGAGCTGAGAAACTGAAGAAGGTCAGATTGCAGACTCTAAGAAGGCAATATGAACTGCTGCAGATGGAAAATAATTAAGAAATAACAAAGTTCTTCACTCAGGTGCAAACAATCACGAATCAAATGAAGAGTTGTGGTGATCAACTCACAGATCAAACAATTGTAGAGAAGGTACTGAGAAGTCTCACACAGAAGTTTGATTATATAGTTGTTGCAATAGAAGAGTCCAAAGATCTTGCTGCCATGAAGGTTGAAGAACTCCAAGCATCTTTGGAGGCACATGAGCAGAGAATCAATGAAAGAACTGCTGAAAGAAGAAATGATCAAGCACTGTAGGCGCACATCTCAAAGAAGAACAATGGTGAGAAGTGGAAAGGCAAGAAACACAAAGGAAAAGAGTCTCAGAACAAGACTAAAGGAGAGTGAATTTCAAGAATCAAGATCATGCTGAATCATCATCACAAGCCAACAAGAATTACAATTCAAAGAAGAAGAATTGGGATAAGAGTAAGATTTAGTGCTTTAATTGCAATAAGTTTGGTCATTTTGCTAGTGAATGCTATAGCAAGAAGAACACTCAAAAATGAGATCAAACAATGAAGCAAATATGGCCCAAGAAAATGATTCAGACTCTGATGCAGTGTTGCTGATGGTGACAACAAGCTCTGAGTTAGGTAATTCAGATACTTGGTATCTTGATTCAGGCTGTTCAAATCACATGACTGGCCATAGAGAGTGGTTGGTGGATTTTGATAAAAACAAGAAAAGCAAAGTGAGACTTGCAGACAATAGAACGGTTCTAGCTGAAGGAACAAGAAATATAGTGATCAAAACCAAAGAAGGAAAGCAGGCAATGATCACAGATGTTCTATATGTTCCTAACTTGAAGAGTAATCTTCTAAGCATGGGATAACTGATGCAGAAAGGTTTTTCCACGCAAATGAAGGATGAGCATATGGAGGTTTTTGACTCAAAAGGCAGAAAGATTCTAAAAGCACCACTATCTCAAAATAGAACCTTTCAGATCCAGATCCATGCAGCTGAAGCACAATGTTTCTCAACTGAAGTATTGAATGAAGATTCATGGATATGGCATCTAAGATTTGGCCATTTGAATTTTAAGAGCCTGAGTCAAACGAAGAACAAATGTATGGTATCTGGACTGCCTACTATTAAAATTCCAGATAAGATTTGTGAACATTGCTTAGTCAGTAAGATGCCTAGGAATTCATTTAGTTCAAACATTCCTATGAGAGGAAAAGGAGTATTAAATGTTATACACTCTGATGTGTGTGGTCCTTTTGAAAAACCATCTCTGGGTGGAAGCAATTACTTTGTTTCATTTGTAGATTAATTTAGTAGGATGATGTGGATTTATCTAATCAAAGCAAAAAGTGAAGTCTGCTCAATTTTAAGAAAATTCAAATTGTTTGCTAAAAAACAATCTGGAATAGTTATTAAGATACTTAGAACAGATGGTGGAGGAGAGTATACTTCCAATGAATTCAAAGATTTATGTGAAAGTGATGGTATTCAACATGAAGTGATTGCACTATATACTCCTAAGCATAATGTTTTAGCAGAGAGGAGAAATAGAACCATTTTAAATATGGCCAGAGCATGTTGAAGACAAAAAGCTTATCTCATGATTTTTAGGGTGAAGCAATAAATACAGCAGCTTATGTGTTGAATAGATGTCCTACTAAGAGATTACAGTCTAAAGTTCCTAAAGAAGTTTGGTCAGGAAAGAAACCACTGGTGAATTATCTAAGAATTTTTGGCTTATTGTGCTATAGGCATGTTCCTGATGAAAAGAGAGAAATTTGATGACAAAAGTGAACCAATGATATTTGTTGGTTATCACTCTGCAGGATCATACAAATTGTATAATCCAAATGCAAATAAGATAATGATTAGCAGAGATGTGGTTTTTGATGAAAACAACAGTTGGAAATGGGACAGGCAATCTAGTAATCAAGAGAATCCAGTAGAAAGTTTTCCCCTTCACACTTGAAGATAATGAAAAGGTGGAGGCCAACAAAGAAACGACCAACAATCAAAACACTGAAGTGCTACCTACTCACAGAACCAGAAATGCACCAGCAAGACTGAATGACTTTGAGAGAGTCTCAGATAATCAAGTCACAGATAAAGGTGACATAGTTCACCTAGCTTTGTTTGCTGATACTGAGCCTATCAGCATTGAATAAGCCTTGAAAGAAAAAGTATGGAAAAAAGCAATGATTGAAGAGATGACCTCTATTGAACGAAATCAAACCTGGGAGTTAACTGATCTGCCTGTCAACAAGCATCCATTTGCTGTTAAATGGGTGTTCAAGGTCAAGCACAAGCCTGATGGAACTATTGCAAAACACAAAGCCAGATTGGTAGCTAAGGGATTCCTGCAAAGGGAAGGTCTTGACTACTCAGAGGTTTTTGCACCAGTAGCAAGACTTGAAACGGTGAGACTAGTAATAACTCTTGCTAATTCAAAGGGATGGAAGTTATTTCAACTTGATGTAAAATCAGCATTTCTTAATGCACCACTAGAGGAGGAAGTTTATGTAACGCAACCTTCTGGTTTCAAGGTGCAAGGAGATGAAAACAAAGTTCTAAAGTTGAAGAAGGCATTGTATGGATTGAAACAAGCTCCAAGGGCTTGGAACAAAAGGATAGACTCATTTCTATCACAGCTGGGATTTTCAAAATGCTCAGTTGAACATGGTATATACTTGAAAGGGAAAGACAGTTCTGATCTAATGATCATATGTTTGTATGTTTATGATTTGGTAATCACAAGAAGCAATGAAAATGATATAAAGTTGTTCAAGGAAAGAATGAAATCAGAGTTTGAGATGACTGATTTGGGTGATATAGTATATTTCCTGGGTTTAGAATTTATCAAAACCAGTAAGGGAATGATGCTACACCAGAGAAAATACATTGCAGATGTATAGAAGAGGTTCAAAATGCAGAACTGTAACACTGCATCAACACATCTGGAAGCCAACATCAAGCTGATCAATGATGCTGATGAAACAAGTGCTGACAACACTATACAGGCAAATAGTAGGTTCCTTGAGATATATCTGTCATAGCAGACCAGATATATCATTTGCAGTAGGATTGGTGAGTAGATTTATGGAAAATCCTAAGCAATCACATATGGTGGCTGCAAAGAGAATACTAAGATACCTCAAAGGTACTTTAGAATTTGGCTTGTTGATACAAAATGATGAAAAGGAGCATGAGAATGAGGTGATAGTGTTCACAGATTCAAATTGGTGTGGGGACAAAGTAGACAGAAGAAGCATTATGGGCTATGTGTTCAAGTTCCTGGGCACATCAATCTCTTGGAGCTCAAGAAAACAGGCAGTAGTAGCACTCTCTTCATGTGAAGCAGAGTACATAGCAGCAAGTCATGCTGCATGTCAGGCACTGTGGTTACAATCTCTACTTGAAGAGTTGAAGCTGAAGAGTAAATCACCAATTCCATTGATGATAGATAACAAATCTGCAATATGTTTGGCTAAAAATCCAGTAGCACATGGTCGAAGAAAACATATATATACAAAATACCATTTCATTCGTGATCAAGTGAATAATGGAAGATTAGAATTGGTCTTTTGCAAGTCTGAGAATCAACAAGCAGACATACTTACTAAACCTCTCAAAGTTGACAAGTTTAAGGAGATGAGAAACATGTTAGGAGTTACTTGCTTGTAAACTTTTGAATTAAGGAGATGTATTGAGGATATAATTCAAAAGTTAGTTTTAAGTTTGTTAGCAGTTAGTTATAAAACTGTTGACAGTTAGTTTGTTTTGTTTGCTACAAACTAGTTGAGATTACTTGTATATAAAGGTATCTCATGCTATGAATAAAAATCATTCCTTTTGATTCTCTTCACTTCTTCATCTTCAATATACAACATCTCTCAATTCGGTTACCTTTCTTTCATTCTAAAACAATAAGTTTCCAACATGTATGACTTCAATATCGAAAGAACGTGGATCATGGTTTTATGAATATGTGAAGATTTGGCATGGTGATTGGCAAGCAGAGAACCTGAGACTTAGTTCTAACTAGCTTTAATTTGTTGTTCCAATTTATAGTTCTTGTTCTCCAACTAGTTGCAATATACAAGCAGCAGAGAATTGAAGAAAAATTTAAGGCTGAGGTCTACTCATTGGTTTTGATTTTACATTAAAATTTCATACTATGTAGTTTCAATGAATCACATATGGAGTGAAACTAGCATATTGATGTATGAACTTTGTTATGGTTTTTGATTTGAAGAGGAAGCAATTGGTGCAAGGAATGAACTTTTACCTTAAAGTTTTTACGTTGCAAATGCCGTAAATCTCTCTACTGCAAAGCAACTCTTCAGATTAGTTTTTTTCTATTTTTACATGCATCCATCCATTACTGCTAATGCTTTTGATTCTTGAATATTGATGTGTTAAACTAAGGTATCATATAACAGTCATTTGTAGTTTTTTGCATAAAGCATTCCTTTTCTATTACTGATAATAATTGATTTGGGGGTCAATCTTTTGATAATATGTTAGGAGACTAGATTGTAGTTTTTTTGGGGTCTTAATAACATAAGCAGCACTTTGCACTGTTTTAATGTAGGATTTTTTTTTTTTGAAGGATTAATGTGGGATTTTTGTTAATCCTTTTAAATTTTTGTATCAAAATGATGGAGGATGGAAATTGAATCTATTCTCTACTTGTCTAAATATGTTGAATGAGAGAGGGAAATTGAATGGAGATTAAAACATGATTTCCTCTTTTTTTTTTCAGCATAAGATTATCAACACTTCAAAATGATATTATATCTTTGGTTGGAGTATAAATTGAAGCTCAGATGGAAGCTTGAAACATCAATGACATCAATGACGTTATTTATCTAATCAGAGCCTTGTGATCTGATGCTTGTATACTACGAACAAAAACTACAAGTCACGGAAAATTATGTGTGTAAGTAAAAAAAATGGTTGTACAAGTACTATAAAACACGGATATGGACACTGACACTGGAAACAACAAACATTAACACGCCAACACCGCTAATAATTTGAAAAAATCTCATAATTCAGTGTAATTATATGTGTCGGTGTTTGTCCGACACTGAGACACGCCTAATTCAAGGAGTGTCTGTGCTTCATAGCTACGAGTATCATTTTTCTTTAGAAAAGGTGGTACAAAGAGACATGATATATCGACAATGGCATCATTTTTTTGTTACTGGTCTTGGTTTTGCCCGAAAAAACATGCATTTCATTTGGATTTTCTTTGTGCATGTGAAACAAAATCTACAAACCACCGACGAATATATTATTGTGGATAACAATCAAAGAGCTTGGAAATTTTTTGAGAGATTATTATTATTATTATTATTATTATTATTATTACTCATGAATTATTTTCTTTTACAAAGACTATGATTTTTAGATTTTAGAGAGATTTTGCCGCCCATTTGAATTAGACTACGCAATTTTACACTAAAATGCCATTGGGTTTTATTGAGAGGGTAACAGCATAAGCATGCAACAATTTTGTTTTTGATATTCAAGTAATAGTATTTTATAAATGATGAAGTTGCATGTTGATCTTTATCTATATATTTTGTTTTATATTTATATAACTATAAGCAGTTCAGGAGTTTCTTCTAACAAGAAATTAGGAGTATTATGATTATGATGAGTATGAGTTGAGTCCACGTGGCTGTTGTCAAGTAGCCAGCACACCTGACTTTCAGGGTGGAAGATCAGAGAATGAGACACCTGACCTTTCTATTTGCCAACACATCATAAAGCCAATATAGCTTGCTTACAAACATGGTTTCTTTTCTCTTAAAAGGTTATGTTTTTGTAGTGTTTTTAGAAGAAGAAAATATGAGGTAAAAAGTATTTTATAATCTATAAAAGCCTACGTAATAAAATAAAAAATGTCAGCATCGGTTTCTAGTGTTGTGGAAGTGCTAAGTCCAGCTTCTGAATTCTCTCAATTCCTTGCAGTTTCTATGTAAGCTTGTTTTCATATAACTTTAAAGTTGAATATCAATACAATGATGTGATAGTGATATTTGTTCTTAATTAAAGTTTATGGATATTTTATAATGCTACCATAGTACCATTTAGAATGTGGTAGTAGTACTATTTTATTTGTATGAAAGCTTCTTCAAACTTCAAGGACTAGTGTTAGAATTGCAAATCTTTTACCATTCTTATTATGTATGAACTTTCTTTTTCCTTTTCAAATATATAAATGAAAATCAAATTATGCTAACTAACATTTCGTAGCCTTCATAAATATATCTATGATTATATGTTGCTTTCTTCTATGGTTTTAAATTGCAGTTATGTTGCAAACCTGTATATTGCAGAATAATGTGATTTATATTGTTGTACTAAAGCTTTCGCTTTAGACCCACCAACAAAAATATATTTTATTAGATTTTATAAGCAAAAACGCTAAAAAAAAATACGCCTCATAGTTTAAAATTTGTTTTAAGCCTCACTTAGTATTGAGCCGACCCTTCCTCAAAATCATCTTTTATATTGCAGTTGCAATTGCAGTTGTGGACCACAATTTAGAACCATGATTTCTTATGTTGGTTATCATTTTGAACTTGAATGTTCTTGAATATTATTTTCTTTTGCTTTGTAACATTTTCCAATCTTGTTCAGAAGATAACAAAGTTCAGATTAGTAAATTTCTAAAGAAGAAAAGATGACATTTAAGAAAGACTTTAAACAACAAATGGTACCTGAGTGGGAGAAAGAGTACATGGACTATGAAGGCCTCAAGAAAATATTGAAAGAAGTCAAAAGCAGCAAGAAAGCTAAAGACAAAGGCAATAAGCACTTGCAGCACAAATTCAGCCTTGAAAGAGCATTCAGTGGAATACACTTGCAGCATGGTAGCAATCATCAAAGTGATGAAGGTATTGAAGATCAGGTTATAGAAGTTAAGGCATTAGAGCTAGATGGTTCCAAAGAGTTATATGAGACCAAGTTGAATGAAGGAGGAGAAGCTGAGGCAAGGTTTTTTGAGAAGCTTGATGAAGAGCTTAACAAGGTTAATTCCTTTTATAAAGAACAGGTGGAGGCAGCTAAGCATGAAGCAACACTTTTGAGTAAACAAGTTGAGACTTTAGTTGCATTGAGGGTAAAGGTTAAAAGCCTTGATCCAGGTAAATGCATAATTGAATTGAAACTTTAGTTTGTTTTGGTCTGCATGGTTAAATTGGTAAGACTTGTAAGCTTTAGGAGACAAAATTTGAAACATATAAGGCTTCTTCTATTTTCATTTCTTAACATATGTGTTGATTTTAACTTGCTAATAAGAAATGTGAGACTTTTAAAGTGAACCATTGTGATGGAGAGAAGATGAAATGCTAATTAGGGGTGATGCCTTTTAGAAAATAATAAAGTGGGGGAATGATTTATGAAAATGAAAATCCTCATTCGCATTAATTTCGTCTAAATTGATGTTGTAAATTTTTACGAACTAATGTGCTCGAGAATTTTCAATTTAGGCATTTTTTGAAATTTTGTTTATTTTAGAAGCTAACTTGATGATTTATACTATAAAGTCAAAAAAACTCAGGTCACTAAATAATTTGAGACCATATGGTGAGATAAAATGATGTTTTGTGTAGCATCAACACTGGTGCGTGATATCGAAACATGTGGTTAAATTCCATTATTTTATTTTCTCAAATTATTGGCGTTGACGTGTAAGTATTGGTGTCATGTCCGGTGTGTGTGTGTCTGTGTCAGTTCTCCATAGATGATGTTCATCCATTGTCATAACACATGAATATCTGTAACTAGTTACAAACCCGTGCAACGCACGAGCTGCCTTTAAAATCTGTAATAATTTTTTTTATAGAAAAACACTAATTAGTTTAAATTTAACGTATACATTATGATATTAAATCAAAATGTTAATTACCTTACCGTAATTGTTAACGCATTAACACAAATTACCTGACCAAAATTATTACTTAGATCATCATGAACTTTCCCCCTTACTACACTATTAATCCTATTATCTCAAATATTGTTAATGATCTTAATTATTAATCTTAAATTTGTTAATAACAGTGGGTAAGTGAAAGAAATTAACACACAAACACCATAACAATAGTGTAGTAAATAGTTCATAAACACAATTTGTAAAACAGTTAAACATAATAATAAAAAGATCTAGATAAAACACAAATTCTGAAAACTACATTAATAAGTTCCAAAGTAGCAACCGAAAAGACTCAACTTATTCAATATGTGTACCATAATCTGTCAATACAGTGCAATGGACACAAAGTACTTATACCTGAATGATTTAGTAGTATGCCATGTATGTAAGTATATATATATATTACACATCTGACACTTTGACTAATGATGGATAATAAAACAAAAATTGGTTTATTAGGTCTTCATTTTCATCTTCAATGTCCCTCCCCATGTCATTTGTAATGCACTTGTAAAAGCAAAAACCACAAAGTTAGTGTTGTATATGGAATCTTAATAGATATAAAAAAGGATTGACATGAAGCTCTGTATAGGACTTTGAACTTGAAATATACAAATTACCTTATTTCTTTTAAACAAAAAATAATGAATGAGAATAATTAAATAATTAAATGAATGAGAATAATCAAAGAAAATATAAACAATCCTTTCTTTTAAAACTTCTTCTAAAAGTCCAAACTTTAAACATGGTTAACACAAATGCACTATGGCTGCCTCTGGTAGCGTTTAAAAACGAAGCTTTCAGGTTGAGGTGAAAAAACAGAACCTTTTTGAGTAATTTGAAAGAACATAAATCTTGATAATGGAAATGAAATAATTATATCCCATTTGTTAAGTTTCGAATTGATTCATATTAGAAGGAATGAAAGTCAAAACTTACAAATCAAACATTGTATTTAAAAGGTGAAATTACAAATCCTGATATTAAATTACATAATCACAACAGCCACAAACACAACACATTTCAATCTAATAATTATAAAAGCTGTGTGATCCAATATCATATAAAACAAATGTTCAATCTAAAAGATAAAATAACAAAAAAGCATGATCTTTAAAAGTTCTTCTTCTTCACTGGAAGGCAAGTCTTTCTTACAATAAAATATCAACCGATTATATTGAGCACTTAAGTCCACTAACTAAAGATCAGAACTTGATAACAATTAGCAAAGGCAAGTGCACATTAGTAGCAGCCAGATCACAAAAATGGAAGAAAAAGGCAAAAACACATCACTGTAAACCATACCTTGTGCTTCTGTGCAAATAGTTGCTCCAACAATCAGTCGAGCAAATGAAATTCTTCACTGTTCAATTATCTCATTCACTGGATGATAAAAACCAATCAAGAAAGCAAAACATAGGTCAGTGTGATTGTGTGAGTATCAATTGTCAATCACTGGAGGATAAAAAGTAAAAACCAAACAGGAGGATAAAAACTTATAATATTAATAACTACCATAAATCACTCAGTAAAAAAAACAATATAATAACCATAAATCAAATCTATAAACATAAAAAAGCGTGTGTGAACATGAGAAATCTCTATAATTCAAACACAATCTTCAACCATAGTTTACACAAAGATATCAAATCTTTTTGATATATTTTTTTCAGTATACACAGAGATATCAAATCTTTTTCATATAAAAATAGTTTGAACAAATTGTTCATTAGCTTCTTTCTCTCAATTCAAGATTGATATTTCGTTTATCTTCTTCTCCAAATCCTGACACAAAAATCACAATTAGAAATTTGGGTAACCATAATTCATTATTTAAACAATACAAAACAAAATGAGTTATTTCCTTTATCGTGGCCCATTATGAACCCTAATTTCAATCACTCATTCATCATTCATATCAAAATAATCCATTAATAAATTCCAAATAAACTAAAACTAAAAATTTACTAAAGCAAAGCCTAATATGTAAATCTGTCAAGCAAAAAAAACATTAAAAAAAAAAAACAGAATATGAAATTTAGGGTATCCATATCCAGAAAAAATTATAAATGATTTGTACTTGATTTAGTCATTACCATGTCGATGTTGAAGAATCAACTGAAGGGGGACAAAAAAGAGGGTTTCCCGTGAACAATCCTCTTGCCATATGTGATTCTTGTTTCGATCATTATGTTGACGGAAAAAGAGAGGTGGGTGACATAGAAGATAGAAGAATGAATAATCAAAGAGAAGATAGTTAGTGGATTTGGGGTGATTTGAGTTTTGAGGTGAACATTGAATCTTAAATTGAGAGAGGAAAAAATAAGAGAGAGAGGCGAAGAAGTTTTTGGAAAAAGAAAAGATTGAGGTAAGCTTTGATAGAGAGAAGGGGAAGGAAGATAGTGGAGAAGTTGCGAGGAAATAGATAATTAGAAAGAAAAACTATGAGAGAGAGTGTATGTGTGTTGAACTTTGAATTGTGCTTTTTTGTTTGTTTGTGTACTGAGCTCTTTTGTTTGCTTCTGTACATAGCCCAATGGCAATTAAAAGTGGGTGGTGGGGGGGGAGGGGGATTTTGAATTTTGAATTTGTTAGCGAAAAGAGGTTAAAAATGATGCTTGTTAAGATGATGATTTGGCAATGGTTGCTAAAGAATTTGACACCTAGGATTGGAGGTCTAAAAATTGATTCATGATTGTATATTATTAAGATGATTTGTACCTGATTTAGGCATTACCATGTCGATGCTGAAGAAGCAACTGAAGGGAGACGAAAAAGAGGGTTTCCCGTGATCAATCCTCTTGCCTTATGTGATTCTTGTTTCGATCATTATGTTGACGGAAAAAGAGAGGTGGGTGACATAGAAGATAGAAAATTGAATAATCAAAGAGAAGATAGTTAGTGGGATTTTGGGTGATTTGAGTTTTGAGGTGAACATTGAATCCTGATTTGAGAGAGAAAAAAATAAGAGAGAGAGAGAGGGGCAAAGAAGTTTTTGGAAAAAGAAAAGATTGAGGTAAGCTTTGATAGAGAGAAGGGGAAGGAAGATAGGGAAGAAGTTGTGAAGAAATGGATTATTAGAAAGAAAAACTATGAGAGAGAGTGTCTCTGAGTTGAACTTTGAATTGGGCTTTTTTGTTTGTTTGTGTACTGAGCTCTTTTGTTTGTTTGTGTACAAAGCCCAATAGCAATTAAAAGTGGGGGGAAAATTTTGAATTTTGAATTTGTTAGCTAAAAGAGGTTAAAAATGATGCTTGTTAAGATGATGATTTGGCAATGGTAGCTTAAGAATTTGACAACTAGGATTGGAGGTCTAAAAATTGATTCATGCTTGTATATTATTAAGATGATTTGTACTTGATTTAGTCATTACCATGTCGATGTTGAAGAGGCAACTGAAGGGAGATGAAAAGAGGGTTTCCCGTGATCAATCCTCTTGACATATGTGATTATTGTTTTGATCATTATGTTGACGGAAAAGAAGAGGTGGGTGACATAGAAGATAGAAGATTGAATAATCAAAGAGAAGATAGTTAGTGGATTTTGGGTGATTTAAGTTTTGAGGTGAACATTGAATCTTGATTTGAGAGAGGAAAAAATAAGACCGAGAGAGAGGCGAAGAAGTTTTTGGAAAAAGAAAAGATTGAGGTAAGCTTTGATAGAGAGAAGGGGAATGAAGATAGTGAAGAAGTTGTGAGGAAATGAATGATTAGAAAGAATAACTATGAGAGAGAGTGTATGTGTGTTGAACTTTGAATTGGGCTCTTTTGTTTGTTTGTGTACTGAGCTCTTTTGTTTGCTTGTGTACAAAGCCCAATAGCAATTAAAAGTGGGGGGAAATTTTGAATTTGTTAGCTAAAAGAGGTTAAAATGATTTGTACCTGATTTAGTCATTACCATGTCGATGCTGAAGAGGCAACTGAAGGGAGACCAAAAAGAGGGTTTCCCGTGATCAATCCTCTTGTCATATGTGATTCTTGTTTCGATCATTATGTTGACGGAAAAAGAGAGGTGGGTGACATAGAAGATAGAAGATTGAATAATCAAATAGAAGATAGTTAGTGGATTTTGGGTGATTTGAGTTTTGAGGTGAACATTGAATCTTGATTTGAGAGAGGAAAAAATAAGAGAGAGAGAGAGAGAGAGGTGAAGAAGTTTTTGGAAAAAGAAAAGATTGAGGTAAGCTTTGATAGAGAGAAGGGGACGGAAGATAGTGAAGAAGTTGTGAGGAAATGGATGAATAGAATGAAAAACTATGAGAGAGAGTGTATGTGTGTTGAACTTTGAATTGGTTTTTTTGTTTGTTTGTGTACTGAGCTCTTTTGTTTGCTTGTGTACAAAGCCCAATAGCAATTAAAAGTGTGGGGAAATTTTTGTATTTTGAATTTGTTAGCTAAAAGAGGTTAAAAATGATGCTTGTTAAGATGATGATTTGGCAATGGTAGCTTAAGAATTTGACACCTAGGATTGGAGGTCTAAAAATTGATTCATGCTTGTATATTATTAAGATTAAGATTAAGATAAGATGTTCCATCCAAATGATGTTCATTTATTTAGTTTTATTCATTACAATTAGTTATCAAAGTAAATTATATTGTCTTTAAGTCTGAGGTTGAGCTGAATCTGCAGGATTGCAGAAGATTGGTTTGTCAGGTGAAAATAACATGGATCAAAACCATCAGCAGAAAGATATGGTGGACACTGAATTTGATCCTGTTCAACAGACCAATAGAAGTACTCATCATGAGGAGGAAGCACAGAGTAATTACAACAGAAGAGACCCTATGGAAATCCTTGAGCATGTAAAGATTGATGATGCTCTTCAATCTCCAATATCAACAGTTAAAAATGTTTTTACAGATTCCAATGATAATAATGAGTTTAGTTTCAACAAAGAAGAGCTGAGAAAAGTTGAAAAACAACTTAGACTTGTGTTTGTTGAGTTCTATCAGAAACTCCTCCATCTCAAAGACTACAGGTAATAAACAAATCATATATGGAATGGAAGCTTTCAATTTCTTAATGACTTTCCTGTTTATTGAAATTGGTGTTACTACGTACTTATGTATGTCTTATGCAAATTGGTCAGTTTTATGAATCTCTCAGCATTTTCCAAGATCATGAAGAAGTATGAAAAGGTTAGACTTTTAATTCAAACCTATGAAAGTTCAGTTTATTTAGTTGCATTCTTCACAAATTCTACATTGGACTAAGGGCTTATGAAAGAATATTGTTCTGTTCAGAATCAGAATTGTGACAAGATTTGCTTTATTTTATTTTATTTGTTTTAATATGTTTGTTCAAAAAGAATGCATCAAGAGGAGCTTCAAGAGAATACATGAGAGTAGTGGACAACTCCTATCTTGGCACTTCTGATGAGGTTTGTTTGAATCACATGTGTTGCATTCATAGTATTAGTCATCATTAGCTCTTCATAATGAAACTTAGCAAGTTAAGTCTCACATAAATTACCCTGAGGATACCGTGTTAAAAGACAAAATAATTCCTTTTCCTTTTCCTAGAGTATTAAGGATCAGATTGGCAAGTTTTCTACATAGCTTCTTCCTTGCAGTAAAGAAGATCATATGATTTTGAAATCATAGCATAGATTGGTAGTTCTTGATTATGAAAATTTGATTGGAATGGATATAGGGTCTGTTTTGATTGACTTGTTTAAACTTATCTACTAACATAACAGTTGTGAGACCGTTTTTGAGAGCTTGTGAAAACAATTTATGACATGTTCATGAGTTTTTTTCAGCTTATTTTCATAAGCTCCCCAGGATAGCTTATGAAAACAACTTATATCTTATATAAAAACAGTTTAACTTTATTTAATATTTCGTGATACAAATAGCTTATACGTAAGCACCTGTATGATAAGTACTTATACTATCCAAACAGGGTTATAGAATGATCAATTATGGATTCTTCTTATAGGTTTGAAATGGATCTTTATAAGTATCTTTGTGGTAATGTTAAATCCTAAAGCATTATCCTTCCTTACTTTTCCTAACCATCTGAGTAATGCAATCCACTTCATCTAATTTTAGGTAAATTTTCTTTTGGAGAAAGTGGAATCTACCTTCATCAGAAACTTTACACATTCAAATCACAAGAAGGGAAGGAAATTGTTAAGGCCAAAAATGAAAAGAGAAAGGAACAGGATAACATTTTTTACAGGTAAATAACACAATGGTATTTAAATTTTTGACTTGTTTACTTTGTTCCTAACAATGTTGATTAATGCTTATCTTGTCTTATTTCTTGTTGTAGGTTTCTTTTCTGGTTGCTTAGTTGCTCTAATAGCTGCTACAATATTAAGAATAGTATCTCAACAATTAATGAAGAAAAAAGTTGGGACATTTTACATGGAAAACATTTTTCCATTATACAGGTCACACTATTTCTCAGCACCTTGTTTTCATTTCTATTGGTATACTGATCAGAAATTTTCCTTTTGCTAGTATTCTATTACCTCTATATTCATGATAAGCCTTTCTATTGGCATAAGCATTTTTGAGACTGTTCGGGAGAACTTATGAAAACAGCTGACGACAAATCCATACACTGTTTTCGACTTATTTCCATAAGCTCTCTAAGATAGCTTAGGGAAATAACTTCCAAAAAAAATATTTGGCTGTATTTTATCGCTTGTTATAAAAAAAGCTTATACATAAGCACATATCATATATGTGATTCTGTCCATGGTCTATTTAAGATTGTAGACATTTCTTGCAGTCTATTTGGATATATCACTCTACATATGCTAATGTATGCCGCAAACACATATTTTTGGAGGCGATATCGGATCAACTATCCATTCCTATTCAGCATCAGACCTGGAACAGAATTGGATCATAAAGAAGTATTCCTTCTCACAACAGGTCATGCAGTGGTTGCAATACTATGTTTCTTGATAAATTTGCAGCTGGAGATGAACCAACCGAATAGAAGCTATAAGACAGCCACTGAACTTGTTCCTCTAAGCTTAATTGTTGTAAGATTCATAATTTGGAATATAACTTCTTAGTACACTATTTGATACATATATATTTTCAAAAATACAATTACTTCATCATTAGTTTTCACTCCTCACCACAATGATTGAGGTCGTTTTAAATTAATTCACCGATTATGAATCTCAACCGTCTAATTTCAAATCGATGGCTGAGATTCATTATAGCGTGTAACTTTTACCGCAAGGAATCCGAGTCTCAATTTGTAATGGACTACACTTCCCTAACCTATCAATTCTGTTTCATATGCAGCTTGTTATTTTGATCAGCTTTTGCCCTTTTAACATCATATACCGGTCAAGTCGTTTCTTCTTTATCCGGAGTTTATTCCGCTGCATATGTGCTCCTTTTTTCCCGGTAATACTAACAACTAGGAAATTAAAATTCGAATTACATGATTAAATACAAATATACTTGATCTAGATGTACCTAATTAATAATGACTTTTCTTTGCAGGTTACACTTATGGATTTCTTCTTGGCTGATCAGCTTACCAGTCAGGTCTTTCTGTGCTCCTGTAAACTTCATATGATGCAATTAATAAAAACATGTTTCACATTGTAATATATTACTCAATTTCGTATTTTCTAGTTTCAATCATTCAGAAGTTTCGTGCTTTACATATGCTATTATGGCCTTGGAGAACACTCAAGGAGGGAAAACAAATGTAGGAGTCGTGGTATCTATAATGTACAGTACTTCGCGGTTGGCGTCATTCCTTATTGGTTTCGCTTGGCGCAGGTTCATACAATCTTTTGTTTTCACATATAATACACTTCTAATTTCTTCCATATTCGCATCATACCCTCTCTTGTTGGGGGGATTGTGCACTGACTGAGCAACATTTTTGTAGTGTATGCGTCAATTGTACGATGATAGAGATATCGACCACGCAATCAATGGTTCAAAGTATCTATCCACTATTATTGCAATGGTGATTAGGACTACCTTTGAAACAAAGAAGGCAATGACATGGAAAGTGTGGGCACTTATAAGTTCAGCTGTTGCAATACTTCTGAACATATATTGGGACATTGTCAAGGATTGGAGTCTTTTGCAAAGGCATTCAAAGAATTCTTATTTGAGGGATAAACTCATTGTTTCTCACAAGAGTGTCTATTACATAGCCATGGTAACAATGAGATAAACAAAGTCAAATTTATTTTAATATTCTATGTGCATGTTTCGATTGAACTGTGAATCACAGTGATACCGTGATTTTATTGAAGCTTCAAAGTGTAGATTTTACTAAAATCATGTATGGTGACACACGGTGATTCTGTCAAACCCACCGTGTATACAAACAATGCTATATATTGGATATTCATTTATTAAAACTCTTTTTGCAATTAAATCAACAGGTTCTGAACGTTGTGCTAAGAATTTCATGGATGCAGTTGGTGCTTGAACTGCATTGGAAGCCCCTACATAGAGTGGCAATCATTACGTTGATTTCATGCCTTGAAATTATTCGTCGTGGCATTTGGAACTTTTTTAGGTAATTTCTAATTTAACATCATTAAATTTAATTTCAATGGTTTTTAATATACTTTTGACTGCATATTCTTGAACATTTTTTGTAATAATATAAGGGCCAATATAATGAGTGACATGACCCATTATAATTGGTTAGGTTGGAGAATGAGCACTTGAACAATGTTGGAAACTATCGTGCATTCAAGTCAGTCCCTCATCCTTTCAGTTACCATGATGATGATGATGATGATGATGAATAGTGGTTCCCTGGTTCTATGCAAGATTGCATTATAGCATATAGAATTCTAATTTCAAATCAAAAAGTATACATTGATTGGGAATTTAGGTTTTGAAGTGTAAGAAACTAGAATGTACACATGATGAATTGAGTTGGCAGGTTGAATTTGAGAAAGAGAAAAAAAAAGTAACATTCTGCATTCACCATTCACACAAGAGTTGTAGAAGATTTTGCTTCTATTTTTTTTATAGAGAAATGTTAAAAAGAGAGCTCCAATACAAGATTAACCCAAAACAGAAGTTTCATTTTGAAATTTACTCTTCTGATATGTAAATATGTTTAGTTCTGTTTTATGTAGACCTTAAGGGAGTTCTTCCAAAAATTCTCAAAGGCTTGAGTTGAACCCAAGCCTAAGAGGAGGTTTGAAAATAGTTTTCGACTAGCAATGGACGCGCTTTGGTTAGAACCTCACACTAGGTGTGTCATTGCCTCGAGTGCAAAGATGTTTACAGTAGTGTTAAAGGACTTTAAACGATCATTTAGCTGAAATATCACTTCTATACGTTTTTAATGCCATTGATGACTAACTTTAAATACTGTTATTTAGGACTTTAAAACAAAATAAAGTTTCTAAATACTAAATTGACTTTGAAATAAAGGCTAAAAATTTTGATATATCTTGTCTCATAATTGAAAATTGGAGTTCAAAACTACATGTTAATAAGGTTCAACGAGAAGATAAAAAAGGAAACATTCAAAGTTCATTTCTTTTACACATCAGGATACTTCATGAGCTTGGCATAATTTCACTATCAATTTCCAGCTTGAAATACCACATAATAATATGCCAAAATGGTAGTGCCAGCATCCAGATAAGTGATAACGGTAAATACAGGCTTCTGGAATATCATTTATACCGAAAATAAGTCATGAAACTACAGTAATAATGTCATTTCATTTCACATTGGATGATGAGAAAACCCAAGAGAAGTGTGTATTCAATCTGAATCATGCCTCCTCCTCTCTTTATCTTTCTTGTGTCTCTTCCTGTCATCTGAATCACGAGAATGCCGCTTCTCACGCTTCTCTTGCTTTCTTTCATCACGAGAATGCCGCTTTTCACGTTTCTCTTCCTTCCTTTCTTCCCGTCTTCTCTTTTTTCTACTTTCATCCTCAGATTCATCTTCAGTCTTTCTTGGTGATTGATTAGGCATAGATACATTTTCTACCTCAGCTGGTGTATGTGAGACCTTTGAGGAACCAGGTTCTTCCCAAGGGCGGAGTTCTCTGCACAATTGTAAGAAATAAGTAACAGTATTGGCACATAATTTCTGGACAATAAACACAAGAGATGACATAATAGTTTAATTTTGTCAGCAAAGGAGACTGTCTTCAAGAAAATAGATTCGAAATTTTAAACAAGCAATCAGCATACATTTTAAAAAAATGAAAAAAAGTGACAGGTGCTCTATATTTGAATACAATTTTAAAAAAATGAAAAAAAGTCCCTTATCTGCCAAAGTTAGAATGACCAACTTGAAGAGTGAATCAGTACAGTCAACAACCAAGTTCTATATTTGAATAATTGACTAAACTAAGCATTCATATTTTATACACCACATCAACCCATGTTAAGTAGTTTACACATTCAGTGTTAGACCAGCTTAACAAATAAGGGATATGACCAATTACAGTATATAACTTTCCTCAACCTAAAGTCCTACGGTGATTTCACAATGTTACAAAGCAGCTTTCCATCCACCATTTCCACTCCCCTCCCTTGAAACCACTAGTAACACTAACATAGACATTAGCTTGGTAAAAAAAAAATGAAATATAAAGATGGAAAAGAAAGACAGGAACAAAAAGAAAGGATGTGTTGCTATGGAGTGGACACACTTTTTTGCCATATAAAAAATAAAGGGCCAGTTTGTTGTAATCCTTCTACAAAAACTGTTATTTCAATTAAAGGATGTGTTCTAAAAAATTTATAACCATGCAAATTTTCGGAAAAAAATAGTAAACCGAAAGTCTTAAAAAAAAACTGATTAGGGCTATTCTTACAACCTAAATTTTGTTTCTGAAAAAATCTATAAAAAGATTTGTATTAAAATATATTTTTTAAGCTTAAACAAGACCTATAGCACTAAGACGACATCCTGTTCTACCAAATCAAAAACAAAGTGGTTGCTCATTTTATAGTAAAAGATTAGAAATTACAGGTTGCTCATTTTTCGAATAACGGACCCTATGAAGATCAGCAAAAATTGCTCGTTATAAGTAGAGTATATAGCCAAAAAATGTGTATGAACATGGATATGTGTAATTACCTGAACACTTTGGTGTGTAATCATGCAATTCTTGGAAGAAAAAAAAACTGAAAATCTTGAATAAATCTGTTAGGTCTTTTATTTTACTGGGCTGTTAGGTCTGTTCCTATAAGCTAAGAGCATTTTCTCATAAATAAAGATCTAAAAATCATTGGTGTAATAAAATCACTTGTTTGAGCTTGAACAGAGCTCAAAGCCACCAAGACCAAAATTAAACTCGGTAACCACAGAGAAGTTTAGTACTTGTACTTCAATATTTAGCGCATCAAATAACCATGCTTCGAGAAATCTTAACTTTAACACATCAAACACAAACTGGACAAAGTTTTATGAATATTTAGTTATTTATGACAAGATGACATGTAAATCTTCTGAAAGATTGGGCAGTCACCATGAAAAAAACCTAAATATAATACAGCAGACTCAAATAATAGTCTTATGTTCGACATGTCACCACAAGCAAACCCACCCAGCTGTTCTTAATCCAAATAATTTATATGATGTTCTAAAAATAAAACAAATGAAACAGGAAATAGCAAAAACTATTAAAGAAAATAAACCCACTATTACTTTCGAAATATAAAAATCCTGTGTAGTCAATTTACCTTGCAAAACCAACACCTTGAACCCTTGCCGCTTCAGCATGACCTTCACCTAAGTCTTCTGCTGTAGACCCTCTCTTTACTAGTTCTGAAAATTCATGTTTATCAAGACGGTTACCTTGAGGACGACTAGCACGCTTAGGAGCCAAGCCGAGAGCTTCCCTCATTGCTTGCTCCTCCTCTTCCTTAATTCTTTTTATCTCTTCTTTTGCAGCCTCCATTTCTTCACTTTGGGACTTTTTATCCCTGGTATACCAAAAAAGGTCTTTCCCTGTTGAATAAAAAGAAGACAATTTAAAGATGCTCCCTTATTAAGATGTGAATAGCCAAACAACAGTCTAATGTTTATATGTATGTGTCCCTCTAGCCCTTTTTAAGAAACCTAGGAAAAGGATAAAGGATGGATAAACTAACTTGTATATGTCTCTTTAGCCCTCTTCAGCCTTTCTAGCTTCTTAAATTTTAGTTCAAGTAAATTAAAAAATATTTAAACTTATAATTACATTGGATGACATTCATCTCTTTAGTCATAATTTTTCTATGAAACATGTCCAACCAACTTAGCATATGCAGTGCTTTTGTAGTTATGTCTCATGTTACAAGAAATATTATGCCATAACCTAAACTATTAAACCAAAATGAAGAAAATAAAGTTGTACAAATGTAGCCTGAGGATGGGATATAGTGCAGGCTTAAAGAGAAACTTAGGTGATGGAAGATAGCACCCACCCTTATGAGCTTTGAATTTAAATGTTTGAATTTGGCTCTAGACTTGGGCATAGATTTCGCCCATAGAAGAAACTTCAGATCTTTTCAATAGCATCAAATTCAAATCATATGACCTATTTAAACAGTCAATTTACTGCTCTAATGTGAATTTTTAACTAAAGCAAAGACTGACCAATCAACAGTTTTGATTGAATCACACACATAGAACAAGACAAACTTAAATTTCGAACATCTGAAATGCCTATACAAGACTATAAACAACAGATAGTTAAAATAACATGTTGAAGAAAAGTAAATAGCATACGGGAATTTCGGTAGTCAGTCATAGTAGAAAGATATTTTTTTCGTTTTGTATTTGTCCAAACATATACAGTGCAAAAGGCCTTCAGCTTGCAAAATACACATCAAGAAGCTATAGAACAAAAATATTTCAATAACAGAACAAGTGGATATTAACATAATAATGCCGCTGACATTTTAGTTTGACACTACTAAAAATCGAAGAGAGATCTAAGCTCTCTAAATGAAGGTTAATTAATAATTGGGGTTAGTGCAGAAAGCACAGAGTTTCATTAAGGGTGTCACGTTTTTTCATCCTGACATAGTTATTCAGAGCATAAAACCGCAAACGATATTGCTAACAAGTTCCCCAAAGACCCCTGTTTCATTAAGGAATCATGAAACATAAAGTATTCAATAAAAAGTACAGCACCTGATACACTGAATTTTTAGAAAGCTTTAGTAATTCAATTAATACTTTCAACTTTAAATTACGAACAAGTGTTCTTAAAGTAATCATTGACAAAGAAGGACTAATGTTTTATTCACATCATATCAGTGTACTGTGTCATATCTACATTTTCTGGCTCATTAGCATTTTAGTATTGCCAATCAGAAATCATAGAAAATAACGATTTGTTCAAATTCTGCTACGCTACAATGCAACAACTCTTCTATAGACGGAATTAGACAACAGTTTGTACTAAATTGCATATCTCGAAACAATAGTTGTTTGTTAAAATTCTGCTGCATGATGGCGCTATAGCCGCTATTACGTAAGGTAATGTAAAATAAAAGAATGAAATTTACCTTTCTGCCATCTACCAACAGGAGCCTTGACACTATGACCAAGATAATTCTCCCTGTGTTTATCAGCTTTTACATCATCCCAAGTGAACTCTGTTCCATCAAAAGTGAGAAACACAACATTAGCAAAATAAATAAAAGAATAATTCAAGATTTATACCACACATAAATAATTTAATTTAAAATTATAAGCATAAGTAATTTTGTGGAAATCAGGGTTATGTGGTAAAATTAAACAAAATAGGAATTGAAGAAGGAATTTGTGAAATTAGGAAAACGAAAAAGGATTGAATAGTTGGAGAAATTGAAATTGAAATTGGCGAGAAAATGAAGAGATGATGAAACTTACGATCTCGACCGCCACGGACGCCACCTCGAGTTGGATGATACATGTTTGGCTACAGTCAAACGCGATTTTCTAAATAATTTGATTTTCGGTTTCACTCTGCGTTCTTTCAACAAAAACGAAAGGGGTTCGTCTTGCCGTTCTCAATTTGTATTCTTTCAAGTATTCCCAAGGTAAATATAATAAAAGTTTTTTTTTTAAATTTTTTCTTTATAAAAGTTAAAATAATATAAATATTTATTTATTGTTGTATTAGTCTTTATCAAAAAAAAGTTATTGTCGGCGGGTTATTTTAATTGTCATCTATTATTTTGATCAATATAGTGTACAATAAAAAACTATTTTAAAATTTAGACACATTTAGTGATTATTGTGACTACTCGTTACACAATTATTTGCACCGAATAAATTAAGTAATTAACACCATGAGGAAAAGGAAAAAAAAAATCCAATCCTCTTGTCTATTTCTTTTTTTATCAAGTCTCTAAATTCATATTTAAGGTGAATAAATGAAAAATTCACATTCATGGTCGATACATATTACACTATACTATCAATTAAGTTATGTTTTGTTTTGTTTATTAAAAAAAAATAATAATGCTTTGCTAGGAAGACTATGTACTACATAGAATTAGAGTATTGGTGACGACGTTTATATTGGTTTCAAAGCATAAAATTCAATTTAATCCGATTTAATTTGATTGATTTTTGAATATTCAAATTAAAAATTTGTATTAATTAATATTATAAAGATAAAGACATTGTAAAATAATAGGGTTGCTTCAAAATGTAGCATATAACAAATCCAAAAATAATATTACGAAACGACCATAAACGATTATGTCTACGATATATAAAATAGTAAAAAAAATCTAAAGTCACCAAAAGATAGAGGATCCAATGGTAGAAGATCTCATTCTAGTGGTAAAAGAACATGTTTTGGATCCTACAAGTTCGCGCCATATTAATGTTTTTGAAGAAAGATCAATCTAAATACTTTTGTGAATGTTCTTTGAGCTTCAAGGTATTCATCGCCTTAGACTAGAATATCATCATCTCACCCTAAATTTGATTGTAAAATGTTAACTTGTCCTCTTGAGACACAAGTTTAGAAACTAAACATAGAAACATTTTGGCTTAAATGCAATTTTGATCCTCCTATTTTAACTTAATCAAAATTTTAGTCCCCCTATTTCTAAAATCACTATTTTGGTCCCCTATTTTATACTTGTTTGCCCGTTTTTTAGTCCACATCAGTTTTGATGATTTCCCACTCTCGTTAATGACGTGTCAGCGACGTGTCAAGGTGTTAGCTAATTCATTTTTCATGTCATTACTAGCATTTCCATGTCATTTATTAATTGAAATACATAATAAAAAACTAATTAAATTTAAAAAAAATTAAGGATTGAAATACATCAGATTTAGAGTACAAACCCTAAATCCAATTTTGCCCCAAATCATATTTAGAAACCCACCATTTTCTAGAATCCTCATCCAGCGTGGTAGTGTATATGAAAATAAAGTTACTTCATTATGATTCTTATGATTATTAACTTTGTTTGCTGAATTCTGATTGTTATGATTATGTGGCTTGTGCATTCTGATAGTTCATTATGCGTTTCTTAATTATGTGTAAGTTGAATTATGTGGCTGCTTGCTGAATTATGATTATGATGTGAAAGTTGTTTATGCGTTGAAGCTGAATTATGATTAAGTTTATGTGTATGCGTTGAAAGCTGAACTCTGATTGTTCATTTTGTTGTGAAAGCTGTTTTTGAATTCTGAATTCTGTGTAAGCTGAGGAACCACGGTGGATGAGGGTTTACGAAGCACGAGATTATGAAAAATGGTGGGTTTCTAAATATGATTTGGGGCAAAATTGGATTTAGGGTTTGAACTCTAAATCTGATGCATTTCAATGCTTATTTTTTTAATTCTTTTTTTAACTTCATTGGATTTTTATTATGTATTTCAATTAATAAATGATATGGAAATGTTAGTAACTAGTATTCGACCCGTGCAACGCACGGGAGAAAAAGAGCAATGTTATAATGTTTGAGAGAGTGAAAGTGAGAATACGGTGAAAGTGTAGGTATTTGAATTTTGAGTTTGAACTGTGAGTGGAGTTTGTGACCTTAACATTAATACAAACATTATAATAGGCCACCTAAAATAATATCCATATTTTAAGCCATTTATGATACTATTTTTATTATTACTTAAATATTTAATATAGAAAGTTAATTTATTTTTAAAAATTAAGAACAATAATAAAATTCTATAATGGTCTTCGAAGTTCAAAACTTTTAGTAAGCTTTAGTTACATACGCAAAATATAGGATACTATTAATATTGTTTCAGTCATTTTCAGTACAGCCATCTTTATCATTTCATTTTATTAAAATATAGGATTGATTTAATATTGTTTCAGTCAAATACATGTTTAAATATTGTTGATGCTTTATATATTTGCCTTAAAAAAATCAAAAGTTTAAACCCCTATATAAATTAAATTGTGCACCTGTATTGTTTACTACAATTAGAAGAAAATAAAAATTTGGACATTTGTATTGACTTTCTTATATAATTATCTTAGATAAGAAATGACACAATAAAGCTTTAGTAGATGATGTCAAAACTTTGTGTGACTTCTAATAATTAAAATACTATCATAGGAAAACTCAGTTTTTTTTACTGGTTTCATTGAGTAACCAAATACAATTAATAATATATATTTTAGAAAACATGGTCAAATGATTATACCCCTAGGATTAAGTCAACATGATTATAGTACCACCATGTCCACATAGCATAAATATGATTGTTATAGAACTTTACATCCATAGAAAGTAACCAACAGTAATTGTTACATCTTATAACATTTCCCTTGGATTTAAGTACCAACAGTGTCATTAAAATTACATATGAAAATAGAAAAAAACAGAATACATTAACAACAACAATAGAAAAGGCAGTCAGTAGTTAATATCAACCATATAGTCACCAAACAGTGCACTGCACCCCAAAAAACTGATGGAAGACAGGAAAATTCGCCTCAAGGAAGATGGACACAGCTGATGTGCTCGACCAAGATGACCCTAGGAGGATCCTGAACATGAAACAACAACTTATCTCCCTTACGGACTCTACGGTCTTTCAGAAACTTGAACCAATCATTCCCTAAATACTTTTCGTAAAAAGCTCTGTCAGATGTGATAACACGACATTTATAGCGTCGGTTTGTTTCAACATCCTTCAAAATTATGCTTTCTTGATTTTCTTTAATCACATTGACAGAAGTACGGTTGGGAAAGTGCTACGAAACAAAAAAACAATTGTTTACTTCAAATTTTATCCAATACTAAAAAACTAAACTAAAATAAAAGTGACAGTTTCAAGATAATTAAAATAAATTGGATTAGCACATACCAAAACTTGCTTTTTTTTCCTTCTGGCCATGGCCTTGGTGACATTCTTAACAAAGAAGTGATTAGTTTGATGGTAATTGTCTTCATCATATTCTATCCCAAGTTCCTCATCCTCATCCTCGTCATCATGATTGGCCTCAACTTCTTCATCAGAACTAATTTCAATGACCTCGTCCTTAATTTCACCAAGTAATGGTTCATTGTGTACTTTACCCAGGTACACCACCCTAAACTTAATCAGTGTTCCCATGAATTCAAGCCTGACCTTAGTGTCATGTTTCAAGCCAAAGATCTTAGCAATCCTTGCTCCATCTGTCATATAGAAGTCTGAGCAATCGCTACCAAAGTACACAACAGTTTGTTTGCCATTAGGACTGATGAGCATAGTTGAGGCACGGAGGTGAAGTTGGTGGTAATTACGTTTCATGAAATCCTTAGAAACACGTATCTTACCCTATAAAAGCAATGAGAAACTTGTTGATAAAACTATACTATAAGGTGATGTAATTTCTTTAAAGAGATTAGTAGGTCATGTTTACCTCATGAGGTGACAGAATTGTTTCAAAAAAATCAGTAGGCCTTGCTGATGTTATATCTTTTTTAGTTCTGTACGATATGCAAATAGATTAGTAGATACTTGTGATTGACAATATAAAAAAAACAGTTCCTACCAAAATACAGTAATTAGAACAGGACCAATAAAATCATGATGGACAAAATCATGTTAATCATCTTCATGATCCTAATAAATTCTTAATTGCCACTAACCATCTTACAAAATGGTTTCTGAATCAATTCAGGCTGCATGAATAACATGATGGACAAAATAGCTACTTTAGAACTTACTACATTACACAATGGTTTTTGAATCCCTTCCTAATTATCCATTTTGAACTTGGGATCATTGAATTTGTGCAGAATCTTAATGCACTACAGAAGCGAAACAGAGATGTGTAGATGCAAAACATTATCATAGATTTAGTGTGAAATAAATAGGTTATATATTAACAGGCAACAATACACATTTAAACTAAAAGTACTGCATGAAAACGAATTAAGTCAAAAGATCATAGACTAAATGCGAAAAAGAAAGAGAAAACATGAAACAATTAAAATATCTAGAATCTATAAATTAAAAACAATTGACAAAGTCCATTAAAATCCAGATTAACCAAAAATTAACCAACAAAGTTTAACCTAGAGTAAGTGGAAAACATGAAAGCGATTAAGCCTTAACCTTTCACCATCTTAAGCTTCTTACAGCCTTAACAGGAAGCTACACTCATGTTTCACCAGAAAGCCTTAACAGGAAGCGATTAAGCCTTAACATGAAAGCGATCTCATTTAACTTACCTCGTGAAGCTCTTTGACCGATCTCGTTTCACCATCTTTGTCTTGTTACAGCCTTGCATTTGTGGTGAAAACAGGAAAGCGATTGCTGGGTTTGAGATCGGATGGTAGGAAGGGAATGGTAGATTAAATGAGTGGTTGGGAAACGCTGTAAAGGATAAGAGGGTTTGGTGGATCCGGTTTTGACAGATATGGGTAATGGGCCGCCCATAGACAAAGTCTTAGACCCAATATCTTGTTTAATATATGCTATCTAGACCATTGTTTTTAATTTTGCACCATGTTCATCTGATTATTTTTTTTTTTAATTTGAACTTATGTAATTTTAAATTTTGCACTTATGTAAAATTATGTATGTTGTTTTTAATTTTCCACTTCTGTAATTTTGTCTATTTAATTTTTAATTTTAATTTTAATTTTCCACTTGTGTAATTTTATCTATGTTAATTTTAATTTTGCACTATATTAATTTACATATTTGGATTTCAACTTATGTAAATTTAATTTTTTTAAAATGATTATATCTAAATCACTCCAATATAGATATGTTAGTTTATCATCTAAAATAAATATATGACTAAATTCAAAAGAAATGTCATTTTTTTTAACAATCAAAGTATTGTAAATTGGAATTTGTCCACAATGACAGTGGGTTATTAAATATATATAAAGGCTGAAAAATATACCTAAATTTGTTATTCATAATTGTACAGTTTATAGGGTTACACTAAATAATTACAATAAGTACAAAATCAAAATATACTAATGAAATAAACTCTTAGTAACAAATTATTAAGCTTCCTTAGAATTACATCCATTAATCCTCATGAATTTGCTGAAATATTCACCAAGCTCTATGAAGGATGGTAGTAACTGTCAAGAAAATTGAAAAACAATTCATCACCTATTAGCCAATGGCAGTTTACAATTATTGTATAATATTTACAAATTTTCTTGGTTACCTTGTAGTTTTCAGTCTTCCTGAACCAAAAATTACACATAATATATAATAACTTTCTTTAATGAAGTGTTGCATAGATAAATGAATAAGTATGATAAATAAAGTTCAATGGATAATAAAAAGGAGTTATATATTATTACATACCCAAAAGAGTATTATCAAAGTAGTCAAGAGGATTATCGAAAAAAAAAACAAACCACCTAATGAAAAGAACATAAACCAGAAATCGCTGCAACGCATGCGGGAAAAGAGAATTATTGTGGCGTGTACCAAATTAACTTAAAACAATCCAAAAAGTAGTACTCTTATAGTGTAATTCTTAGACAATTAAAATGTTATTGTCATCACAAATATCAATATGTCATACACCTCCAACATATCATTCGGTTTAATTTATAACAATTTCACTATATTGGCGAATAACAATTAAATAACTACATTTGATACAAACAACAAAAAAAAGTAGTCAAAACTTGGGCGCGCAATTAACAAAAAAATGTCTTCATGCGAATGGATGCACCATCACTTTTGGCTCCACAGTTATCTACAACATAAATACAAAGGTTTTTGCATATATCAAAAAGGATTTGAATAATAAAAATTTTAATTGATGATTAAATATGTATATGTATATTCATACCTGATAAGCTACTGTCTACAAATTATCAAACACCTCAGGAAAAACAACATTGATAGTGGAGTTGCAAGGGTTGCCATCTTCATCCAAAATCAACATCTTCAACCCCTTTTTGGTGGTTACCCTCGAAACGGCAACATACAACTGTCCATGTGTAAATACAGGTCGAGGTAGATACAATCCAACTTTAGACAATGATTGTCCCTGACTCTTATTTATTGTCATGGCAAAGCACAATGAGACTGGAAATTGTCTTCTTGAAAATTTGAATGGATATCCTGAATCTGAGGGAACTAAATCCATCCTTGGGATTAATACCTTTTGACCAATACTCTTGCCAGTTAAGACAGTAGCAGTAATGATATTCTTTCCAAGGTGATTCACTTGTAGCCGTGTTCCATTGCATAAACCACTTGCTTGATCAATGTTTCTTAACAACATTATGGGAACTCCAGTCTTTAAAATCAATCTATGGTTTGGTATTCCAGAACACTTTATGTCATTCAAAAACTCAGTGGTACACCAATCTCCTTGAATATCATAATCTTCATCGGATTTGCAAGGGGTATCGGAACTTAAATACTCTTTTTCTTCCCCTTTAATCAATGACAAAACATACTCGTTGACTTCTTCAACACAATCAAGAGTGGGAGCAAGAATTGCTTTCTCTTGAAATATCCTTTGATTATCAATGTTGCTAACAATATCTGGATAAACAAAGTCAATCAATGATTGAAGAGGATTGTCACATGGAGGAACGCACAAACCCTCTGGAATATCTATGATACTCTCTCCATCTTCATCGGATACCATATCACCATCTCCAATTTTCAAAATCCATTTTGCAAAATCTCTAATCTCATTTGAATCACCATTTGTACAATCACCAGTCAACCTCATGTTTCTTGTTAGCTTTAAAACCTTGCAACTATGCCAAAGAAGCGAAGAGTTAATAGAAGACTTCATTATATCAAGTCTGCTACCCTTTCTAATGACGGGTAAAATTTGCCTAAAATCTCCACCCAAAATAACAACTTTTCCACCAAAAGGTTTGTTCAGATTGTCTTCGTCTACAACTCTCATTAGATCACGCATCGTACGGTCAAAAGCTTCAAAACAAAACTTGTGCATCATCGGCGCCTCATCCCATATAAACAGACTTGCTTCTCTCAGTAGCTTGGCTCTCAAATCTTGTTGTTTTACATTGCAAGATGATTTTTCATTGATTTTCAATGGTATGCAAAAAGTAGAATGAGCAGTTTTGCCTCCAGGCAATAACAGAGACGCAATTCCGCTTGATGCAACATTAATGACAATCTTTCCTTGTGACCGGATGGCTGCAGATAATGTCTTCCACATAAAGGTCTTTCCGGTTCCACCATATCCATACAAAAAGTAGAACTGACCATCCTGTGCCTCAACAGATTTCATTATGGTAGAATAAACACCATGTTGCTCATCAGTCAGCTTTTGAAGCAGGGAATCATGTAACCGACTTTGCTCATCTTTATCATAATTCAATTCATCTGCAATGAATTTATTTTCCATGGCAAACAACTCTTCAAAAACTGGGTATGGCATAGATTTGTGATCTCTCAGTGATCTTCCATTACACATCAACAACTTCTCTATCTCAATAAGGCAAAGATTTTGCAATTCAAAATCAGGAATGCGTAGATCTGCGTTAGTTATTATGATGTCGGGTCAATTTGACTATTATAGTGTATAATTTATACACTAACATAAGAAATGGAATGAGTGATATCAGTATTTATATGTCGTGTTAAAAAAAAAATAATGTAATTCATGGTTAGAAAATATTACAACATTTGATGATAGTAAATTGCTATTAAAGTATTGATATTAAATAATTATAACCTGTAACAAAAGTTATTTGATATGATGATAGGCATATAAATTGAGTAAAAAAAATGATATATATATATATATATATATATATATATATATATATATATATATATGAATCTTGATTAAAGTATTTTCTGCAAATTACTCCATTGCACCTTTGTATTATTTATCTATCATGTCATTAACTAATTAGAGGAAATATTTCTCCTCTTGATGGTGCAGGTGCTATTGATTAATTTTGCAAGCAAGGTTAGTTCTACAATGTCCAAGTGTATATCATACCATATGTCACACATGTGATTGCAACAACTGATGCAAACAAAACATGCTCCAGGACATTGAAAGTATTAAGGTCAATACTAAAATAATAGTTTATGTTGACCGCGAATGAATGCTACAATAAATTTGAACATATTTATGGAACTTAAAAGTTGTACAATTACCTGGAATGTTGAGCATCCTTCTTTTTGAGTATAGAATTCCATCGGCTAATAAGATCCAAGTGGCTTTCCAAACATTGTCAGGCTTGTGCATTGTGTTCATGTTTAAAAGTCTAACAAACAAAACCCGGATCATGTGACCACTCTCTGATCTAGATGCTTCAAAAATTCCATCTATGAACTCTTTGTCATCAGACAATAAACCAAGAGCATAACATGCATCTTGAAAAGTGTTGTAGAGCTTGCCCTTCACGGTTTTTATACAATTAAACCCCTTACAACCCTTTTGAAAAGTCAATAGAATCCGCATATAGTAAAGTTCACCTGATCCTACAGGAATGTACGAAAGCCTCCCAATCTGAAAACCTTTTTTCCTTGGATGCCAAATCCTTTTTTCTGGAAAATAAGTAAACTTTGTAGGGAATTCAGCATATGTAAGATTTCTCCCCTCACTATAAACTTGGTTTGCAACAAACCAAGCAAGAAACATAGTTGGGACCGATTGATGGAACCTAACAACTTGTTGCAGTTTTTGATTTTCCTTGAACCTAACACTTTGCTGACCCTCCAGATGTAAAGATAATCTCAAAACAGGAGGCCATTTTTCATGTATATCAAACATGAAGATTCTCCAAGCTGCTTCACATGGTGACACATATCGACAATCATAGTAACGCTTGATTTCATCAATCGGGCCTTCTTCATCCTGCTCTCCTGCTTGTTTTTTGATATGGAGGTTCGCTCTATCTGGGCCTTTGTTGACATATTTGAACAAATATTTTATGGCATTTGACTTGTTGCAATATTCGGTATTAACGTGTCCTTGATATCTAATCAAAAGTGATGGATTGTAAGGAACAACATACCTATTGTCCAAAGGAGTTCCATTTTTATTCACACAGACCCCATTATCTGTTCTTTTATACACCGGAAAACCATCCTCATCTATGGTGGTGGAACCTAAGAATTTCTTTGGGAAGTATTTGGTGCACCTTTTTCCTTTCATGCAAGGTGAATTCACATTTGCAGCCCCACATGGTCCATGCATCATGTATGTTGAAACGGCCAAGTGCAACTTTGGATATAATTGTGGATGAGGAATCTCGGCTGATATCACCCTATCAATATCCTTAGTTGTGTGTAGTTTGTTTGTACCTTCTAACCATAACAGAATGTGTGCATGTGGTAGCCCCCTCTTTTGAAACTCAACAGTATACATACCTATTAAAAATTAATAAAATAAAAATTTAGATATTGTATTTTTTAAAAAAACTAAAACCAATATTAACATACTTAATCTCTGATGAACATTGAGAGTGAGTAACAAACCTGCTGTCACTTTCCCGAACACCTGGTCTTTCTTAAAGTCCGTCATCATTTGATCCAGTTTTATTTTGAAAACTCTACAGATAATATCGGGTCTGTCTGATGCACTAAGACCTCTCTCTGAGACAAAGTTCTTGATTTCATTCCAATTTGAGTTGCAAGTGATTGTGATGAAAAGATCCGGGTAGCCAAATCTCTTACAAATTGCCATTGCATCTTGACAATTATTGAACATGTACCTTGGTGAACCTGTAAACGAATCCGGAAGTATGACACGTTGTCCAGCAATCCGTGGGTCATTATCTCCCATTTCGACTGCTTCTTGTAAGCCATTCAACAAATCTGTACGAATATTTCCCTGGTTATTTCGTATATAAGAAAGTCGTTGAGCTTCAATCATGGTGTAACAATCAACAACGAACTGCTGAAACAATCTTCTTCCATAAACAATGTTTCCAAACTCACAACCCCTCTCTTGAATTCTAAAAGCAATAAATTCTCTAATAGCAACTCTTTCCCTTGCCCCTCTTGATTTTTTTTTGTCATCAAACTCTCTATAAAGTATATCTTCCTCATAACCATAATCACCGTGAGGAAATACTAAAGGATACTGAAGTGGCATGTATAACGGATGTGTCTCATGTAACCTTCGTAATCCTCTTCTTACATCATCAACTATAATATCTCTTCCTTGTTCACACACATCATAATCACCTATTATCAAACCAGCAACTTCATCAACAGTAGGTAAATTATGCATCCTTGAATCTCTTTCCCTTTTTCTGAATAACCTTAAAGCCATCTTTGGTGGTGAACCTTGTTCAACTATATCACGAATCTTTCTAAAAGATTTGCATAGTGGGTTAAACTCATCCAACATGATTTTAAGATCTTCGACCAATGAGAGATCAAAGCCACCGTCGCCATCATTAGAGCTGCAACCAAATTAAAATTATGAAATAAATTACATTACATGTCAATAAAGATATATTTAATGTAAAATTGTGTTATATCTATTCATAAAATAAAACATACTCGAAGACTTGTGTTCTGTTTTGTATTTCATTTTGAGTGTCATAGATGTATAGTTGAGCAAACTTTGGTGTACTTCCAGGCTCAGGCAATAGACTTCCAATTCTATGATAATTCTGTCCACTTAAGATAAATTGGGGCGGTCCATTTCCATTGTTGATCTTTGACAGAACTTTGCCTCCAAGGGATGTAAAGGCAAACATACTGTTATATGCTCTGATGTTGTCTTGGTAATGTTTGCTTCTTGGTTCAGATCCATCAAGCAATGATAACAGTAGTTTAGGTGGTTTCTCTAAAAACGGAATATCAACATATCCCTTTTGACAACATAAAGAAAAGTCAACATTATTGGTCGCAGGTCTAGACTTTGTTGCCCTCTCTTCTATCCAAACTTTGGCTTTGCACCATTTGCATGTGAAATCTGGATAGCCAAAATCAAGACATCCTATTGAAAGTTTTTTCAAATATGTTAGGTATGTAATATATAATTATGATAAACTAATATGTAGGTCAAAATGCTAATATCGTAATCATATACAAACCTTTGATCTCAGCATCGTCATATATATCAGCCTTAAATGCATCCAACTTTAAGTTTTCTTCGTTAACCCCTATTATAAACTTCATTATTTTAAATATGTATATAAACATCAAGTAAAACGTAGTGCGTACTAATATTAACAACATTTACCATTGGCTGATGAGTTCGAAGATGCACCATGTTCTTGAAAAACTGAGTCAAAATCCAGTCGTGTAATAGGAAGTCCCTTGGAATGCGATCTCCTTTGAAATCGAGTTTTTTGCCATTTTTTATCTGTGTTTATAACTTGAGATGCTGCAGATTTGACAGTTTTATATTGTTAATGTTAAGAAAAAAAAGACAATATGATCTATACTAATTGGTTTGAATAACCATATAAGTCTATATAAAAATTGTAAAAATCATTTTCATAATAAAAAATCTTACTTGCATATTGTACAGATGCATAGTTCGAAACTATAGATAGTGGACTTCTTCGTTCAGCTATAGGATAAGATGTTTCTATTCGTGACCTTTTGGACAAACTTGAATGAGTTAAGGTTGATTCGTCTGTGTATGAGAAATTAAATATATGTCAATATTAAGTATACAAAATTTTTTATTCAATATCACATTATATTTCAACATATGTTTACACTTAATACATTAACTTACATGATTTGATAGATGTTTGAGAATATTCACTTGTTGATTCAGATGATATTCCAACTTTGTGATTTGCATTGTTAGCTTGAACTATAGAAGACCATGGTTAAATTTTGGACATACATTGTAGTGGCCAAGTGTGGATTGAAATATAATATACACATTGCAAGTACTTAAATTTAATTAAATTTATAACACTAACAAATTTTGGTTAAAAATCATAATGGCTATATACTTACCGTATGTAACGGGCGAAATAGGAGTCTTTCTTGCCTCATTTGAAACTTTCTTTTTCTCATACCTTAAAGCATAGTCAGCACTTTCATTCTCTGCAAATTATATGGAATGAAATTTTCATGAGGGTAAGATTGATTGATAAGTTACCAACTTGTAAACAACATCTTAATGGGTAGACATTGATATCAACATAATATTAAGACCATTTAAAAGGTACCGTACCTTTATCAAGTCGTTTTTTGGTACATCCTCTTTGTAATAGTGCATGTTTCCTCTTCATCCTTGCATGTGCCGAATCAAATTGTTCCATAGATAGAGGTCTTAGTGTTGTTGTTTGTGACTTATTCATTGGTGAATCAAAGGCTCTTGGAAAAATGAAGTTAACATTACCATTATGTGTTGTATCTAATTTGACTTGGTTTACCTCTACAATGAAACAACAAACAATGAAACCATTTAAGATTTGAACATAAAATATTTTAATTAATAAACATCTTATTTACTCTTTGGTTATGGTATGATATGAATTGAAATATAAAGAAAACTATAAAAATTAATATATGGTTGTTACCATTCATCAATGGTGAAAGAGGGCTTCTAAAAGGGTCATTAGTTGGCTTTTGTCTTTCACTCATCCTAGAATTGTTGGCAACATCATCCTCTACAATGAATTCAAATAAACATCAAAAAGAATTATGTTATTGGTATATAAGGTAAAACTCAAATATGCAAAGATGTATAATTATTAAATACCTTTGTCCATGTTTTTTTTATTGGAGCTCATTTGTAATAATGCTAACTTTCTCTTCATCCTTGCACTTGTTGGATCATTTGGTTCCATTGTTGAGGTCTTGATAGATGAGGAAAGTATAATAGGAAGTGGGTGAAGTTAAATATTTAGGTTTGTAGATGAAGTAGTTTATCTTGGTTCAAGGATAGATAAAGTATTGATATGGAAAATATTAAACTTTTTGGCATACACACAGCTTGACAAATGGTAGAGAAAGATCCAAAATTGATGTCACATTCATTGACACAACTTTTAGAGACACACACAAGAATGGTATATAAGTTCCAATTGTCTTTTTTGTAGGTATATTGAAAGCACACTAAAGCAACCAAAGCCATGCCTTAACGTGTATTTGCCTCTTTGTTATCAATAGAAGACAAAAAACATATACCAAGGTGTAGGAATTGGTAGAAAAAGGAATGGCTTTTGTTTACCCTTTTAAATACATGACATAAGGTCAACTACCAATGTAAAAACACTTGAACAAAATTAAAATAAAAGAAGGAATAATAGTAGCATGCAAATAATATACAATAAGCAAGTGGGGACAAACATCCCCAAAAAAATTTGTCAAGACATTGTCATTAATACATAATATATTGTACCAAATCCTAGGTTAGTTAACACCATGTAAATTACATCACATCTAAGTACACCAAGAATTACATTAATCGAAAAAACAAAATATCACACTACAAAAACTACATCCCATCCTTAATCGTCATCTTCCGCACGAACAACTTGAACATACATTTTATTCGGTGGAGCCTCCAAATCAAATATGAGCTTATCATTTTGTTTTAGTCCACGGTCTCTAAGAAATTCAAACCACTCTCCTCCTAAGAATTTCTCCGCATTCCTCCGACCGGTAATAACACGACATTGATATTCTTTGCGTGTTTCAACATCTTGCAAAGTCATCCTCATTGATTTCCTTCTTAAGACCTTCCTTGAGACCCGATTCGGAAAATGCTACCAAAAAATGCCAAAATTAATTTATTTACGATGCAAGTTAATAGGATACCAAAGTATAGACATCAATTTAACTATTGTAAAATGATAATATCAATGCTTTGCAAATTTGGCTATTACACATATTATATGCATAACATAGTGTATAATGCATTATCATAAGCAAATATATTGGTCAAAGTTAGGTTAGAAACAAATAGTTAACCTATACTCAAAGTAAGAATAAAGTAGTCAAGAGCTTAACAATTGCATAGGCTAAATTATTTGACGTCAATAAAAGACATAACATTGTCATTACAATCATAGAGAAATGTGATGAACTACCTACACTATGGTATTTTATTAGTAGTATGCAAAATCTTAATCCAATTTTGTCTCTTCAATATATACTTTGTTATCCTATTTTAGTGTAAAAAACATGTATGAGTTGTAACATGAGGACATAAATAATGACAAACAAAAGGATGGATATTTAACCAAAATTAAGACATGTATAAGTTTTATAGATGAAACTTATTATTGTCTTTTCTTGATTTCTCTCTTTAGTTTTGTTCCCCAAAGTCATGTTTAAAGTTGTCAAACATGTGTTATTCTAAGATGCACATGTAATTTACTTTCAAGCCTACTAACAAAGGTTTTTTATATTAAAGTGTGATATTTAACTAATTGAAGAAAGTAAAAATGAAGTATACATACCATGACTTGTCCTTTAATAGGTGATGCCATGGCATCCGTGACCGGTTTCACAAAGTGGTAGTCTCCAACCGCTTCCACCTCTTGTACACCTTCAGCACCACCTTCCTCCACCTCCGGAACTCCTTCAAACTCACTGTCATCCTCATCCTCCACTTGTGGGGCATCAATTTCCTCATCGGACATAATCTCGATGGGCTCTTCCTTAACGGTTACTGTGTGCAAAATTGGAACGTGCACAATTTCGAGTTGTGTCATCGTGAAGGAATTGACGGAACCCCTATAATCCAGCCTCACTCTTGTTGGATTCTCCAGGTTAAACACCCTGGCCACTCTTATACCACTTGTCATATAAACCCCGGTCTCGTCTCTTCCGAAGTGGGTTGTAATATTTCTCCCTTCGGAATCAATGAGCAAACCAGACCTATTGACATCTATTTGATCACGGTGTTTACGGATCCATTTGCTATGGATGCGTATTCTTCCCTATAATATAATTAAAAAAACACTGTTTAAGATCAGTCAAAGTTATATTTTAAATTTTAATCAGCATGTTATGGAGGATTTTTTACCTGATCAGGCCATATAATGGTTTCCAATACCTCTCCTCTATGATGAAGGGTAACACCTGGTAACCATCTACAAATGTAATAAAAATGAAAGTGCGCTTTAGTCAAGTACTTTGATAAATCAGTTGTAGCTCCACAGTTATCAAGTGAAACAAAAATGGCTATTATCAGTTTTTTTCGTGTGAAATAAGTAGATTATAAATTAACAGCAGATAGACATTTAAAATATTAATATTGCATGAAATGATAAATCAAGTAATGTGAGATGTAGCAATTAATCTATAAGATAATGAGTGTGCTGAAAACTATTTTGAGTGATATCAATTAATCTATAACATAATGAGTGTGCTCAAAGCTATCTTATACATGAATCAAAAAACAACTTGATTAAAAATTGGTTGGGAATCTACATTCTGGGACAAAAGGATAAAATTTATTTAGGAGAAAAGGATAATATAATAACAAATGGTGTACAGAGAAAAGGATAAAATTTATTTTGGCATGCATGTTACTAACAAACAGAAATTCCAAGTTGAATCACTTAATGTACTAAGTGGTCTTCCCCGTGCACTCCTGCCATCACACACGGGCATGTATGAATTATGAATCAACCTTCCACAACACACACTCACAATTCTCTTTTTATTTACTCCTTTTTATCTAAAATATTTAATTTAATCACAAAGTGGTCTTCAAAAATAAATTCCTGCAAGTTTAATTTCTTCTATTCAATTATTTTATTCACCCAGAATCATGTTTGATTATATAAAAAACTGTTTAAGGTAGGGTATATGTACCTTGGTTCATTTTCGGCCATCCTGATGTGGTCCCGTACGATGCTTTGAGCGATGCAGATCTTTGTTCCAGGTAGCGAGCGATGCAGATGAAAGTGAAAGGAATGGATGGTAGGGTATGGTGCAGATGAAAGTGAAAGGAATGGATGGTAGGGTATGGTACGGTAACTGTTGAAAGAAATGGATGGTAGGGTATGGTACGGTTGCTGTTGAAAGGAATGGATGGAGAGGAAAGTGAATGTTTGTTTAGGTGATTTATGGCAAATGGATATCTAATGATTTATTAAAAAAATCTCAGCCACATAAAAGACAACATTGACTTATCACTTTCCTTCTTTATTTATATATGATTTACTTGTTTTGGGTTCTAAGGGTTGAGTTTCATAGTATATGTTTTTTATGTAAAACCATATACAATACTTACATATTGTATATTGTATGTTACTCTAATTAAAGACACCTTATTTGGATTTTAGTGATAACTTGATGAATATTAGATTTTTTAATTAAAATGAGGTATATATCTCCATTTTGTAAAAACATAAAATTCAATACTCCCTATAATTTTGGTGATATAATAAATTTCCTTAATTAAGATAACATGATTATAAATAATTTTACTAATATGGTAGACAAAATATCTAATAAGAAGTTTTTTTTACTAATATTGGGATTGTTGGTTACTTCAATTAAATTTAAAATAATTTTGCAATGAATATATATGGGTTAATTGAAAATTAAGTTCAAAAAAAGAATCAGAAATAAACTCTTTTACAAATTCCATGAATAATAATTTTTATAAATAATTTTAATAATATGGTAGTTTAAATATATAATCAGTATTATATTAAATTACACATGATAGTGAATTCATATTCAACAAAGGTATAAATAAAATTTTATTATTAAATTATAAATTATTAATAATTATAAATTCAGTCACGAATTATAATAATTGAACAATTAAAAGAATATAAAAGGAAAAAGTACAGTAATAATATAAAATATTGTTATTATATTAATTATCAATTACAAAGTACATGAATATCTTACAATTGATTATAGTTACAACTATTCAATATGGAAACCATGAAACCTATACAAAATTTGTAGTATATTAACTAATTGTAAGCTGACATTCATAGATAACAGAACCATGTGTTGACTATTTGTAGATAACAGAACCTGTCAAAAGAAAGGAAATTCATTAATAATCTTCTGCAAGTGAAAAAACAAAATTAAAATTAAAATCTATTAATAACATTGGAGGATGACATGAAATAAGTGAACAAAATTATACTACCTTGGTCAGTAGAGCTGTGTATCCCAATTTGATACATATAATTCAAGTGCAATTAAACAACAAAATAATAACAATAAGCATACTTAATGTAAATTAAGTCAAGGTTAAAGTCATAGTTAATATTACAACCCCATTAAGTACTTGACAGGTTCAGTACCAAAATATTACAGACGATACAAATAACATACAGTAAACATCAATAAAGATGGAATATAACATCATTTAATGACATCAAAAAACACATCATCATTATCATCAGAAATCAAGACAGGAAGCCCTTGCACTAATTCTTCTCAATTTTAATACTCCTCTTGAGGAGCTTAAGTGGAACATTCATATCATCCTCATCCTTGTTTGGAGATTCCCTTTTGGTAGATGAGGAACCTGAAAATGATGGGGTTATATCTACCACATCAGATTCAGCAGCATCTCCTCCAAACTTTGGCATCAAATCCTGTATTTGTGCAGAAGCAAGTAATTAACATGATGTCTAACTTACACAATCCTAAGTTAACATATAAACGAAAGCAGTATAGAATTGGACCTGTTTGACATCATCTGACACACATTCAATATACTTAGACTTTAACTTGTCCACAGGATCAGATAAGGAAATTGGGTCCTAAAACAGATCAAATAAGTAAATGAGCTTATGATTACTATTTGTTTCCAAAACTTATTTCGATTTCTATAATATAAATCCAAGAGAACTAATTGAGTTTGTGTGCTTACTTGAGATAAACCACTTTGAGTTAAAACCATGGTTGAACCACCAATCATAGGGCGTTTGCCCTTGTCCATCAACACACTTAAAGAAGCACTTTCCTAATCCATATAACAGGATATATATTATATATCAGGGTAGTAAAAATGAATATTTAGTATAAATTAACAAACTTAATAACTATTTTGATAAAGTATATTAAGTAGTTGTCATACATTTGTTTGTTTGGAGAATGAAGCCTCTTCCTTATCCCACTTTGACATAAACTCTTTGATGATTGCAGGATCAAGGCATATCTTCCTCACACGGAATGACTGCTCAAATCTGGGGCTGAAATCAGCTTTGGTCTCCACTTTGAAAAGATATGTTTTTCCAATAAGTCCAGCAAGTTCTGGTGGCATCTGTCCCTCATGAATGGCCTAACCAAAGAAAAAAGAATGGTTATCACTCATCCCAGTTTTTATTAAATAATCAATGAAATACAAAGTCCATTAAAATCTAATATTTACCATTCCATGCTGAGCAAGCAGGTCAGCACAACTCTTATTGAATAGTGAGCAGCAATCTCTGTCAAATATCACAAGAGTAGCACAATCACTGTGGTCAATAGCTCTCACCCTTAAAGAATACCTAAGAGAATGGATAAATAAATGCATAAGAGATTGTGACTGAATTGTTTTAGATTAAACTAAAAAAATATCTAACAGAAAAATATGGATATAACACATTACCTAGGAGTCACCTTCTTAACATGCTTGTCACATTTCTCGCAAAAAAACATGTGTGAATCTGGTATGACAGCCTTAGAGCACATACAGGCAGTGTACCAAAAGTTTTCACTATTGACAATCCTCTTGATAGTACCAAGAACCACAAAGACAGAATCCTAATAAAAATAACCTAAGTTAGAACATGGCAGTTGAACATGACAGCGAATAAGTTGCCTAAAACCAAATATGGTTAAAAAATTATGACTTGCAATGCTCATGTAAATTTATGTAATTAATAATTTCAAATAAATGTATTAAGATTCACAAAATACATTCAGTGGTTAAGTTGCCTAAAACCAAATAAGGTTAAACAATTAAGAGTTGCAATGCTCATGTAAATTGATGACATTTATAATAAAGGAAAAATGATAAACTATTTACAAATACTGACAGTGGTTAACTTGCCTATAACTAATTGTAGTAAAAAAAAACAGAGTTGCAATACTCATGTATTTCATTCAGATACACATATTCCTACTAAACAAACATCATGTATATTTCATTGAAATTTAACCTAACTAAAGCCAAATGACAACAGTTAATGAAACACTCACAGTAGAGGCATCCTTCAGACCCTGCATAGTAGTCCTAGGTGTGTTAAACAAAAACTCCTCCTTAGGGTCAACTCTTGGTTCAGGTTGCAGCTGAGTTAGGCCAAGTGGTGAAGGTGTGTCAACAGTTTCAGACATCCTACCAATTACATGACAAAAAAACATTTTTCAAACTTAGGATAATGTAAAATATTGAAAAAGTTGCAACATTAAAAAAAAAAGATTATATTCGTATACCTGTTCCTCATGCTTACACCATCAGCACATGTTGGTTTGAATATCAATTTTGTGCAGTTAAGACAGTTTTGGACATGTATCTTATCTATAAATAGGATATGATTAAATTCAGATTAAAATTTACTAAATAAAAGATAGCAAAAAACAGTTTACTTGTTAAAAATGAATAACTTAACATAAATCAATTAGTGTATATTGTGTTCTTAACCTTGGAAATTCTTGGCTTTGGCTAGCTGGATGATGACAATTGCATTCTGAATGTCCCCACTTGCTATGAAATTATTCAAGTCGTCCACATAGCTTCCAAACAGGGTGCATTGAATCTTGTGCCTTCATTCAAAAAAATCATATCAAATATCATCATTTCATAATTTGTAACTATAAGAAAAATAACAAAAAAATAAAATAAATAGATATGTACCCTCCAGCCTCCAACTCAATAACATTCAGCTTAGTTGTGTTACCATTCCTTTCAAGTTCCCTTTCACTACCAACTCCAGACAACACACCAATGAGGTCTGAAATGTGCATAAACCAAAATTACTTCATTAAGAATTAAACAGAAAAATGTAAAGTATACAACATGAACAAACTTGAATTCAAAAATAATAAAAGGATTTGAAAATCACCAGCCAAATAATCACAATCATAAGTTCCTCCAATAATTTCAGATATTGGTATCAAATGGTAAGGAGACTTGGTGATATTGAGATTTGGGAGATAAGCTACCTTGCTGCTAAACTGAAAATTAAGTTTATAACTGTGCCTAGTGGTTCTATAGTTTCCCCCATTATTAGCCACACCCATGTTTTCAAAGCTGTAGCATTTCCCTTCAAATATGTCATTTTTGAACTTGTAGAGTAGGGTTTTTTTGATAGTAGCATGGATTCTGTCACCATGTTCATCAAGCAAAACCATTTCAATTGAAAAAGGCAAGGTGTTTCTGTTGAAATCTGAAACTTGCCATAACCTAATCACCTTACCCTTCAAGTTCCAAAATGTTTTCTCACTTGAAATTTCAGAAATTGCAGAAAACTCAGCAAGGTTAGCCATTTTTTCTTGTTTTGAAATTGGAAATTTTTTAGAAAAATAAAAATTTTAAGACCCCAGTACTAAACTTTAATTGATAGTTCAATGTAAAAATAGTGAGAAAGAAAGCAGTGCAATGTTAACACTTTGCAATGCTGGGGCGAGTTTTACACAACCACAATACAGCCTTATATACTAAAATCCTAGGGTTAGGGTTGAATTCGAATAAAATAAAATTTGGGATTGATTTTGGGGGGAAAAAAATTGAATTCAGATGGGTGAAAATTTTTACCTTTTCAATTGCGTTTAACCTCATCCTTATCTCGAATCCCTTCCTTCAATATTGATAATTGATCAGAGTTCCTTGGATTTGAATGGAAAATTTCGTTTTTGGGTGAGATGCGACGGTGACAGGAAGAAGATTTCATCATGAATTGGGAAAGATTGCTTCTGGGTAGATCAGATGGGGTTTTGATGGTGTTTGTCTCATAGCAAAGGTTAGTGTTCAAAAGTGGTGAAGGTTGTGTTCAATCGGCGCAATGGCAGGGAAAGCGTATGCCTTTTCAGAGAAAGCAACTGCAACACTGTTGAAAACGGGTTAGGGTTGGAGGAAATGTTTGGGCCGGGTCTGTAATGGATACGAATTTAAACTGGTTTTTTGTATTTTTGCTAAAAATAGGCCCAATAGCAACATTTCTTGGAGGGAAATCCACCTATTCAAATTTTAGTGCCATAAAATGGAAATTGAAGATTTAAAAATTGTGGAAAAATAAGGATTTCATGATTTTCTGCTCCAACTTACTATAAGTGATGATAAAATGTACATCCAAATTGTGATGATTTGGCATTGATAGCTTGAGAAGTTGCCACCTAGGATTAGTGGCCTAAAACATGTTCTATGTTTGTATATTATTAAGATGACATGAAAAATAAATTAGCTAACATACTAACATGTCGCTGATATATCACTGATGAAAGTGACAAATCACCAAAACCGATTAGTACTAAAAAAACCCAAAAAAATATATAATAGGAGGTCCAAAATAGTGGTTTTAAAAATAGGGGGACTAAAATCTTAATTAAGTTAAAATAGGGGGACCAAAATTGCAATTAAGTCAAACTTTTTTTAGAAATTGTGCATTCAATATATTAAAATTTTATCTTTTCAATACAAAAGTTATATGTTAATTCCCTTTTAGCTTCTTAACTTGTGCATGACCCAATTTTATTTCTTCAAAAACAAGATATTAATCTTATAATAATCTTAACTTGAATGCATGCATTGGAAATTACTTACTCTGTTACAAAATATATAAAAAATAAATAAATATGAGTCAAAGAAAATTTTTAAGGGTTACCACCAATTGGATAGGTTGCGGCATTTCCAACCAGATAAATGCTATTTTATTCGATCAACCAAGAGACTCCTAAAAGAAAGTTTTTAAGGGTTACCACCAATTGGGAGGTCCAGATATTTAAACGGAGCTTTGCCAATTTTACAATGAAGCACATTTGATGCCTCCTCTAACAAATAATTTGCTAAATGAACACCCACCAATAAACTTTTGTGAAAATTAACTTTTAACCATGGCATCGAGTCAAATAACAACATGATAGACTTGCTCTAATATTTGCCGGGCTTTTTTCTCCCATTATCAAAGTATCATCCTGTAGATGAGTCACCCTAATATTTTTAACAATAGTTATTAGATATTGAGCATTCAAGGACAAACATAAAGTTAGATGCATCTAATAAACATTTTCATGCTTCTAACTTTCAAGCACCAAATTAGTCCCCGGTATCACCTTTTTTAGAGGTAATCCCTCGTATCACATTGTCAGGAATAGATTCTCTCAATTTTCTTTCTCAAGTTTCCTCATGTTTTATGATCTCCACCATTAAAACTTACTTTTTTTTAAAAAAAAAAATTCTTTTACTTTCTCCTTTCCGATAGATGCTTAAGATTGTAATAAACGTAATGTTACATGAGATGATTCATTCCCCACCTTGTCACTTATACAATTGTCTGTATTGATTTAACTTAGTGCTAAATGGCATGCCCCACGTGCCCTCCATCAGTCCGCAAATATTAAAATGAAGAATTAATTTAAATAAACTTAAATAAAGAATTAATTTGAGAGACCTGTGTTAGATTAGATAGAAACCTAGATTACTTAATGTAATTCAATAATGACCAAACCTAGATTACTTTAAAGAGTTGAAAGTAACAACATTTTTATAAAGTGATATCAGTAATTATCAGTAGCTATAAAGGGATTCAAGAATGCACTTAATGTCTTTTCTAGTTGCATAAGACGAACAAACAAACAAATTAACCCCCGAAGCAACTACCCGTTAAATTAGTCCTTGAAGATACCCACAGTCCCAGACAAGGAATTTTTTTGCTCAAGCAGCGTAGTGGCAAAAAATTCCCCTTTATAAGGTGAATAAGTGTGGTGTTTGTGATCCGAACTCCGACCCCTGCATATATTATGCAATGTCCCTACCAACTGAGTTAAGCTCACGGGAAGAACATACACATGAAGCCTGAAGGGACACGTGAAACCTGAGTGACATTTAATGTATAAAATCCAAGGATGACAACTTGACCAAGAAGGTACAAAATCCAAGACCTTTTAAGCTACCTTAATTTTAGAGACTAAAATGACAATGATTTACAAATTAAAACACCAAAATAGTGATTTGGTCTATACACATTCTTTTAGGTTATGCCTAAAGTAAATTGACCAATATTTATTGAAATGAACTTTTAAGTGAAGAAAAATTAGTAATTAATAAAGGTAAACGAAGGGCATGTTTTGCAAGCCTTAGTAGAACAAATATTTCCTCTCTTTTTTACACTTTTTTCAGCTACCCTGGTTTCCTACAAAATTCTTGTATAATGGATGCAAAGAAATAGAGTTTGGGATTGCTCCTCTCAACTCATACTATACTTGACTAGTGTTGTGATGACCTAGAAACTCATCACAATTTCTTTCCTCACATAGACACTCGTGAGGGTTGGCATAGAAATAGTCCTCCTCCTTCGGTCTGTCGATTATAACTTTTCGCCGAGTTGGCTGTACAATTCTCATTTCAAGAACCTGTTTTACACCATCCGCAAACTTGTTCCATTTTAGGGTTCCATTATGATGCATATCAACCAATTCCACGAGCTTTTTTCGATCCAACAAGATTGTTTTTCTAAAATCGGAATACCTGCACACGAACAAATTAGTTAGAAATTGAAGAGAAATACCAACAATGCACTTACTGTTCGCAAATTTCACTTTAGTCCCTCAAAATTATTCAATAATAGATAATGTATTGACAATAATGTATTAATAACATGTCAGCAACGTTAGGGTAAATACATACCTTCGATGGCCTTCCACAAGTTTTGCCATGTTCCCATCATAAGTAGGGATAAAGGTGTCACTGGCTACTGAAACCATAAAATCCAAGGCTGCCATCTGCGATGAGTGATTCTGGAACTGCTGCAAATCATCACGTGTCAGCAACATTTCCTTTTTCACCTGAAATTGCAAATGCAGAAAGTCAGATGTGGCACAGCAGAATAATTTCAAAGACTGAAAATGAGGATCATTGAGAGAAAATGCATCTTTCAGATCAGGTCCAACCATTAATGAGCGCAAGAACAATTTTCAACAGTTGTGTGATGTCCCAAATAATGAGCAGACAAATGGAAGGAAGTTAAAATGTTGACAAACTCACAATTTGGGGAAATGCTGCTCTGAGTTGTGCAAGCCTACGTTCACCGCCATAAATCTCACCAGCTGCAATATATATCGGTGTCTCCCTACCAAAACCTAAGGCTCGAAGAACTAAGGCCGCCTCTTCTGGTGTCAAAGGACATAGACCCTGTGATCTCCTCTCTTCAGAAATTATCTCCTTTTCTCTCCACCAAGGGAATGCATACCTGAATTACAGAAAAGGACAAATAGTAATCAACATTTGATGTCATATAGATATCTAATTTCTGTAAGGGTGCCACAGAATCTTAAATCACAATAATATTTGTTAGCATATAATCAAGTAAATAAGGGTCTGCTCAATTTAAGAAAATGTTTCTGATTTCATTTCATGTTTTCCTTTTTGAATTACAAATCCACCACTTGTTTTCAATCTGTTTCCTGTAATAAAAAATTTGTACAAGAAATAATACTAAAAACACACAATAAATGGATTGAAAACAATGTGACAGTTTTGTAATTAAAAAGCACAAACAGAAAATGTTTCCCAAAAGTAAAAGGGCTTTAATATCTCATAAATAAAAAAGATAAATTGTTGTCAGTGTTGCATGTACAAAGTCTTTGAAAACAGGAAATGGATTGAAAAAAATATGACAGTTTTGTAACGAAAAACTGCAGAAAGAAAATAAAAACAGAAAAGATTTTCTAAAAGTAAAAGAGCCTTAATATCTCTAAATAATTTAATAACTCATGAGATATATAACCACTACTCTACTCTCATATCCAGAAGGTTTCTTTATCAGATCACAAGTAACTATCATTTACTAATATGAGGAACATATCCTGCTATTCAGAAACCAAGAGGATCCAAATCTCTCTCAACCTCGATTAATGACAGAAGCAAGAAAGAATTAGAAGCCGATACATAGAGCCAAACATGAAACATAAAAATACCTCAATCTTTTGAGTTCCTCGGCTTCTTTCTCTGAGCAACCCTGAGTACAACCTGAGAAAGCCAACATATCCATCTCATATCTAAGATGCAGTGCCACAAAAGGTCCCTTCTCGTGAAGCATCCGAATCAATTTTTGCCCTAAATTCTCAATTTGAGGAGTGAATTTAATAGCCTGGTAATTGACACGACACCTGAGTTTCTGTAGATCAAGTGGGAGACCGTTATTTGCTAGACGTGCATCAGTTCTGTTGAAGTGTAACACCTTGTGCTTTCCATAAAGCGGGAGAATCTGCAGTGTAGAGTCAATAGTGCTGGATTAAGCAAAATGTATATACTTCTCAAAGTTAGAGAAAAAATTGTAATATCTTATCATACTTTTATACACTCAGTGAAGTGCTACTTTTTGGAACCTATGTTGGCTATCCTACACCAAAAGCAACTTATTTTAGTTGCAAAAAACCCAAGACTAGTAGTCACTCGCCATAACTATAAATTTCTTCATGTGACTGATTCATAATTATCGACTAGTTATAATAATAATTCCAAAGTTCCAATCAAGTTGGAAAGGACACAATAACTGACAGATACAACCATCGTGGCTCGTGTACAAGTTTACTAAATAGGAAAACAACTTAATGACATACAATCATAAAAAATAAGAAAAGCTCCCATAACTTCTTTGAAAATCAGTGTTATCAATAGTGGATTGCAGAAAATAAAGGAACGCCAAAAATCCGCTATGTGAAATACAAGATAGCATTGCGGGAAAATAGCGGAAGCCGCATAGCAGTTGAAATAAGTCAATTATATTTTTTTTTTAAAAGGCATGTTGCATACAAAGAAAAAAGGGAATAAAGCAGAACATAGCTTATAATTTGAAAGGCTTGTGAATAGGCCATGTTCTTTATAAGGTAGAAATAGCTTAATATTGAAAAGTAATACACACTGACACTTTCAGTTCTCTAATAAGACAATAGGTCATGTTTGGCACACACGCAGATTCTTCAGTTTTATTCTTCAAAAAATAGCCCTATAATTTTATTTTATTCCACTATTGCCATTGAATCAACTAGCAGAAACTGGAATAGCGGTCGATATTGCCCTAATAATGAAACTAGGATAGCTTCGAAGTTTTCATAGCAGATTCATCAAATCTGCTATGATATAGCGCTATTGCTGTTATTTGACAACGGTGCTGAAAAGCATTGAAAACTTAACAATTTAGAGAAAACCACCCCTTATAAGTTATAAGCAATCTATAACGTGACCTTTTCATAGACTGCATGCTAATAAAGTCATACTATCCAAAAGTATAGGTCAAGAATCATCAATCATATATTATCAAACCTTAAATTGCAAATAGTTAGAACAATACTATTCAGCTGTTTTCTCAAACGCAGCTCATAAAAGAAACACACCTGCTTCAAGTAATATTTTTCATTGGACCAGCTAACAGGAGGCATCTCCAGGGTAGAATATCCATATTTACTGCTAAACTTTTTAGGAACTCTTTTCACTATTCGAACTTCGTCTCGTAAAGAATCAATGAAATGCTTCACATCAAAAATGTCCTCAAAATTACTGCAAAAAGAAAACAACACAACTTTAGAATGATATGGAGGTTAAATTAGAGGATACTCAAAAAATAAAAATCAGAACAAAGTATATACCTAGGGTCTGCCCAAAATGATGTCTTATCAAGCTCTGGCACGACCAATGTGAGATTCAAAAATCGAGCAATTGTCACCATGTCACATATCTGAAATACCATACCACTAAATGAGTATTTAAGCTTATGATATCATACAAACAGATAAATTATAGAATAGGAAGTACAAACCGCAGCACGCATTTGATTCAAGCCACCATTGCAGGAAACTCTTAGAAAACCATTACTTGTATAATTTCCTGTAGGTTGTCAGGTCAAAGAGCTATAATATTTACCAAAAATGAGCGAGAAAATAAAAGTAAAACAATCAAAAATATCCTATACCTATCCATCAGACCGTACATCGATAAGTATTATTGCTTTATATCCTATACCTATCCTCAAAATTAATGGAAACATTTAGTACCTACTAAGATTAAGATCTGATTTTCTCTCAATTTGTAACTTCTAATGTTCTCGTCATATATCCCTGGTTGTTATTTTGTAATATTCGCAATATAAAGTGTGCCTTATTAAAAAGGGTATATCCGGGGATCCCTTTTATTGAGCATTGATTTATCATTTAAAAATAAATAAATGATAGTGACTTATTTCACAAAATTTTATTTATAATCATATCCATGATTATTTAATTATAATACGACGGTTATCTATAAATGTAACACCCTATAATCAGCATTTCAAATTATAATAACCCCGGACAGTTTCAAAAACCACTATAGAACACCACTTAACAATCATCATACATCAATGCATACATCATTCATGCTCCCAAAAGATTTCACAATGCACAATTCCACATTAAAACAAGCACATAACCAAAAAAACAAAATTTAACAACAGAAATACAATTTACAATTGAATTCAGTTAATCACAATTATAACCATCTAACACCTAATATAAGTCACATAACACCTGATCAACAATACACATAAACTTCATTGCACAATTAATTTATATCAAAGGTTGCATTAAAGCATCAAATTAAAACAAACAAAAAAACATATCTGATACAAAAAGGACTAGAATTAGAGTCAAGAAACTAACTTGGAGGAAGAAAAGTAATCGGAGGCGATTGATCATGAACACCATTATTATTATCATCATTTTGTTTAGGAAGTTGAATTTGAGCAATGTTATATATACCAGTAGTAATCCCAGAAATGAAATGTGAATGCCATAGTTCACTCACTGTCACTAACTGAACCAAACAAATCCAAAGAACAATACTTGAACACAAACGAACAAACCAAAACCTCAAACGTATACCCTCTGATCTAACCTCCATTTCTTATCCTCATTGCCTCTTCATTGAAACCTTAAAACCTTCACATAACAAAAAACCAAATCAGTATCACATAAACACACATAAAAAAATTCAATTTTGCACATTACATTGTAAAATTACAAAAATTCATAACCCTACCTCTGACACAAAAATGCAAATTTGAAGAAATTGAAACCGACCCAGAATTAAATTTGAAGCTAATTAATGTGGGCTATGCTCAAAATCAAATTTTTCTGGATGAACAGAATTTGAAATATTTCAAGAATTGAGAAAAGAAGGGAAAAAATGAAAGAAATAAAAGAATGTAGTTATAGAGAAAGATTGAGAGAAGAAGAAGCAAAGATCGAAGAAGAAAGAGGATCAAATCTGAAAAAGGAAAGAAATTGACATATGTGTATTATGCAATTTTCTTTTTGGTTTTGTTTTTTCCGGGAAAATTTTGTGTCTTTTTCGATTGGAAAATCTATCTCAAAGTGAAAGGAAAAAGAAATATTCGGTTCTGTTTCTCTCTCTATTTGATTTTGATTTTGATTTTCTTCATTCACAGTTAGTTTTTTCTGTTTTTGAGAGGAGTAGCATAGTTTTACCAACCTTTTCTTAATAAAATGATTGATTGATTAATACTAAAAAGATGTCAATATAATAAAAGTGGAAAGAGAAAAATGCAGTTTAATTTAAGATCTAATATATATATTTTTTAAATATCTTATTACCTTCCATATACTACTACTACTGCCAAAATGTTTCATTGTCCTATAATAATAATAATAATAACAACAATAATAATAAATTGTTCTTTCCCTAAAAAAATAAAAAATTGTAACCATGTTATAGATATAAAAAATTTACCTTCCTAAACTTATTTTCCCTTCCAATTGAATATTTTTACACAAGAGTCATGGATTGAAACTTCTGAGCATTTAATTAATGGGTATGGTCTCTTAGCAGTTTGATTAATTTTTTGTTTATAAAATATTTTATTTTTTCTTTTTCAAAAGAAATATATATTTTTTGTTTTATCACTAATGACACACAACCTTTTCGTAGAGCGTTGCTTGAATGACACTGCTTTCTTTTCGAGTAAACAACTATTTTGTGTTTGAATGTTTAACACTTTTTATAAACTCTAAGGTAGAGTTCAACCGGAGACAAACAAATGAGTCGCTCATGAACTAACACATGCAGTCCCAAAGATGAATTCCAGTTGAGGAGGGGCCTGAGACAAGGTGATCCGCTCTCCCCTTTTCTTTTCCTCTTAGCAGCGGAGGGGTTGAATGTTATGATCTCAGCGGCGGTGGATGAAAATTTGTTTACTGGTTACAGTGTAGGGGCGCACCTTCCTACAGTCGTCTCTCACCTGCAATTTGCGGATGATACGTTATTGATTGGTGGTAAAAGTTGGGCGAATGTCCGAGCTCTGAGGGTTGTCCTTATTCTGTTTGAAGCTATGTTTGGTCTGAAGGCGAATTTCCACAAAAGTATGCTGGTTGGTATTAATATTGATGATTCTTGATTGGTTGAGGCGGCGTCTGTTCTATCTTGCAAAATTGGTAGGGCGCCTTTTATTTATTTGGGTCTGCCTATTGGAGGCGATGCTAGACGTTTGTCGTTTTGGGGTCCCGTTGTCGATCGGATAAAGGCTAGACTGTCTGAATGGAAGAGTAGAAGCTTGTCTTTTGGTGGCCGCTTAGTTCTTCTCAAGTCCGTCATGTCCTCTCTACCTGTCTACGCCCTTTCTTTCTTCAAAGCTCCCTCAGGTATAATCTCCTCTATCGAATCTATTTTAATGAATTTCTTTTGGGGTGGGAGTGAGGACCATAGGAAAATTGCTTGGGTTGATTGGAATTCTATTTGTCTGAGTAAGGAGGTGGGGGGTTTGGGGGTGAGGAGGTTGAAGGAATTCAACATTGCTCTCTTACGAAAGTGGTGTTGGAGGTGTTTGGTGGACAGGGAGGGCTTGTGGTATAAGGTGTTGTCCTCTCGTTATGGTGAGGAGAGGGGTCGTGTTAGAGAAGGGGGGAGGGTTGGTTCGGCGTGGTGGAGGGAGATAGTGAGAATTCGTGACGGGGTGGGTATGGAGGGAGGGAGCTGGTTTGAGGAGAACGTCCAAAGGCAGGTTGGTAATGGCTTAAATTCATTTTTTTGGACTGACAGGTGGGTGAGGGAGGTTCCTTTTAGTGAGAGGTACCAAAGGCTTTTTGATTTGGCTACTAATAAGAATATCACGGTGGCAGAGATGTTTTCCTTGGGTTGGGGTGTCAGTGGGGCTTCTTGGGGCTGGAGGCGGCGATTGTTAGCCTGGGAAGAGGAGTTGGTGGAGGAGTGTAGGGCTTTGCTTTCTAATGTTTCATTGCAGGATACAGTTACTGATGTTTGGCTTTGGCGCCCTAATGAGGGTGATGGTTATACTGTCGTGTATCAGTTGCTCACGCGACAAGATTTGGATATTTCTGATGCAGCGTCGGTGGCTGTTTGGCACAAAAGTACTCCCCTTAAAGTTTCAATTTGTGCGTGGCGCCTTTTACGCAATAGATTGCCTACGCATGACAAATTGGTGCGTCGCGGCGTCATTCTCTCTGAGGCTCATTTTTGTGCATCTGGTTGTGGCTCTCCGGAATCAGCGGATCATTTGTTCATTCATTGTCCCTTCTTCGGCACTCTTTGGCAGCATGTCAAGGCTTGGATTGGTGTGTGTTCAGTTGACCCTCCTCACATTTCAGATCATTTTACTCAGTTCACGTTTTCTTTGGGAAGCTATACACCTCGTCGTTCCTTTCTTCAGCTAATTTGGCTTTGCACTATTTGGGTTGTTTGGTCTGAAAGAAATAACAGGCTCTTTTCTCATAAAGAAAAATCTATTTTGCAGCTTCTGGATAGAGTTAAATTGTCCTCCTTAGGTTGGCTAAGGGCTAAGAATGTTTATTTTCCTTTTGGGTATCATATGTGGTGGCAGCAACCCCTTGTTTGTTTGGGGATTGGCTGATTACTGTTCTGAATTTGTGTTCTGACTATTTGTATTGCTTTCTTGGCACATCTTGTGCTAAGAAGTAAACTTTTTTCCTTGTGGTAATATATCTCATTTTAGTTTGTTCAAAAAAAAACACATGCAGTCCCAATAGAAGCTATCTCTTAATTATTTTTTGATGTATCGTCTTGTATTAACGAATTATTAGCTAATGAAATGAGTTGAATTTTTTTTCCTTAAAAAAAAACTATTTTGTGCTTGAATGTAAGAAGTGTCATCACTATAGTTTTAAAATGTACAAAAAAATCAGAAAATCATTCACAAGTGTCTTTCTTTTAAGAAGCTAAACTAGTTCACCGAAGAGAATCGAATCTGATACATTGAAGAGAACACACGCCAAGATTCTAAACAAACATCATCAGACCAACCTAAGTGAGTTGACCTTGACTTAAAAACAAACGAATGTAAAATATATTTATACTATTAGAGGATTATAAGAATTCTACCCCTCTCCTCTCAAAAAAAAAAAAAAGAATTGAACCCCTATTGACCTCTCTTTTTTTAACCAAAATGGGAGGAATGCATTTTGTGTATTATTAGTGTTTTTTTTTTCCTTTTTTTCTCTCCCATGATTCTTCTTCCCCAAATGATGGAAGGCTTTTTTAAATATGTTTTCCTTGCTATTATTTTATATCCATTGTGTTCCAGTATTCGAAAACATACCCATAATAGATGGTTGAATACTATGTTCAAAGGAAAATTATTCCTAAGATACTTTCGGATATCTATCCTACAAATATTCGATTTTTTTTTTTTTTATAAAAAAAATATATATATTATAGGATAAGTTTGAGATACATTGCGGTTACTTGTAGGATATACATGTTCTAGAATATCTTTTTTATTTTAAAAGAAATATCACTGAATACTAGAGATCCTTCCAAATACGTGTCCTAGAAGTATTCATTATTTTATTTATTTATTATTTAATTATATTCCGAGATCATTATTTGAGCAAATATCGTAATAATAATTATATTAGTTATTTATCAATTTAGAGCCTTAATTGATTAGTGATCAAATTAAGTAATAAAACTAATTAAATTTCTATTTAGATAATTAATTAATTAATTTATATGGACTCAATATGAGTGAATGTCTGGTGACCCATTAACGAAATAATGGGAAACCCTAATGGTCATCCAATATAAAAGAGGCTATGGTCCCCAATACACCGTACACGCAAACTCTCTCTTCTTCCCATCTGAAGGCATAAAAGTACCGGTTGATGAAAAACTAAATCAGCCGCCGCTAACCTTTTCTTGTGTTTTCATATCAGATCACATTCTCTCTAGTTGCTGTTGAGAGGGTTGTCATCAAAGCTTCCAGGTATTCCTAATACCTAATTATTGATATCATTGATAAATCAAACATGTCGAAGATCCAATCACATTCATGTTCAATATTTGCTTCCGCTATTCATAATTAAATTCTATTGAACATGTGTTATGAAATCTGTTATTTGATTTAGACCTAATTTTTCCAACGAGTGGTATCAGAGCGGTATGTTTGATTTATTGGGATAATTTGTTATTTATGTCTAAAATCGTTAATATTTGGATTTTGGACTTTCGATTTTGCTATCAAAATTTTGTTTGAACCCTTATATATATATTTTTTTTATTTGGGGTTTACCTGATTCATGCTGTATAGAATATTTCTGATTCATTAATGATTCATATTCTTTATATGTTATGTTCTCGCCGTTATGAATCCATACTTTTTTGTTTATGTTTTTTTTTCTTCGAATCGATTCGGACTTAAAATAGCAAAATTGAATGTTATTTTAAACCGAGGCAATTCATTTTATAATGTAAAGTATTGATCGTTTTATGTACGATGTACTGAAATAAATTATAAAGGACTTAGTTTTGATTTTTTTAATTATACTATGATATTCATAGATGAGCTTGCTTTCTTTTATATATGGGAGCCATAAGTTGTATGTCGATAATATTGATTATATTAATATATTTATTTAAAATTGGTTTTATGGTTCATATCAATTTGGCTGATTAAAGGTAAATGCTTTTGCATTTGCAATTATTTTTAATGCTTCTCTGGAAAGAGAATGAATTCAGTTGTGAGTTTGGCTATAAGAACAAAAATAAGAACAAAAATAAAAGGTTTTAAGTTATGGATCTGTCTTGAATTTTATTCTGATTTTATATTTAATCTGCTGGTTGACATGACTTTCAAATATTGCTATTATATCATGTCTTTTGCAGTTTAGTTTTTATTTGATATTAAAATGGATTTAGAGAATTTGTACATCAAATTTATTTTGAGAACTAAGAGAAATATAAATTTATTATATATATTTGGTTATTATATATACTTGTGGAAGATTTGTTGCCTTTTAATAATGAATCTCAAAATATTGTTGCCCTCATTTGGTAGTACATAAGATAAGGTTTTGATTCTTTAAATTTTGAAAAATATTGATTCTAGGTTTGTTTGTTTATTTATAGACATATAAAGATTTATTTCCTCTATTTGGGAAATAAATGATTCTAGAATTTTCATTTTATTTTGTGTAAAGAATCATTTAGTACAAATGTGAATCAATTGTACTATGAATAATTTTTTATTCATGAAAAAATTCAATTTTATTTGATTTGAAATTGAATATTTGGTTTATAGTATGATTGTGATGTTTGAGTTTATTGTTATTAAGTTTCTACAATAACATTATTTTTCTTTTTCCTCGAATCATGCATTTTAGACATACTTCATGACATTTATGTTGTTGCTTTTATGTGATATCTGTAAATGCATTGTCATACACACATTGGTGTGATTTGTGACTTGCATCTTCTTTCAAATTATTGTGAGTTTGTCTTCACACTTAAGGGTTGCCGAGTGACCTTATGGTTACTCAGCGACATAATGGACTAATTCGGTCTACATTATGTCGGTAGTGTCTTGTAAATTTAATTATCATCCCATTTAATATATATTAAAATTATCTAGTAATTGCGGTTGAGTCGGTTGAAACAACAATGTTGTCCAAGTAACCTCTGTTGCGTAGATTCGACTTAACTAAAGTTACAAAAGATGTAGTGTGTAATTATTTATGCGAGTTGTCGTCGGCCCCAAGGAAGACACAACTTGGCCGGATAGTTACATACCTGTGATGGTAAATATGTGGTGATTATAAAGTAATTTTCCACGTGGATAATAGGATGTCCAAAGGTGACTATTATTTGACAGGACTTATCACCAATGTTCGATCATTACATTGAGAGTACTGCTTGCAATTAGTTCTTAGCAATCCAACGATTGTGTTTCAATGGTGCGCTTGGTATTTTGTTAAGGTCTTTTATTTACAAATAAAGAAGCATGTTTCTATAATATTTTACTGACATGTGTGATAATATTGTGCAAGTGTAAACTTATTTATATATTTAAGAGTTTACATTCACACAAATATAATGGTAAACATATGACAATTATATGAATTTATTCTTTGTCAAAGTAAATTGTCATTGTTTGATCATTGTTTTAAAATACCGCTAGCAATTGATATTATTGTTGAAAGACTTAATATTGATGGTGTACTAGGTATTTTGGTGAGTACTTTTGCTACGCTGGTTCTCTTTAAACTAGTATAGTTTTATGTATCTGTTAATTTAAGGTAAATATTTTTTACTCTAAAAGTTTTAACTTTTAGGAATTAAAGAATAATATTAACATTGTTCTTTGATCTAGACCTTAGATAAGAGTGGTGAAACTCACATTCTCTCTCAAATTCAGCACCTAATGTGAGAATCAAGTTTGACAAGTGAGTATGCACCAAATCTCATAGGTCACGTGTGATCATAAAGCTAAAATATCATATGTATTAGAGGTGTTATTTAAGATGAATTTTTTTTTGTCGTATTTTCTTTGCTTAAACTAAGGTGCTTTTAAAGCAATATAGAGAAATACAAGCTCTCGTTGGAGCGTGGGTATTTCATTAAGGTTATTAGGCAAAGAAAATGTCAGGAGCACATTATGTAAATGTTTAATCTTGCTAAGACACTATAATTTCGACTATCATATGGCTTGTTCGAAAATTCAGTAACTTCGACTATCATTTGACTTGTTTGAGAATTCAATATTTAGTATTCCTTTTGCACAATTAAGTTTATAATTGTTCCAGTTAGAAATGATCATTTAAATGATCAATTCATAAAGTGTTCAAATAAGGAAAAGTTGAAGCAAGAGAAAATAAAATAGTATTCATTCGGAAAATACCTCAAACATAAGGGCAAATAAAGAAAAGTAGTCTTGACTGACTTATGTCCAATGATGTTGAAAGATATATCAATTTAGAATGGAAAAAGTCGATAACGATTGCTTTATTCATTTTTGAACTATTTTTTTAGATTGTCATTAATGGATTATTTTTGTATTTAAAAGACATTTCGGTGAATCATTACTTGGATTGATTTTTGTTTTAATTTCTCTTTGTGAAATTCTGGCCAGGCAATGAACAGAAACTAACAGAGTAAACAGGTTCTGAACCTAACAGGTTCTGAACAACACGCAGGGCACAATAGTTTGCAAAACAGAGCATAAACACAAACTCACACAGGCAGCAAATTAAAGTGCAGGAAAGTAAAAGACACACAAGGTTTGTTAACCCAGTTCGGAGTAAACACCTCCTACTCTGGGGGATACCAATCCAGGAAGGAATTCCACTATTGGAATTAATCCTTAAGACTCAGACACTGACTCCCAGTTCCTATCCCAAGCAATTAATCTCCACCTAGTCTTGAATTCTACCCAACACGTTGAGTATTAGAAAAACCTCTAACTTCCTATTCAAGCAACTGCAACCCAGCTACTTGAACTACCCTTTGAACTTAACCAGTTCTGAAACAAACTACCATATTTTTGAATACACCTTCAACACACAAAACTTCATTCGTACCTAAAGGCTTAGAATGAATTACAACTCAAAAACAAACCTAAACCAACTCTAACAGAGTGGTGCACAATAAAGCTAAAAGCTTAAAATACTAAGACTCAATTTTCTGATCTTAAACTCTATGAATTCCTCGTGTCTTGAATAGCAGCAGCCCTTCTCCTTATATAGCCTTCAGTCTTGCAGAATAAAATAACAAACTAATCTTTCTGATTTGATTTGTCACTGAAATAAGATTGGTCCAATAATGTAACAAATAAAATTGTACTGAATCTTTTAAAGATTATAACAGGAAAATATGAATTTCATATCTTTGAACCAAATCTTCAATAAAATCTTCTCCAAATAAATCAACATTCTAGAAGCCATATGCGTGGATAAATCTTCAATAAATCTTGCAAAGATTCGCATAGAAAAACCTTGAAAATAACCAGCTTCTGATGAAGTCAACATAAGTCAACGCTGGCATCAGAACCTGAATTCAGCTTCTGAAGTGCTACAGTGCATTCAGCTTCTGATGACATTTTCAGCTTCTGAATGGCTTCAAAACACAAAACTTGCAATTGAAGAAATGTTTCAAATATGGAGATGCTTCTATTCAATACTTTGGTTTTGCCAAAATAATGCAGCCAACACTTAAAGACTCAACAATCTCCCTCTTTGGCAAATTTTTGGCTAAAACCAACCAAGTTCTTCAATCTTCCATAACATCAACTCAGCAAAAGAAGAACTCCACAATCTAACATAGCATAAACATAAGCAGCGGACACAGCTATGAATAACCCAAACCAGCTTCAGTTCTACAAATCATAACAGCTACTGAAGCACACAAAACCTACTGATCAACTCCTGATCATCACAAACATGGTACCAGAGCTACTGATTAACTTCTGAACAACATAATACTCCCCCTGAAGCTTCACAAACAAACTCCCCCTTACTACCAAAAGGTATCAGAGCACACTTCAGGAGTTGAGCACAAATCTTCTTCAGGATCACTCTTCTTCAGGACCACTACACTTCAGGATCACAAACTTATACTCCCCCTGAGACACATACTCCCCCTCAATAACATCTTGACAGCTCTTGTTATATCGGTTCTGAACTCTGAGCTTCACAAACAACTTCTGAACCACACTGAAAACTGAACATCTGAAGTTTGAACTTCTGAGCAGCAACACTTTGCATAAGACTTTTGGTATTTGGTATCAGAGCCAACACATTACATAAGATTTTGATCTCCCCCTTTTTAGCCACAAAATTCTGACAAAACATAGTCTTCATATAGGGAATAAAATCAAAACAAATAACACAGATCCTGGAAGACATATTAGACTCAAACTTAAGTTCAGGATCATATTTAGCACAGGCACAACTGGCAGGTACTCTATCTTCCTCACATCCAGTTTGCAGTAATTGCTATAAGTCTTCATGTAAGCACACTCCTAACTTGCTTCTCAGATTCTCAAACTGTTTAGCATCCAAGGCCTTTGTGAATATGTCAGCAACTTGTTCTTCAGTAGCTACATGTTCCAGCTGAATGACTTTATCCTCCACAAGGTTTCTGATAAAATGATGTCTGATGTCTATGTGTTTGGTTCTGCTGTGCTGAATTGGATTCTTAGAGATGTTGATGGCACTCAAATTGTCACAAAACAATGTCATAGTTCCTTGTTCAATGTTGTACTCCTCCAGCATTTGTTTCATCCACACCAGTTGTGAGCAACTACTCCCAGCAGCAATGTACTCAGCTTCAGCAGTTGACAATGAAACACAGTTTTGTTTCTTGCTGAACCATGAAATTAAGTTATTTCCCAAAGAGAAACAACCTCCTGAGGTGCTCTTCCTGTCATCAGCACTTCCAGCCCAGTCAGCATCACAATATCCCATCAAATCAGAACTTGAACTATGAGAATACATGATTCCATAGTCACTTGTGCTATTCACATACTTCAGAATCCTCTTCACCTGAGTCACATGACTCATCTTAGGATCAGCTTGATATCTTGCACATACTCCAACAGCAAAGGTAATGTCTGGTCTGCTTGCAGTCAAGTACAATAGGCTCCCAATCATGCTTCTGTATTGACTTTGATCAACTGATACTCCATGTTCATCTTTGGTTAGCTTCAGATGAGTAGCAGCTGGTGTCCTCTTATGAGCAGCAGACTCCATTCCAAACTTCTTCACTATGTTCTTGGCATACTTACTTTGAGAAATGAAGATTGTATCTTCCATTTGTTTGACTTGTAACCCAAGAAAGTATGTCAGCTCACCAACTAGGCTCATTTCAAATTCTGACTGCATCTGCTGAACAAACAATTTGACCATCTTCTGAGACATCCCTCCAAACACTATGTCATCCACATAAATCTGAGCTATCATCAGACTCCCATTTTCATCTTTCACAAACAAAGTCTTATCAGAACCTCCTTTTCTGTAACCTTGAGCCACAAGAAACTTAGTCAGTCTGTCATACCATGCTCTTGGTGCTTGTTTCAATCCATATAAAGCTTTCTTCAGCTTGTAAACATGATCTGGAAATTTAGGATCCACAAAACCCTTAGGCTGTTCAACATATACTTCTTCTTGCAAATATCCATTCAGAAATTCACTCTTCACATCCATCTGGAACAATTTGAACTTGAGAATGCAAGATACACCCAACAGTAGTCTTATGGACTCTAGTCTGGCCACAGGTGCAAAGGTCTCATCAAAATCCAATCCCTCTACTTGAGTATAACCCTGAGCAACCAACCTAGCCTTGTTTCTGACCACAGTACCATTTTCATCTGTTTTATTCTTGTATATCCATTTAGTACCAATCACATTCAACCCTTCAGGTCTTGGAACCAGATCCCACACTTCACTCCTTTTGAATTGATTCAACTCATCTTGCATTGCTTCAATCCAAAATTCATCAGTCAGGGCTTCTTTCACATTTTTGGGTTCAAACTTAGACACAAAACATGAATCAGTAGCAGCTGGTTTTGATCTCCTGGTTCTGACCCCTTGATCCAAACTCCCAATGATAAGCTCCTTAGGATGATCCTTCTGAATTCTAATAGATGGCCCTTTATTGGTAGAATCATGTTCTGGATGTACATCTGCTTCTTCAGACTCTGGATGAATTTCAGCTTCTGAAGTTTGTTCTTCTGATGGTTCAGACTCTGGAACAACTTCAGACTCACTTCTATCTTTCTCAGCAGTCAGATCATCAATTACCACATTAATGGACTCCATCACAACTTTAGTTCTTGAATTAAACACCCTATAAGCTCTGCTGTTTACTGAATATCCCAAAAATATACCCTCATCAGACTTAGGATCCAGTTTTCTCCTATTTTCTCTGTCAGCCAAAATGTAACATTTACTGCCAAACACATGAAAATATTTGACTGTAGGCTTCCTTCCTTTCCATAGTTCATACAATGTAGATGCTGTTCCTTTCTTCAGAGTGACTCTATTATGGATATAGCATGCAGTGTTCATTGCTTCAGCCCAGAACATATATGGAAGTTCTTAGCATGCAGCATCACTCTTGCACATTCTGCCAAAGTTCTATTCTTCCTCTCTACTACACCATTTTGCTGAGGTGTGATAGGTGCAGAGAACTCATGTTTTATACCTTCAGAAGCACAAAATTCTGAAAAACTCTTGTTTTCAAATTCCTTGCCATGATCACTTCTGATTCTGACAATACCACAGTCCTTCTCTCTTTGTAATTGAGTACATAAGTCTTTAAACACTTCAAAAGTATCAGACTTCTCTCTAACAAAGTTGATCCATGTGAATCTTGAGTAGTCATCTACCATTACAAAAGCATACCTCTTTCCTCCAATACTCTCTACTTGCATAGGCCCCATTAAATCCATATGAACAAGTTCTAGTACTTTGGTAGTTACCTGGTGAACTAATCTGGGATGAGACTTTCTTGTTTGTTTTCCAATCTGACAATCACCACAAACACTGTCCTCATTGATCTTCAGATTAGGCACACCTCTGATAGCTTCAGTACTTAGGATTTTCTTCATGCCTTTCAAGTGCAAATGTCCTAGTTTCTAGTGCCAGAGCTTGACTTCTTCCTCTGAGCTCATAAGACAAGAAGTCAGACTTCTTTCTTCTTCAGAAACCCACAAATAACAGTTGTCTTTGGATCTGCAGCCCCTCATCTGAGTTTTACCATCCTGATCAGTAACAATACACTCCTGCTTGTTGAAATTCACTTTTAAATCCTGATCACATAGCTGGCTGATACTGATCAGATTAGAGGTTAATCCTTCCACCAGTAGCACATCATTAAGTCTGGGCAAACCTTCTCTGATCAAATCTCCAATACCCAGAATCTGACCCTTTACACCATCTCCAAATGTCACATAACTTCTGGAGTATGATCTGATATTGCTCAGTAGCTTCTTCACACCAGTCATGTGCCTTGAACAACCACTGTCAAAGTACCAGTCTTCTTTTGAAGTGGCTCTCAATGAGGTATGAGCAATCAGCCCAACATTCTGAACCTTAGGTTTCCACACCTTCTGAACACTGTGTCTGGGTGCAGCTGGTTGCACTCTTCTATATTAAAGTGTTCAGGATAGTCATACAGTTTGAAGCAGAATGGTTTGATATGCCCTCTCTTTCCACAATGATGACAGACCCATGGATGATTCCTCCTCCTTCTGTTTCTGAAAGATTTATGGGGTTGCTTCTGAGGTAGCATCTGACCATGCTTCTGACCTTGCATCTGAGGTCTCTTCTGAACTTCCTTCTGAGCTGGCATCTGGGCTTGTTTCCGAGGTCTCCTCTTTGATGTTCCAACCATAGAATCATGAGTTTGAGTAGCAGGAACAAAATTCATCTGTTTAGGAAGCTGAGTCTGATCAACAAAACCTAAACCAGTCTTTCCTTGTTGCTGATTCCCCAAAATGTCCTCCAACTTATCAGTAGCAGAGTTCAACATCTTCACTTGCTTCTTCATTTGATCAAGTTGGGAGTTCAGTTGATTCACTTCTTCTTTTAAATCTGAATTCTGCACTAACAGTTCACCTTTTTCAGCCTCCAGTTGAAGAATAGTCTCCTTCTGATCCAAAACTTGTTTGCAAACCTCAGCACTTCTGGTATACAGCTTCTTGTAGTTATCAGCTAGTTCATCATATGAGGTTTTAGCAGCTTCAGACACAGATGAGGCTTCAGACTCTGAGTCAGACTCAGAAAAAGTCTCAGACTCTAAAACAGCTTCCTTCTTCAAGATAGCTCCTGACCTCACAACCAGACCAGTATCACACATATCAGATTCACTAACATCATCATCTTCAGAACCGTCATCAGACCATGCAACAGCTAGGCTCTTCTTCTGTTTCTTAAGAAAAGTAGGACATTCAGATTTGATATGCCCATAGCCCTCACACTCATAGCACTGCACACCTTTGGCTTGGTTGCTTTTCTCCTCAGACTTGGTCTTCTTCTCATCAGTTTGTTGCTTCTTGCTATTGAATCTGAAGTTCTGACCTTTGGCTTTGGCTTTTCTGTTAACATTCTTCAGGATCTTATTGAATTGTTTTCCCAGCAACACTAGAGCTTCTAATAAGTCATCCTCCTCAGAATCTTGTTGATCATCAGCTTCAGTATTCACAGTAAAAGCTATACCTTTCCCTTTCTTATCAGGTTGTTTGCAAAATGCAGTCTCAAAATTTAACAAAGAACCAATGAGTTCTTCAACCTTCATAGCAGAAATATCATGAGCCTCCTCAATAGCTGTCACCTTCATATCAAACCTTCTGGGCAGGGACCTGAGGATTTTTCTCACTAGTTTCTCATCAGACATCTTCTCCCCAAGAGAATCAAAGGAATTGGCCATATCCAGCACATTCATGTAAAAATCCTGAATGGATTCATCTTCCTTCATCTTCAGGTTCTCAAATTTGGTGGTCAGCAGCTGCAATCTGGACAACTTGACTTTAGAAGTTCCTTCATGAGTGGTTTTCAGAATTTCCCACGCATCCTTAGCCACAGTACATTGTTTGATAAGTCTGAACATATTCTGATCAACACCATTAAAGATAGCATTCAAAGCTTTTGAATTTCCCAGTGACAGATCATCTTCAGCTTTGGTCCATTCCTCCTCAGGCTTCAAAATCTCAGTCTTGTTACCATCTTTGTCTGTATACACAGGATGATCCCAGCCTTTAATCACAGCTTTCCAAGTCCTGCTGTCAATAGACTTTAGAAAAGCACACATCCTTGACTTCCAATACTCATAGTTTGTGCCATCTAGTAGGGGTGGTCTATTGACATAGCCTCCTTCTCTATCCATGCTTGCCAGATATTAAGTCCTCCGGATCTCACCCAAATTACAGGCAGGGTGCCTGCTCTGATGCCAATTGAAATTCTGGCCAGGCAATGAACAGAAACTAACAGAGTAAACAGGTTCTGAACCTAACAGGTTCTGAACCTAACAGGTTCTGAACAACACGCAGGGCACAATAGTTTGCAAAACAGAGCATAAACACAAACTCACACAGGCAGCAAATTAAAGTGCAGGAAAGTAAAAGACACACAAGGTTTGTTAACCCAGTTCGGAGTAAACACCTCCTACTCTGGGGGATACCAATCCAGGAAGGAATTCCACTATTGGAATTAATCCTTAAGACTCAGACACTGACTCCCAGTTCCTATCCCAAGCAATTAATCTCCACCTAGTCTTGAATTCTACCCAACACGTTGAGTATTAGAAAAACCTCTAACTTCCTATTCAAGCAACTGCAACCCAGCTACTTGAACTACCCTTTGAACTTAACCAGTTCTGAAACAAACTACCCTATTTTTGAATACACCTTCAACACACAAAACTTCATTCGTACCTAAAGGCTTAGAATGAATTACAACTCAAAAACAAACCTAAACCAACTCTAACAGAGTGGTGCACAATAAAGCTAAAAGCTTAAAATACTAAGACTCAATTTTCTGATCTTAAACTATATGAATTCCTCGTGTCTTGAATAGCAGCAGCCCTTCTCCTTATATAGCCTTCAGTCTTGCAGAATAAAATAACAAACTAATCTTTCTGATTTGATTTGTTACTGAAATAAGATTGGTCCAATAATGTAACAAATAAAACTGTACTGAATCTTTTAAAGATTATAACAGGAAAATATGAATTTCATATCTTTGAACCAAATCTTCAATAAAATCTTCTCCAAATAAATCAACATTCTAGAAGCCATATGCGTGGATAAATCTTCAATAAATCTTGCAAAGATTCGCATAGAAAAACCTTGAAAATAACCAGCTTCTGATGAAGTCAACATAAGTCAACGCTGGCATCAGAACCTGAATTCAGCTTCTGAAGTGCTACAGTGCATTCAGCTTCTGATGACATTTTCAGCTTCTGAATGGCTTCAAAACACAAAACTTGCAATTGAAGAAATGTTTCAAATATGGAGATGCTTCTATTCAATACTTTGGTTTTGCCAAAATAATGCAGCCAACACTTAAAGACTCAACACTTTGAATAAATTATATTTTGAGTTTTATTTTCAAATAATGATTCAATGTGTCTTTTAAGTTAAATTATTAAAGTCAATTCAGTTATGAATTGTGACATTCTATAATGTTTAAGGGTTTGCAAACTATAAATTTTTCGTCCCACAAATTAAGGAAATTTTGAGACATAAATCGTTATGTTTTCTTGAGGATATTGAGTTTGGGGGAGAGATATGGTAATAGAACAAAATTGAATGGGAAGACTTAGTTCTAAACTAATTCATATAGTTACTGTTATTATAGTATATTTGGATCATCATGATGACATTATTGTTCTTCCTCTCCATCAAGTTAAGAAGTTATTCATATAGATCAAACTCAACACCCTCAAGAACTATGACATCTGGTGTCATAAAGAATTGACTAATAAGAGAAATTCTATTTAGTATATTTGAAAGACTTTATTAAGACAGTCATGATACTAGTTTGCTTATTATAATTTTGGAGCTGCATAAGATGTATTTCAATATAGTGTTTCTTAATGGTGACATTAATGATATAATGATTTTGTGTCAATTGATACAAAGTAGATGGTTTGCAAAGTCATAAAATCCACTTATAAGTTATGAAATTTGTCTCTTTAGTGTTACCACAAATTCTCATAAAGTATTTGTCTCATTTGGTTTTGAGATAATATTAAGTAGAGTTGTGGATTTAGTAAGCTCAGTGGGAGTAAATTTATATTCCTATTTTAATGTGTCGATTTTATTTTATTTAGTCAACTATGATGTATGTTACTAATGTGAAACCAAGGAAATCTCTAACAAAAGTTAGTGATGAAAGATCCTGGGGACACCTCTTTTGTATTAGGCATTTCAATACTTAGAGATTCTTCTCATGGTATTATTCGGATATCACAAAAGAGTTATATCAGTAAAGTTGAAAATAAATTGACATTAAAGTTAATAAATTTTTGGATGACCTCAATCACCGAGAGAGACTTTTCAATCTCAAATATTGCCCATTAGGAAATTTTCAGAAATTTAAGTATTTTCCTACACTTTGCATACGCATTTGGAAATAACGTATATAATAAGATTGTTTGGCAGATATTTGAGCAATTCAAAGTTTGAATTATTGAAAACGCAACCATAAGGATTTTTTAAAGAGAACAAGAGAGCTTGTGCTCACATCAGGGATCTGACAATTTGAAGATCATTTGTGTGTCAGACTCTGGCTTTTGGATGTAAGTAGATAATACACATTCTAACTCATGAAATATGACTGTAAGTATTTATGTCACTTGGTTGCATATTGTTAAAGGTATTGAAAGACCACTTAAGTTATATAGTGACATAATTCAGTCATAAAGTTATTCAACAACAAATTTTATAGAGTTCATTACCTTATAGATTATTGTTGAATTGAATAGAACATATAAAGATAGACTTTAATGATAGCCGACTCACTAATCAAAGACATGACATATAAGGTCTTTCATATGATTGATGTCATTAAGGATGTCTTGGATTAGTGGGAGTCTCTTTTGTTTTATGTTTTATACTTTAGTTTTAGTATCGATACAGACTTTATGTTATGATTTTCTGCAGAAATAAAGTTCATGAGGTTATTAATGTTATAACCATTTTTGTATTATTTGGTGCAAATATTGAATTTGCAAACTTTGGTTTGATCTCACTAAAGTTTTCAGTTGGACCAGTTGGAAATAGGCATGATTTAGAGATCACATTACATGAAATTTCCATGTCACTCATCCATATCGATCTATGTCATCAAGTACATTGATATGGTGGTCGTCGGGGTTTCGTCACGTTATACGTCAGTAACGACAGCCGCGGTGGTCCCATTATTAATGTATGAGGTGGACCAGATTGTAGACTTGAAATCTAAAGATAAATAGCATTCAGATGCGCGCCTAAAGAATTCTAGTATAATTATTAAGATATGTAGCCCAAGTGGGAGAATGTTGGAATATTTTATTATTTAATTATTTCCGAGATCATTATGTGGGCAAATATCGTAATAATAATTATATTAGTTATTTATCAATTTAGAGCCTTAATTGATTAGTGATCAAATTAAGTAATAAAACTAATTAGATTTCTATTTAGATAATTAATTAATTAATTGATATCGACTCAATATGAGTGGATGTTTGGATGACCCATTAACGAAATAATGGGAAACCCTAATGACCATCCAATATAAAAGAGGCTATGGTCCCCAATACACCGTACACGGCAAACTCTCTCTTCTCCCCATCTGAAGAAAACTTGAGGCATAAAGGTACAGGTTGAGGAAGAACCAAATCAGTCGCCGCTAACCTTATCTTGTGTTTTCTTATCAGATCACATTCTCTCTTGTTGCTGTTGAGAGGGTTGTCATCAAAGCTTCCAGGTATTCCTAATACCTAATTATTGATATCCTTGATAAATCAAACATGTCGAAGATCCAATCACATTCATGTTCAATATTTGCTTCCGCTATTCATAATTAAATTCTATTGAACATGTGTTATGAGATTTGTTATTTGATTTAGACCTAATTTTTCCAACACCAAATACTTTTGAAATACTTTGTGGATACATCTTTGTTAGATGTTTTTGGTAGAATGACAAAGGAAAAAAATCTTACAAATAGGACTCATCATGGGACATCAAGCCTCAACACGGTCTCCAACTCCAATGGGATCCCGGGGTTGTATTCTTGAGAAAAGGATCGTCTCACAGCTAGTTTCATCTTTAATGGGAAGATTAGCTTTCTCGTACAGTGGATAAGGTGTTTTCTTGATGAGGCTTCATTAGAGGATTGGGAGCATTTACATACTATTTTTTTTTCATCATTTCACCTTGAGGTCAAGGTGAGTTTGAAGGGGTGGGAATGATACGACCTCGTTAGATGAAGGATTTTGTGAGCAAGTAGAGTTGCACTTGATTACATTCAGTTATTTCTCTTTTCTAGTTTTATGGTTCTGTTTATTTCATTTCCTAAATTTACGATTATGTTATTTCCCTTTCCTAAGATTATCCAAGTTGTTATGCCAAAATTGACTATATATGATGTAACAGTGAACCAATTTGGATATGATGAATGATAAGAAAATTCTATTTCTCTCTCAAATGTCCTCTTTCTTCTTCCTAATTTCTCAAGGAATATACACTCACTCGAAGAGTGCTTCTATTTTGATACATCAGGGTGTATCAGATATAGAGTGACATAGTGCGAACATTATGTTTTTAAAACTCTTTTTACATATTTTTGACACATTTTTTGACATATAGAAAGCGATTTCCAAAAAAAAATCAAAACATTTTATTATTTTTCACTTTGTTGTTATAGCTTCTGCTTCGACAATTCTAAGTTAAATAAGTTTAAATTAGACGAAAACTCTACTATATTTGTTTTGACCTCAAGTATTTTTGATATATTGAGGATATACATTAACTAGTTGAAAGAAAAGCAATATATATATATGGGAAAAAGTTCATATTATTTCATTAGATAATAAGTCAATGATACATGGCGGTACATCAATAAACAATTGGGAGGTATAGCGTTCAATGGGGCTGCCTGTGCTAATTCATGAGCGACCCATTTGCTTGCCTCCGGCTAAACTCAACCACATAGTTGTGAAAAGAATTGCTAAATACTTGCCTGCAATGGTGAATAATGCTACTAAACTCAGCATTGTGAATGCTTCCACCATTGAAAGCGTCTACCACTATTTTAGAATCAAGCGAGAAATCCATACCATCAAGACCCAATTCAACGACCCACTGCAGCGCTTGAGAAAGACCCATGCTTCGCCTAAAGAATACTTGCCGTTTTTCTCTCCTTTCCAAACTAACGCATCTGTTGCGACTTGAGGAAAAGAGGGGTGTTGAGAATTGAAAATGCAGTAGGTGGATCAAAAAGGTAATGATCTAGATGCTCTTTCCAAGACTTTGTTGTAAGATCAATCAACTCTTGAACATAAATAGAACGGAATTGCGCATTCCCCGTCTGAGATGTCGTGATGCACTCCCCATTTAGTAGCCACAGGTGCTCCATCAAAGGAATCATTGTGCCTGTACCAATACACCTTCGAGCCCCTTGTTGAACCACATTCTTTGCACTGAAAATGCTTCGCCAGACATAGCTCGGCTTTGTGCCAATTTTGGATCTAAAGAAGTTAGTATGTGGGAAATATCGACCATTAAACAGCCGTGCCACAAGACTGTCGACATCAATTTGAAATTCCACCTTGCTTACCAAGCATAGCAGCATTGAAGGATGCTAAGTCCTTAAAACCCATTCCTCCATGACTTTTGTGAATAGATAATTTATCCCAAGACATCCACTTAATGCCCTGTTGTGCTGCTCCACCATTACCCCACCAGAAACCATTCATCATTTTTTCTATTTCATCGATTAATGTTTTCAACAGCATAAATATACTCACAACATAAGAAGGTATAGCTTGTCAGACAGATTTTATCATTACCTTGCGTCCCGCTTTAGACAAACATTTTGCTGCTCCATGTGTTAATTTTGTGCCAAATTCTATCCTTGATATAACCAAATGTTGCTTGTCTATTTCTACCAATCATAGAAGGCAAACCCAAGTACTTATCGGTGCCCAATACCGCTAGAATGCCAAGGATTTGAGTGACAGATGCTTGCATTTGTTGCTCAACCGTTGAACTATAATAAATTTCAAACTTGGGAAGGAGGATAGATGGGCCTGGCACTGCTTCATAAGTTGTCAAAATATTTTTCATCACTTGTGCCTCATGCTAGGTTGCTTTGACAAATAAAAAACAATCATCTGCAAATAAAAAATGAGATATCACTAGTGCATCATTACATATACGGATACCATGTAGATCCCACCTCCTCTAGGCTCCATGATTTAATGACGATAAAACTTCTGCACACAAGATAAAAAGATATGGGGAGAGAGGGTCGCCTTGGCGCAGACGCCTCCCTGGAACAATGGGGTCAACTAAGTTATTGTTGACAATGAATGAATATTCAACAGACTCAACACACATAAGAATCCATCGTACCCAATGTGGTGCAAAACCCATCTTCAACATCACCTGTTTCAGATACACCCAATCAATACGATCATAGGCCTTGCTTATGTCCAACTTAAGTTCCACATTATTGTTATGTTTACGTTTATCAACTTTCATATAATGAACAACCTCGAACACTACCATTGCATTGTCCAGAATAGACCTACCAGGCACAAACAGTGATTGATTGTCAGAGACACATTTATTGAGCACACGTTTCATTCTATTAGCAAGCACTTTTGAGAGCAATTTATACAATACATTACATAAGGATATTGGTCTCCAATCCTTCATGGTCTATTGTTGATTCCATTTTGGAATTAGAGAAATGTTGGTTGCATTTAAAGTAGGACGAAAATGATTCTCGTTCAACTGCGGAAAATTTATGCATTTAATAAATGAATAATGCATCATATTTCAGCTGCGGAAAATACTTCAAAATATTTCATAAACAAAAGAGTCTGATTCTCAACATTTATTGTGGAAAATAACATAAAGCTTCACAAGGCTTAAACTTCATAGAAATAAACATTCAACGTTTGACCTCAACCCTAGTGTTACATATCAAAGCACATGTTTATTCGACTACGTAAAATCATTAGATAATAACAACGGAAGTAAATTTTTGTCACCACCTTCTAAGCGTCCCGCAAAAGTAGAGCTCCTCGTCCTGATTGTTTGTACCCCAAGAGTACAAACATCATAAATACAACATGAAACAAAGGGGTGAGAATACACATCATAACATTTATTGGGATACATGCGTAATAAACATAAATAGCACCATCAACCACCAACTTCCGCCGGGTGGCAACGTCCATGCGATTGAAGTAACTCTGGTCCAAGGGCTTAATGGAGCGCAAAAAATCGTCCCTAGACCGGGGAAGAGAACCAGTATAGATACTTGGAAGCTGGAACACATGCCTTGGGCTTACCCGGTCAGTAGACGCTGTAGCCGCTACTTGGAGGGCAGTAGCGGGGTCACTCCTACCAATGTTCAAGTTACTAGGAGGGGAGGGCCCACTATCGTCAGCTCGGGGTTTCTTAGAGGACTCCCTATTATCGTCTTTTCTCCCCCGTCATTATGAGGGACATCCCTCTTTGGCCTCTTATCCCGCTGGCCGGAAGCACCAGAGAAAGATCTGGAATGGTCTCTGGAATCCTTGTGGGACTCCTTCTTAAGGTCCTTTGGAGGTTCAGACTCTTTTATAGACTTCAAAGAGTCCCTCGCACGACGCCGAGAGCCATCCCAAGATGAAGCCATCCCGAGATGAAGACTCTACTTCTTTTGCAGCAGAAATTTTGGCAACGTCAGGAAGAACGACACCCCCCACGACATTGGTTTGATCCCTTGATAAGGACGACGTTGCAGCTGTAGGGGTGGAGACCTCCTGCTTCATGGCCCTCAGTGTGTCTAGGAGCCTCATGGAATCTACAGGAGAGAAAAATCAAAAGATACGACAAAAATAAAGAAAAACGATAACAAAGAAAAAGGAAAAACGACAAGACAAGCTCCACTCCCTCTCACCAAAGATCTCTCGCCGATGGGCGGCATCCCTCCCTCTGATGACTAGCCTAGTATCTACGAATCTCGGTTTGGAAATATTTTTCGTAGGCTCATCAGGATGCTTAAGATCTTGTACTTGTTCCAATTCAAAGGAGATGACAAACTACTCTAAATCAGACTTCAGTCGCCTTTCTGAAGAATTAAGATCCATGTCTTTGTAAAAGTAAGAGGCGGTAGACTTATCAAAATGCTCTTTAGACCAAAAATGGGAGAAAAGAGGTCTATGCACCACTTCTGCGTGAACAGCGGCCTCCGGGTCATTAGAGTCATCTTCCTCTACTAGGTAACCAACATGAATGCGACAGATGCACTCGTGAGCACGGCGGCTCAAGGGACATATCACCAAATACTTGTGTTTCCAAGACTTGAGGGAATCCACACAGTTCTCAAACAACTTCGTCTTTTGGTGGAGGTTCACCCAACTTTGTCCCCCCACCTTGCACGTATGCTGGACCTTAACTAGCGTGAAGAACATGCGCAGAGTGGGCTGCTGACCTTTATACTCGCACCAAAATTGGAAGACTTTTACCAGGGCTCAGGAGAGAGGGTGATGCTGAGAGGGCGCCACTTTCAAGTGACGCAGAACTCCCAACTCGAAGTTGTTGAAAGGGGTGGAGACATCAAGCTCCTTGTTTAAAATGTTGTATGTGGTGAAACAACACCCTTTGAAATGACTGCTCGCCCTCCTCTTTCCTCTCGGTCTTTCGAGCTGCCATTTGCCAGGCAGCGTTCCCACCACGTGATTTCATCAAGTTTTTCATCCGTTTGATAATAAGTTACGGCCCTCAAAACGTCATTGTGAACCCAACTATAGTCAATCTTGAGGCGAGAAAGTTCGTGATCTCTTTCCATCCTCATGATGTCGTCCCTATTGAAAATATAGTGGAAACTGTGAGTGAGGGCTCTAGAACACTCTTCCAACCACCAAACAACTTCCTCATGAGAAGAGGGTGTTTCAAAAGCAAAGTAAGGGGATTCCCTCATCTTGCAATATGAAGCATCCCCCTCAAAACCAATCACTATAACAAGATCTTCTAAGGCTACTAGGGGAAACTTGAAGCCGCCCCTACCCTAAGGCGACGACGCTCCCATATCTCACTCTCATAACTACTAGAGGGGGAGTAACCACTCGAGGATGAATCTGCCGAGTTCGCATAATTTTCAAAGCAAACACTCATCTTTCTCTCTTAACCTAGAAAAGGAACAAAAACGAAGACGATGAACATTAATGTAAAAAAGAGGAGAGAAGGAAGAGAGTACCTTTGAGATTAGATGATTTTTAAGGAAGAAGAAGTGGAAATCCCGTGAAACTGCAGAATCCCAAAGCTTTAGCCTGAGAAAAAGGGATTTTTACTCGAAATAATCGAATAAAATCAGGAAAATGAGCGAAGCAAAATGCGGAAGTGTCTCAAAGAAGATTTGCGAGAGAAAGGAAGATGGAAAGTATTCCTGGAGATATTGGAAGCTTAGAAGTGTAAAGAGTGGAAATGAGGAGTTTCCCTCCTTTTATAGGCTCTGAAACATTCAAATCAATGGCCCATATCGAAGGAAACTAAAAGGTCTCAATCCAACGGCTGGGAAGAAACCTCGAACAACGAAGTGTACACAAGTGGCGCGCGCGTGAAGCGTGATTCCCGGTACGCGCCCAATATTTTAGAGCGCCTTGGTAGATTACCTCGCATGATTAAACCATTGCGCCATAAAGGTATCAACGGCTTGGGGGGAAACTATTATGGACCGACCAGAAGACCAATCCAACCCTGACACGTGGACCAAACATCCACCAGACTAAGGCTCATCGCCTGAAGGAATACGCCAACATCAGTGCACCTTACCCCACTAAAGCACGCCCCCGTGGATTAGACACCATACACATGTCCTTTAACTACCTCCTGATCAGGAGCCGCATCTCACAGAAGCGGTTATTCTCCCACACGCCTATATAAAGGTGACTTAGCTTCACCCTCAAGGTATGATTCTCTTTTCCCACACTTTTTACACACTCTTTCTCATTTCTAATACTGACTTGAGCGTTGGAGTGCTAAAGTGCCTGTAGGCACTTTTCGTTCCACCACGAAGACTCATCACCACCGTACCGGAGCACTTTCCACCACCATTGCCTCCATCGGTTCCTCACCGGACATATAGACTCTAAAAACTTTAGTTGGGCTCAAAGCACTTGTTGAGGGAGTATGAATTGGAAAAGGGATACAATATCTTATAGGTCGCTCTGTTGATTTTGTAAAACCCACTCAAGCTGTTCTGGTTCGCATAGAAATAACTAGTGGGAAAAGCCTATACAATGCTTACACCTTCAGAAATAATAAGAGAATAGTTTAGATGTGAAAAGGTAACTTGGGGATTTATGGGGAAGGAGGAAGAAGAGAATAGAAGAGAATGGAAGAGAATGGCGTGGCCGGAGGAGAAGAGTGGCAGTTCCGGCAGGGGGATTTGTGGTTTTTTTCCTTTCTTCTAGGTTTTTGTTTTGAAGGTATGAACAACATGAAGAAGAAGAGAAATGAAGAAGATGAAGGAATGAAAAAAAAATAGGTGGTGATAGTGTACTATTATATATAATAGACCTCCAAGATCTAATGGTTTATTTTATGACAAATAGATCAAACAGTTAAAATTAAAAAATTAATGTGGTTTATGGTGGATCACCTACAATGTTGGTCTATCTTAAATATTTGGGGTTAACCCTTTAACAGAGAGGACCAAAACGTGTAACCGAGATGAAATTAAAGGACTGAAACAAACTTTTTATTACTTATGAGACCAAAGCGATACCAAAAAAATAGTTAAGGGATTAAAAGAACAATTTAGCCAAATACCAATTTTAACCCTTTTCAAAATCACACCCATCCACCCCATCAAGTTTTTTGAAAATCCATCAAATTTTCTAGAAATCCAATACACTTGACAAGTTTCTTCAAATTATCTCCCATACCGGAAAACTTGATTGAAGTATTTTGTAATCAAACATAATTAACAATCTGAAATCAACTTGGTTCTTTTTAAGCATATTCTTGGTTATTATTATTAGTTATCCTTCATTGAAATAAATAAAAAAATCTCGATAGTTGTTTGTTATTCCCAGAACCCTCTAAACCCTTCTTTCACTTTATGCAAAATGTTCTTGTTCATGGCTTATGAACCACAAGAACATAACCTCTAATAATCTCTCACCCTCTATATATAATCTGACACCATCCCCATTTTCTCATCACTCGAAAATCATCAAAACATCATCAAACAAAAACCAATACATCTACAAGCAACGACACTTCACTAAAAGGGATGAAGAAGACACAAATGGTCCAGGGACAAAAACCAGAATGCCTTTGATTCGACTGCTGATTTCCAGACCTAAGGGAAGGAGATGAAGAATAACAAAATGTTTCCATTGGATTCAAATAACAAAAAAGGATGAGACCAATGAATCATCATCCATGGTGGTTTTGGTGGGAGAAGATAAAGAAAGAAGATTTTGTAGAAAGGGATCCAAAATAACAAAAAGGTTATTACGACGAGGATCCTTGTTTTTGTTGGTCTCTAATTTACGCTAAAATTCCGGAAAACCCGTATGCTTATTTCAATTTTCAGAAAACTTGATAGGGTGAATGTTTGAAGGGTGTGATTTTGGAAAGGTTAAAATTGGTATTTTTGATGGTTTGTAGGGGTAGGGATATAATAGTTGGGGTGCATTGTAAAACTTCCTCAAAACTTGCATTCCTTTTGTTGGGACAATATCATAAGCCGTCACACAAATAATCACATAGTTTTTTTTGTACACAATTATTACAAAACAATGTTATGTTATTAACATCAATTTCATTTATAAGATAATTTTTAATAACTTTATTTATGATGACTTATAATATAAAAAATAAATTTAGTATGATATATTTTTTTAAAGTATATAAGTTATTTATCATGAATTGTTTTTGACATTTTTAATATATATCGAATTAACTACACTTATGCAGTTTTAGATTTAAAAAAAAAAAAAATTAACATGATACATGTAATTTAGTTTGAAGAATGTGCTTGTATAAATTTGTTAATTTATATGCTATTTTTTATTTTTTGAAATTTTACAATTGTTCGATCAATAACACAGTGCCCTTTGCAAATCGACTACCGAGTTGGTTTTTAAATTTTATCCTTCATTTATAGCTTTAGATGTGAGTAAAATTTAGTCACACCTAAAACAAAATCATGGATCCGCCCCTGCAATTACGTGAGATACCTCTAGTTGCTGTGAAGTTCATGCCTCATCACTTGAACTTGAAATGCAACAGAAAAAGGAGGATTGAGGAAGGGAGGGAGCGATGGGACACAAAAAAGAGGGCAGCTGCGCTAATGGAGGAGGCGAGTGTCCGATTCGTTATAAACAGATCTCAATAATTATGTTTAGGGTTAATAGATAACAATGTTCCTTCGGCCGAACAAAATTTGCCTTTATTTTTATATATATTATTACAATTTTTATTTTGAATTATAAATTTTACAATATTAAACTATGAAAAATAATGGCTCAAAAAAAATTAAATAAGTTTTTTTTATCATGAAAAAAAAACTGCACGCTCACGCTAGTGAACTGTCACCTAAATTCTAGATTCTTCTCCTTCCCTTTTCTTTAAATAAGTGATTTTCACATCTATTTAGTTTTTTCTTTCGTAATTTTGTCGGTGGTCTTAGTGCGACGTTGTTTTGTCCGCCGTCTTTGTGCGACATTGTTTGTCTTTCCCGTCTTGTTCTGGTGTTTGTTCGGTTCAGATTGTCACATCAGCTTCGATTCAGTGCAGATCCAATCAATGACTTTGGCGACATCAAAGTTTCAGATACGGAGGCATGAGTATTCCTAAGACTTGAATATAATCATATTTGTAGGCTTGTGTATTTTGTCATTTTATGCTATTATCATGGATGTTGTGAGTTTGTTTCTAGATTCTTCATTTTTGTTTTTTAGCGATACGGTCTATCAATTTGAATGAATGAATACAATTTAATTATCTTTAGTAAAAAAACAAGTTTTTTTTTAGGGAAAAAATAAGTTTTTTTTCGATATTTTGAAATTTGCTTTTAATTACCATAAACAGAATTTGCAAATATATACTAATATCTATCTACTACTTTATATATTATATATATATATATATTATATATTATGAGCATGTTATACTCCAGCAAAATTTCATAATTATCATTGGTTAAACTCATAATCTTTTTAACTTTATGTGTCTAATGGTCATTTTACAAAATAAAAAACTAATATATTCATTTTTTTAAAAACTAATTTTTTGGGTTTATCACTTACAAGCCCATAAAATTCCCTATATTAACAAAAAACAATTTATTACGGAGGAGTTTGTTTCCAAATTTACTAATTTTTTGAAATATAATTTTTTTTGTTTTGTTTATCACTTCCAACCCAAGCCTAAATATTTCCTATTTCTTCTCTTTTTTATCTGATTCCCTTTATTTTAGTTCAATTATTTGTTTGGTTTATCACTTCCAAACCAAGCCTAAAACTAATTCACTATATTTTGCAAATAAAAAAGTCAAGTTGTTTCCTCTTTCTTCTCATTCGTATTTAATTCCCTTTATTTTATTTTAACTAGTGTTGTGACCGTGAGATTCAAGAAAATGAGAGGGCGAGTGAGAGAGAGGCGGCAGCCCTGGGTTCCATTCCGGGAGGCCGCGCCGGTCCTTTTCACCGGAGGAGAGGTTTACTAGGGTGGGGAGGGGTCCTGGCAGGGTGCCACAAATTGGGGGGATAGGGGAGATTGGCAGGACGTGTTGCCACGACGTTGGAAAGCGCCAAGACAGGAGGATCAAGGTCAGGACAGGTTTCAGAGGTTCAAGCGACAAGGCGGTTTTGGGGTTCAGGCAAGGGCTCGAGGTTCTTCAAGGGACACCTTTAGGGGGCGGAGAGGAGGCAATGATGCGGTGGCTGGGTTTGTACGGCGCACTTCCCCTTCAACTAGGGTTGTGTGCGCGCGCGGTAGAAGTGGGGAGAGGGGCGCGATTGTTGCAGCTCCTTTGCGGCGGTCGCGCTCGGTCTCGAACAATGATTCAGACGAATTGCAGCATTCTGGTTTTAAGAGGTTCGTCACTTTCTATTTTACGAATTTTCCAGAACAGGTACGTCATTTTAATTTGCGGAAATCTTTCGAAGGTGTAATTTTTTCCTCTTATAAGAAGATTAAGAAACAGTTCCCATCTCACAGTCATCATAGCACTAGCTTAGCCCGAATTCCTAAAAGAAAGAAGACAGGTGGGACTTTGCGTCAAACTATGCGAAATTTGAAAAAAGTGGCTCGTTTACCTAGTAAAGATCGGAAAGAGGTCCTGAAAATTTTGAAAAAAAATGTCAGACGCCGTGGTGAGAGAAAAGGAGTTTGTACAACTGGTGAGGTGGTTTCCCAGGCTTCTACAGATTCTGTTTCTTCTTCATCTTCTGTTAATAAGAATTGGGAGAATTGGATTGCTTTGCAGGGTGATGAGAGGGTGGCGATGGAGGATGTTAGGGGGTTTGGTAAGGCTATTGGAGTTAAGTTTAATCATGATCCTGCTAATTCCTTTAGTGTATTGTCTGGTGCGGGGAGGGGAAGGAAGAAGGTGAACGGGGCGGCGGTTGGGGAGGGAGAGGGAGTGGAGGGGGACGGTTGTTAGTTGTGTGGGGGGCGGTGAGGGGTTGAGGGGTTTTGTGATGAAGATTATTTCATAGAATGTAAGGGGTTTGGGTGGGTTGGAGAAGAGGCGGGAGGTTAGGAACTTGGTCGTGGAGAAGAATCCGTTCATTTTGTGTCTTCAGGAAACTAAGTTAGGTATATGTGATGATCGCTTGTGTGACTCCCTGTGGGGTTCTGCGCCTCATGGGTACTCTTTTCGTCCTTCCGTGGGGGCGTCAGGGGGTTTGATTACTTTGTGGGATACTGAGGAAGTGGAGGTTTGGTCTTCTGTTAGTTTTGACCATGGTGTGATGATTAATGGCCGTTTCAAAAAGTCTCAGGAGGATTTCTTTTTATTCAACATATATGCTCCTTGTGACAATTTGGCGAAACAAGTGTTATGGGATGATTTAACTACTCGTTTGCAGTTAGTGGGTGGTCAGAAGGTTTGTGTTTGTGGTGATTGTAATGCTGTCCGTAAGGTTGAGGAAAGACGAACCGTTAGTCTCAGTTTTCGATCTCCAGATCATGTATCCTTTAATCAGTTCATTGATGTTTCTGGTTTGGTTGATCTTCCTTTGTGTGGTCGGAAGTTTACTTGGTATAAGGGCGACGGTCTTTCCATGAGCCGTATTGATAGGTTTCTGTTGTCCGAGGAGTGGTGTCTGGTGTGGCCTAATGTTGTGCAAACGGCTCACTTACGGGGTTTGTCGGATCACTGTCCTTTGTGCTTGTCGATGGATGAGGAAAATTGGGGTCCTCGACCTCTGCGGATGTTGAAGTGTTGGCAAGATATTCCCGGTTATAAGCAATTTGTCGTTGATAAGTGGAACTCCCTGCAAATTGATGGATGGGGCGGATATGTTGTCAAAGAAAAGTTGAAGTTGATCAAATTGGCTCTCAAAGAGTGGCACGCCTCTAATTCTAAAAATGTTCTGGGCAAAATTGGTTCTCTAAAGGCTCGTTTGTCTGACTTAGAATGTAAGGGGGATAATCAGGTGTTGTCGGATGTTGAGATTGCTGAATTACATGATATCTCGGTGAACATTCATTCCTTGTCTCGGATGAATACTAGTATTTCTTGGCAGCAGTCTCGTCTCAGTTGGCTCCGTGATGGTGATGCAAATTCCAAATATTTTCATTCTGTTCTTTCTGGTCGTCGGCGTCGCAACTCTATTTCCTCTATTATGGTAGATGGCGTGAGGGTGGAGGAAGTACAGCCCATCCGCCAAGCTGTGTTCACTCATTTCTCTTCTCACTTTAAAGGTCTTGGTGTGGAGCGGCCTTCAGTGGATGAATTGAATTTTCGTTCCTTATCCGTTGCGGAAATTGGGGGTCTGATTCATCCTTTTTCTGTTGATGAAGTCAGAGCTGTCGTCTGGGATTGTGATAGCTATAAGAGCCCGGGTCCCGATGGTATTAATTTTGGTTTTTTAAAAGAGTTCTGGCATATTATGAAAGATGACATCTTACGGTTTATTACAGAATTCCATCGGAACGGTAAATTGGCTAAAGGTATCAATTCAACTTTCATTGCTCTAATTCCTAAAGTAGAGTGTCCTCAAAAGTTAAATGATTTTCGGCCTATCTCTTTAGTGGGTAGTCTTTACAAGATATTGGCGAAAGTTCTTGCTAATAGACTGCGAATGGTTATTGGAAGTGTCATTTCTGAGGCTTAAACCGCGTTTGTTAAAGCCAAACAAATTCTTGATGGGATTTTGATTGCGAATGAGGTGGTAGATGAGGCTAAGAAATTAAAGAAAGAGCTTTTATTGTTTAAGGTTGATTTTGAGAAAGCCTATGATTCGGTGGATTGGGGGTATCTTGATGCCGTTATGCGACAGACGTCTTTTCCAACTTTATGGCGGAAATGGATCAAAGAATGTGTAGGTACCGCAGCTGCTTCTGTTTTAGTTAATGGCAGCCCGACATCCGAGTTTCCTTTGGAGAGGGGTCTTAGACAAGGTGATCCTCTCTCACGTTTTCTCTTTTTATTGGCGGCTGAGGGCTTGAATGTTATGATGACGGCCATGGTTCAATCTAATCTTTTTACGGGCTATAGTATTGGTTCTTCAGACAACACTGTTATTTCTCATCTTCAGTTTGCGGATGATACGCTCTTGTTGGGGGTCAAAAGTTGGGCGAATGTTCGCGCATTGCGGGCGGTGTTAGTGTTGTTCGAAAGGGCATCTGGGTTGAAGGTAAATTTTAACAAAAGTATGCTGGTTGGGGTGAATATTTCTGATTCCTGGATGATTGAGGCGGCGTCGGCTTTGGGATGTTCTGTGGGGAAGGTACCTTTTTTGTATTTAGGCCTCCCTATTGGTGGTGATCCTCGTCGTTTGTCCTTCTGGGATCCGATTGTATCTCGTATTTGTTCCCGTTTGTCTGGGTGGAAGAGCCGTTTTCTCTCTTTTGGTGGTCGTTTGATTCTGCTTAAATCTGTCCTGACCTTTCTTCCTGTCTATGCTCTTTCCTTCTTCAAGGCGCCGTCAGGTATTCGCTCCTCTATTGATTCTTTACTGTCTAAATTTTTTTGGGGAGGGTGTGAGGAAAATAAAAAATTGTCTTGGATTAGTTGGAATAATGTTTGTTTAGGAAAGGAGTTTGGTGGGCTGGGTGTTAGGAGATCGAAGGAGTTTAATATTGCTTTACTAAGGAAGTGGTGTTGGAGGATGTTGGTTGACAGAGTAGGCTTGTGGTATTAAGTGTTGGTTGCTAGGTATGGAGAGGAGGCAGGGAGGTTGGCGGATGGGGGCCGGAGTGGTTCTTTGTGGTGGCGGGAGATCATTAAAATTCGGGATGGGGTGGATACTGTTGGAGGAGGTTGGTTTGCTGATAGTATTGCGAGGAAGGTTGGCTCTGGCGTGGATACGTTTTTCTGGACGGATCCTTGGTTAGATGGGGTTCCGCTTTGTGTGAAGTACCCGCGGCTTTTTGACTTGGCTTCTAACAAGTCGTGCACGGTTGCGAGTATGCGTGAGTTGGGGTGGGAGGTTGGCGGGGGGGCTTGGCGTTGGCGTCATGAGTTGAGGGCGTGGGAGGAGGAGTTGTTAGGGGAATGCACTACTTCACTTTCGTTTTGTTCTTTGTCTTCTAACTTTTCAGATACTTGGAGCTGGACCCATGATCCTAGTGGTGACTACTTTGTGAAGGCTGCTTATGATCTTCTTACGACACAGGTGTCCAATGTTGCGGATCCTACTTTTGACTATATTTGGCACAAACAGGTGCCTTTGAAGGTCTCTATTTTAGCTTGGAGGCTTATTCGTAACAGGTTGCCGACTAAGGATGGTTTGGTAAAGCGTAACATAATTC